>CM036563.1:48223088-48550588 GCA_020745775.1 Theristicus caerulescens | reverse complement strand
GTCTCTTGTCTGCCCCTTGCTAAAAATTCTCTTGTGGGGTAGACATTAGCTTTTAGCTGTAACACCATGATGACCTTTCTGTGGGGAATGCCTCTATAAAATTCTAGCCAGTTGTTATGGATTTTATCCTTCTCAAAGTTGGAAATTCCACGGCCCTGGGATACCAACTTGATCCAATTCACAAATTCCTGTTTTCACCAGTTACAGGGTCTTGGAAAGATTACTTTTGGAGTGGGCATCTCCCATTCCGAGGCTGGTTCCTCACTGCCTAATTAATTCCTCTAATATCGCCATGACCGCTCTCGGGTCCCAAATAGATGGAATTTGATCTTTACCAAGAGTAAATTATGCTTTACAGACCTGTTTGGCTTCTACAGTAAAAAGGCTAGATGTGTGCATGAGCGAACAGCTGTGTATGGTATCTATCTTGGCTTTAGCAAGGCCATTTTGACACTGCCTTCCATAGTATCCAAGATGGAACCTCATTTTCTGGGTGGATGCATGATTACATCAGCGAAAAACTGCCTGGGTCATGAGGGTAGTGGTTAATGTTTTCTACTAGAAACTCAATTGCAAATGAATTTCCTCAGGAGTCTATCCTGTGAACTCTCCTGCTTTGTATCTTCACCAATACCTTGCATGACACAGGACTGGTAGAGCAGATGATACACTAAAGGACAAGGCAGCCATTCAGAGGGACCTAGATTGACTACAGAAATGCATAGACACAAAATTCATGCAATTCAAAAAGGCCAAATGCAAAGTCCTCTATGTGGGATGCACCAGTCCTCTGCATCACTACAGGCTGGACACTGCCCAGTTGGTTAGCAGCTTTGCTGAAAAGGACCTGGGAATCCTGGTAGACAGCAACCTAAATACAGGTCAGCAGTGCTCCCTGGCAGCAGGTAAAGCTAACAGCAAGTTGCACTGTATTAAGCAGAACATAGCCAGCTGATCAAGGAAGGTGACTGTTCCCCTTTACTCAGCACTTGTTAGATCACATCTGGAATAAAACATTGAGTTTGGAACTCCCTCTGTACAAAAAAGACATTGATAAACTGCAGCAAGTTAAGTGGAGTGCCACCAAGATGGTCAGGGAGTGGAGCACAAGGTGCAAGGGGAGGCTGAGGGAACTGGGTTTGTTCAGCCTGGGAAAGAGAAGGCCATTTTGCTACTAGCAACTTTCCAGTACCTATGATAAAACTACTGAAAAGATGGGGCCAAGCTCTTTACAGTGATGCCTAATGCGAGGATGAGAAAGAATGGTCAGAAATTAGGAGGGAAGGTTCTGACCAAACACAGGGAAAGCATTTTCACCAGAAGGATGCTGAAGCACTGGAGCAAGTTTTCTGACAAGGAAGGCTATGGCATCTCCATCCTCAGAGACCTTGAGACACAACTGAACAAAGCCCTGAGCAGCTGGGGCTGAGTTCAGTGTTAATCTGTCTTTAAGCAAGGGGTTGGATACTTGAGCAAGGGGACCAGTGATTCTATGGCCTAACAGTTAAAGTGGTGTGTCTTCTTGATTGAACAAAAGACTTCAACATGGTAAACCCCAATTTAAATGGATGAGAACTTGAAATCTGCTTTTATATCAAGCTGATATTTTCTTCTTCAAGAGCTCAAGAATGTCACTATTTTCACAGAGCTCTGCTGGATCCAAGCCTTCTCAGTGCCACTCATCCACCATAATTTCTACAGCTTCTCTGACTGTGAACACAGAGCCCAGCATGGTGTTCCCGCTGCTGCAAGGAACATGGAAATCTGGCCGGGTTCTTTTCTGTGTTACCCTCCTGTAAAACTCTGGTTTTGAAGACAAAGCTGTCAGCAATGTTACTTTATCCTTGACTATATCAAGATGCAAATTAAGGGCACATGCAGGGGAGGACGCTGCACTATAAATATGAGCATGGATTTTTATTGTTCACAGCTGTCTTTGTGTCCTCAAAAAAATTCTCTCCCTGCCCTAAATGTTCATCATAATAGCTAAGAAATGGAGAATGAATTGCTTTTCAGCTTTAATAATGAATCTGCAAGTGGAGGAAATAGGTTTTGTCTGAAGTTTCTGATTTTTTTTTAATAGCAAAAATTGCTTCACATAATTTATTTATGTAAATATCCCCATGGAGTAACTGCATCAAACTCCTTGACAACTTAAAACTGCTATGCTTGTGTTACTGCAAAGCATCCTGCTGCCTGACGGCAGATTTTTGGCAGAAATCTAGTAAACAGACATAACTCAATTACATGAGTTTTAATACAAAATTGAATATTTTATTCATAACATTGGTGTTCTATGTGTTTATTAAACTGTCCTGCTTTTTTTCTATGTTGACTCAATGGAAGTCAAACTGTTACAAGAATCATTTGAAGATATTATGCTGAATTCTCTGCTGGTATAAATTGGCATAGTACCAGGTTTGGTCCAGTAGTTTCAGTAGAACAGCAGAAATTTAACAATCATGCCTTACAGCCTAGGCAACTTATAGCAATTGAGCATAAACTTGAGCAACTAATCAGCAGACTGAAGAATCCAAGTGTCTCTGGTCTGTTTCCTTTTTTTTTTTAATTCTACTGAGTTTATTTTATTTCTGAAAACAAATGGTTGCTCAAGAAGAAATTCTAAGAAAAGTCATATATAGACAATTTATTGTGGGCAAAAATATCCTTAGAATGAATATATATTGGAACTCTAGCAAAAAAAGCACCATCAACAAATAAAAAATGTTAGTTTCTTCCTAGCAATAGCCATATGACTTTAGAACTGATTAATGGATGCTGTCACATGCCAAAGATGATGATGGCATCTGTGCATTTAATAAAAGCACATATTCCTTTGTCCTTTGAAAGTCTCATTTTATCCATGTGCACTGTGGGTACCTCACTGGAAACTACACATTCCTGCAGGTTCAGATGACTCTAGGCTGTTACTGCAGGCAAGAAAAATCTCCCTGGAAAGTTTTGACCAGCCAGGGGAATTTATGAAAGCTCATAATGGGCAAGCAATAGCTCTAGCTTCTGACAAACTTCTTTCCCTCTCTCCCCTGATATATAGCCCCTGCTACATCTTAAGCATCTAAAAGCAAGATACCACCTTTTAGACTCTGAATATTCTGCCACTGCGACTTTTGAATGTGAAAAGTTCACTCTCAAACACAGGAGCACAGAGGGAGGTGCTGCCTTCCACAGAAGCAACCAAATGCTCCATCAGCTTCTTCAGGCACTGTGGGCCAGGCTGACTGAGCAGTTTCTGGCCCCGGTGAGTCAGGGCTCCTGACTATCAGCCCCTGAATGCTGAGGAACCATGATCCTACTCAAGGGCAAGGCAACAACTTGTTCCTGTGCAGGATTAAGTACATAATCTGAAAGTTTCACTGAAAGAAAAAGAGCAATTCCAAACTCTAGATCCAATTTATATTGCGTGGAGCTGTTGGCAGTTAAGACAATGACTACAGAAGCTAAGCACCTCTAAAAAGCAGATGAGTGGAAACATTCTGTAATGCTGCTAGGGCTTCTTCTGTGTTTTGGGAATTTCTGATAAAATGAACAAGATAATAATTAAGGTAATCTTAGACTATGCAGACATTTTCAATAAGAGCATGCAATAATATCTAGATGAGATTCAAGAGGTTTTTTTTATGTTAGAAAGCTCTTAAAACTTCTCAAATTTTATTGCTTTGTAAGTTTGAAACCAAGCAAAACATTTTAAAAGCAAACTGGTTTAATCATTTTTCAAAGCAAATGGGATGAATTTCCCAGCTATACCTAAGGCAACCTTCTACGCTTTTTATTATGTGACTGTACTATTACATACAATGTGAAATTAGGGACTAACTCTTTAAAGCAAGAAACTGAGCAAGACATTTCATGGTTCCTGTTATGCGCAGCCCTCTGATACTGGGCAGAATAAAGCAACTGACTTTTCAGCACAAGGAACCTACTCTCTAGTTGGAGTCAGACACCTAAGTCCTCAGTACAAGCAGAAAAAGGGAACAAGGAATACACTGTAAGAAGAAATTGAACAGTTCTAGGCTCTAGCATTGACACTGTTTGGAAAGGCACAAAAAGTGGGAGGAATTGAAGTGCTCTCTGTTTTGGTGGGTTTCTATACCAAAAGTAAAGGCAAAAAGTAGTGTAATTCCGAAGACTGAATAGTTCTAATATATGTGGCTGCTTTCCATGGTTCATTAGCTTCAGGGATGGCTGCAGACATTTTCTTCTGCCTTTCATACAGAAATTAAATATGTGGGCAGCATGTTTTGAAGCAGGGAAGGCAAAGGAAGGTGAGTCTACAGAGAAGTTTGACTGACGTAACATCAAAGAACCAACCTTGCAATTTTGCAGCTTCCCTGATGGGTGGTTGGTGCACAGCTCAACATGCTTCAAAACAAGGCTACTAGGAAGGAGATTAATCAATGGGCTAGCCTGGGGAGAAGGTCAGCTCTGTGAGGTGTCACAGAGTCTCTTCCCATTCTTTGTCTGCATAGGCAGCAGGCTGACATGCACTGTTGCATCCTTCCAGTCTGCACACCTCTTTCTCACAAAAAGCAGAGCATACAGAATGGGGAAGAAAAAGATGGCTCCCCCATGCCAGGATGTCACTTTTGATACAGCCTTGAAACACATATGAAGCGTACACCAGGAAAAAAGAAGTCCTCCCACGTTTTATAATTTTGGCATAACTGTAGAACACTTCAAATTCCCCTTTGATAAACAGTCAGATTTATCAAACCGAAGGAAATGCCCCTGTCCACATTGAAGATCATAGGTAGCTTCCCAGGAAAAAAGAGGGATCAGAAGATGCAAGAACAGAGATCCCAAGGAAGAAAGTTGTGGGACCTGAATTAGTATCCCACAAATAGAATATTTTCAGTGTCCATATGCCAAGATAACAAAGACCAAGAAAATGACACTTTCTTGGTACTTCTGTTGGGAGATATTAGAGATTTTGTCAAAAGCTGTCAAAAGCTGTTTTAATTTAAATTGAGAGGTGGTAGCTGAACAGAGTACTACCTGAATGTTCAAGGGCTCTGATATGAAAAAAAACAATGATGAGTAATAGCTGGTAAGTTCAGAAATTAAACAGAATCGAAATGAGACTTACATTAAGCCTTTGATTTTTAATTGCTCATAGTGGCCCAAACTTGTTTAGATTGGTCCTTGTGAAGAAAAAGTTTCATCCAGAAAAGAGCCAAACAGAAAGCTAGAAGATTAAGGGATTTGCAGATGGGCATAGAACAGATAAAACATACACATCTGTAGCAGAGCAATACGGAAGAAGGGAAGGCAAACTAAAGTGGGGAGGAAAGTCACACACTGTTACACCCGCTGTCTTTTGATGAATCATAAAAATCTCATTCAGTGAGGAGGGCGAAGTCTGAGAGAGTGGTAGTGACAGGGAAAATAATGAGTCTACGACTGTTACAGGCACCTATTAACCCTGAAACCTAAGACTCTTTTGCAGAAATAATGGACGTGAAAACAAGCATAGAGTAAAGAAAGTCCTTCTGTTTATGGGTTTCCAAAATACTCTGAATTATGAAAGCACAGTAGATCTAAATGTAAGCATTAAGGCATCACTTAACATATTTATGTTTTGGCAAGCTGATACATATTTAGTTGCATTTGAATTTGGCTCTGTTTTTCTCCACTGTGACCATCAGCATGATTCTAAGATTGTTCCAAAGACAGATCTACCGACAATCCAAAATGGAATTGTCTTGGAGTAGTAAAGAGGGAGAACTGTCTTTGAACTGCCTTTGTATGGTCAGCCTGCAATGTAATTTTCAGCACTGACTCCCAACTCTTCTTTGCACATTACTGTAAAAGATCAGACTAGTTGACATGCTGGCTCTAAGAAATTTTTGTTTGCTGTTGATTCATATTTTTGTTGTGCACACTGTTGTACACAGTAGATTGTACCCTAACTTTTAAAATTTTTTTTCATTCAAAGCTAAGGCTGACATGCTTAAAGAATCTAGCCAGAAAAATGACATGTTATAATAGTGATTAAAACTCTATTGGTAATCTATTTTCAGTTACTACTACCAGCAATGTTAAAGCACTTACTTACACAGTAAATGAATAATTCCAAGAATTAGACATATGAACAGCCTAGATATCACTGGAAACAGGATATGGAACTATGGTGAAGCAGCAGTAATCCTGCCTTCATAGCCCAAATGGAAACAAAATTATTTTGTTGTTGGATATTTGAAATACAATGACTATATAATTTTCTTGGAATAAACATCATTAGCTTAGGTGATAACTCTCTTCATCTCAGTCTTTGCATAAATCAGATCTACCCTGCCCTCAAGGATTTTTAGAGACTTTGAACAATGAGCAGTATTGACATATTCCTAAATATTTCTCTCAGATACTTGCTTATTGATGCCTGTCAACTCAGTGATTATTTGAAAGAAGGATATTGTCATAATGGAATTAAACTAAAAATCAGATTAAGTTTGAAGTCTGTGTCAACAAAATACAAGTAATAAAAAAATCAAGGGAAACATAACAGGCTTTTAAGGGTGGTCTGGACCACATCCTGAAAAAGGCCTGCATGAGACAGAACAACTTAGGATTTTAAAGGAAAGGAATATTTGCTGAATGGTTCACATTGCTCTGAAGGCAGCTGATTATCATCAACTTCTCTAACAATTAAGTTCTTTTGAGATAATTTCACAATATGTTTACAGGGATAATAATGGAATACCCTCTCTATTTTCCCTTTGATGAAATAGTTCTTGTCTCACAGGGCAATGGTTTTCACAATGGTTTTCTCTTCCTTCTCAATTACATGTTTATATGCAACAGTGAAGAGAATTAATTTTACAGTGAATCTTCAGTTTCCTACAAATACCTGACTGGGAACTTGTATACAGAGGAGCTGCAGTGATCCAATGAAAGATGTAATGTTAAGGCGGTTTATTTTAACTGGTGCAAGTTTGTCTGTAAACATTTATTAGTTTTGTTGCATCTCTCTTTACAAAAATGATAACAAACTTCTCTTGCATCCCAGAGAGAAACAACATCACACCAAGTACTTACTGATTGTGTACAAACACAGAAGGACCCAATTACAAACAGACTGTTTTTCTGACTGGTTTCTGGCAGCTCACAAAACACAGAACATACTGGGATCCACCACCAGTCTCACAAACTATTTAAAAGTTGAACATTTAGCCCTGATGTTTAAAAACCCGAGTTTATTTTAGCATTAGCTTGCAGCTTTCTTAGGGACCTAGCCTCTCTCCTGGAGCCTGGAGCTAAGCGAGGCCCTGAGGCTCCCCTGTACAGCACATGGGGCACTAGGTATCCCAGAAAGGTGCACTTATTTACAGTCACCTTCAGCACTTCATGTTGGCTAGAAGGAGAGTCCCAAACTTCACCCACCCCATCCCAAGGGCTGTGGGGACACAGCTCAGTTCACTTGGAGATGGTACTGCAGAGCTCTCCCGTAGACGTTACCCTTTGAAAGGCAGTGTTAGAGCCTCAGCAGACCCTCCCATACCACAGAAGTAAGAGGACCTTCCTGTAATGTGCCAGAACTCTTCAGTCAATGCTGTAGATTTTTCACAGATGAAAGTCTACTTCCCTTTCTAAATACTAGCTGTTATCATTAGATATGTTGTTTATAAGGTTACAAATCTTAGGAAGACATGACTGGTAGGAAAGCCTTTTCCAACTTCAGGCACCTAGTAGGCAGGAGGTGACAAAAAATACCGAGTGTAGCAGAATGGAGGACTACCCACCCTCCTCTTTTTCACAGTGCTTCAAAACTCATTTAAAAAAACCAAGATCTACAGGTCAATCAAATGTTCTTGGTAAACAAGTATTTTGTTGCAGATTTTAAAAGGTATTTGGCTTCTACATATGCAAAGAAATGCTTTGCACTTTCATTAGTGTCACAGAAGTTATGAGTAAACCTGGGTGCTCTACCAAGCACCAGATGCAGAGTCTGGTGAGGTGCACAGGGTGTGGGTGAAGCAAGACTGGGTTTATGCTAGTACTCCTTTCCTTTACTTGACCTGTCTTTCATGTCTGAGTTTCCACGTTAAAAAAACCAGCAAGCCATGACAGGTGCACAAGGCTCAATCTACAATTAAGGTCACCGAAGTCTGGAAGAGTCTGGTATTACAGTATTTTTTGCGAACCTTTGTCTGTCTGCTTCTGAAAGACATGAAATGTTTGCAGACAGGGTTTTCCAATCCTGATCATGTAAGGGTATCTAAAAAAGGAGATTAATGTTGCATAGAAAATGAAAAAATCTCCCATTTCTCCGATGATTTACAAACATCTGCTCCATGTATTTGCCATCTTGTTGCTTACTGCTTAAGTAGGTACCTATTCAATTAATGCACCCTATGCAATGTTTTAAATACATTAATGTATGTTAATATTACATTCTTAGGACTAGCTTACCTAAAACCTCTATTCCTCTCTTCTCCCTGAATGTTTGAATTTATTCTTCATTTAGGTGGAAAGCTTGGAGGCAGGAATATGTATGTTCTGGCAACTGTTCTGGCAACTGTTCTGGCAACTATGATGTCAATACATACTGGGTGCTGTATTATTAAAGCAAATTAACATATGGTCCCTCTTCCTATTCTTTTGTTCTATGTACACTGGCTCGTTTTTATTGTATTTGTGTACAAATAGATAATCTGTTAGATAGGGTATCAGTCTATTCACACAGGAAGTATATTACTTCCAGAATACTTATGTATTCCCTCAGGAATAAATCTGAATTGAACTAAAACCAACACGCAATCAATTTACTAGTCACTCAAGCTATCTGGCTTCCTGTAAGTTATATGAGTAATGCTACTTGTTCCACTTTTACTGTGGAACAATTCTGTCAAAGTAAAACTTCACAGCAGTTTCCATGATTAACACTCATGCACAAGTACACTCTCAATGGTGATTAATGGAAACTGTTGTAGGAATTGTATCAAGCTTGAGAATGTTTACTGGCTCAAGAGACAGTAGGACATATCAAGTTACTGAATATAGTCATATGATCCCTGAAACAAATTATTTCTCCACACTGCAAAAATGACAGTAATAGTATGTGATACAACACAGCTTCACAAGTGGCAATTTTCCAGTATCTGTTTTCTTAGTTTTATTCTGAACTATGCCAGAGTGTTTTCACCTCAGTACCTCTGAAAATTAAAGTCAGTAATTTACAGATGTTTAACCTAAGGTGGCAATTTGGGAACTTCTCCGAATGATGGCAGGAAGAGCAGTGCTGAAATGGCAGTGCATGGAGAACACATCATTATATAGGAGCATTACTGATACTTCTAAAGGAAAAACATAAAAAAGAAAATCCAGTAGCACATGATATACTCTGTCAGTAATTAACAAACCCTGATAGGTGTTAGCTGTGTCCTGGCCATGTACCACAGACCTATAAAACAATGCACAAGGTAAATAAATTAACTGAGCACCAATCCTTCCTGGTCTTTCCATTGCAGAAAGACATTCTGTGCTTTCTCCCCCCATACACATATGCCAGGCAGGCCAGAATGGCCTTGTTATTAAAATAAGTTATGTACCTGGTTTGGAAAAAATTAGTGTTAATTAAATTTGCATTCATGAATCCTAGTTCCCCATACTGAAAGTATCTCTAACTCCCATAGTGTTTATAAACTCACTTTTGAGCTCCCAAGTTCCTCCTATGTGTTCTGCTACTGTGGGCCACTAAGAAGCAAAAAAATATCATGATTTTGTAAAGCATCTCGTCGTGAGATCACATTGAAGGCAATCTCTTTGTGTTTGAATCTTTCATATTAGAGAATGAATTCTTCCTGCCCAGACAATGGTGAAGCAGTTAACTGGAAAATGAATGTCCTATCAAATTCATATAGATGTCCACTTGGGAAGTCTGAGTTACTGTTTGCACTAGATTAGACTTTACATAGAAAAATAAAAGACTTGCTGCAGCATATTCTCATTGGAAAAAAATAAATTTCAAATGCCCTGTGCAATGAATCATGCTTTATTTACAGTGTCAATCTGAGAAGAATATAATAGCACTAATAAGCAGCATTGATCCAAAGCCTATTGCTTGAAGTTGAAGACCTGCCTGTGGCTTGTGTGCCAGGCTTAACTGAAAGTAGTTCTAAACCAAATACTTAATTTCTGTGTCCTTGTCTGTATTGCTTTCCAAGTGTGAGATTGTATGGATTTGCTTTTTTTTAAAAAAAAATTCCTGTTGTTTGTATATCAGGTTGCTCGTATTTGGGGAGAGGTTTAATCTATGACAAACACTATGCTGTTGGCTGCACAAAACCTTCTGGCTGTTCATAGCAAGCTACAGGAAAGATAACATAACAACTAGTACAAGTTTCCCATTTTACAGAGCAGATAGTGGTATCTTGTTGCACAGAATAGAAGATGCTCAGATCTGGGCTAGCAAAATTCCTGTGTGCTGAGTTCATCTCCTATTCTCTGTTAAGTGTCATGTAATCCAAAATGGCAGCAATAAGAAACAAGAGTTCATATGGAGCATATCCAGCTAAAATAATTTTTTCGTAAATGCATATAGTATGCTTATTAACACTGTACAAGCTGTTCTACTACATTGTTTACTCTCTGTACAAACTTACTACTTTCATCGGTTTGGATAAGTTATGCTATACGTGAGATATTACTAATTGGATATAGTGACTTTGGTCCAGAAAAGTAGCTGTAAGTAGGAAAAAGAAGATTGTGACTTCACCATAATGTCCTAAACACAATTCTGACTGCCACAGGAATAGATTCTTAATCATGTACTTGTCCTATTCAGGTAGAATTCCACAATTCAGGGTCCTCTCTACCAAAAGAGAAAGACATGACCACATCCAATATTAGCCTTCAGATATATTGCAAACATTCCCCTTTCTTTTCTATCTGAACCTCCTCCATTGACTAAATTTTTCTGCAAAGAGGCTTTGTTTTATTTATGTTGCTAGAAATAGTAAGATTTTTTTCAAAAATCAGTACTGTTGTAACACTATCTCCATTCACCTCTAAGTTTTTCTGTCTTCCTGAATATAACTAATATTGATGATAAAGCATTACTATTTTCTATAACTTTTGGCTTCAGATTTTGAGGCAGAAATTTGCAACTCTCTCCAATAAGAAATCAGAAACTGAAAAGTTAGTGCTTTAGCCAGATAAGATTCAGCCTTTTCACCAGTTTCACTAGCAAGTGTTTCCTCTGCCAGCCTGTACTTCACAGCTTTCCTTTGGATTTCTGCATTTACCCTGAGCTGTAACAAAAGTATGTGTGAAACATGGGAACATAGTCCATAAGCATTTATGTGCTTAATTGACTAAAAAGAAGTCAGGCAATAGCTCCTTTTCACGTTGCTCTGCCCAAATTGCCAAGCTAACTGCATTACTAAGAATCAAGGCTTTCACATTAACTCTGCTTTTCATAGACTTTGAAATCATCCATCCTGTCAAAGACAGCAACTTGCATTTTTCAGAGTTTCATTATGCTGAATATATAACTTGATAAAATGCCAATATTCTGCTCAAGTTTGGCTGCGGTACAGTACAATTACTTTTGTAAAGGAAGTACAGACTGAACTCCTTTCATTTCAGCACAAAGATGTGCACATGCTGTGCACATGAGGTGACAGTCTACTGGACTCAGGGGATGTCAGAGAAAATCTGAAAGGATTCATTCAATATAAAGATGAGTATTAACTTTCCTGTCCCAGACCCTTTAAGATTTTTCCATGAAGTGGATCAACTGTTGATAAAGAGAGTGTGTTGTAAAGACCATGTTCTCTCATAGTGGTCATGGACACGCTTTTTTCTATTGACAGATACAATAGATATCTATTTTTACTTATGTGTAAGGATAAAAAGATACTTTCTTGCCTTCTTTTCATTGTAAAACTCACACACAGTACAGCTGTAAAGTGCGTTTTCTATTGATGATCATTTTAGAACATGTATCCCCTAAGGATGGCAAAATGATGCCATTTTTTGAAACCCATTTTCAGCCACATTCTCCAATATTGATACTTTCTTTGCCTTTTTTTTTTTTCAATTTAAAGGAAACTAACCACCAAATTTGAATGGTAAGATGATAAGTAATGAAAGAAAGGGATTCATCAAATGAGACAAAAATCTGGAGACTTTCTTAAAGCAGCAGGAGTACCAAACTATCATGCAGGCAGCCTGGAAGTAAATGAATAGATTCAGAGTGAAATTCAGCAACATAGGTCCCAAGTCCATTGCTCTTCATCCTCCCCAAAAAAATCTCTTGTGCAAAACTAAAATGCTTGTTACGTGGAATGAAAAAACCTTGGATGTGTTATTTGACTGTGGATATGAAAGACCATTATGCATACACTGGAGCCTGAAATAATGTTCTATATGTGCCTCAGTTTCCCTATGAGCCTGAGCACAACAGTTTCTGAATGGCTGCATAATCAGTGAGTTTGGCATATGATGGATGTGAGAGAAAGCTTGTGAAACAACAGAGATATGCAAGGACAGCTGACCCCCAATGGGACCCAACTCCTTAATGTACCAAGGTAAAAACCCATTTCTGAGACAGATTGAGTTTTAATTAAAACATGTATACAAAATTGGTGCTAGAATTCGTGATGAGGGAGAATGTCTAGACAAGCATAGACTAGATTGGGTCACTTAACTTTGCAAGACAAAAGCCAAGTGCTCTTTATAGACATAGTGCCTGATCTGTTCTGTGTAATACCAGGGAAGAAAAGAACTACTGAAGTTTTATGATAATTGTGCTAACAGTAGAAGAAAATTAAAAAAGCCAAAGCTTGCTCTGCATAACTTCAGGCTGGAAATCAGAAGGAAATTTCTTACCACTAGAGCAGCAAGGGTGTGGAACAGTCTTCCAGTCAGAGTTGTGCCAGGCAAAAAAATAAACCCTTAATTGGTTTCAAGACTCATAAACTGATCAAGTTAAGAGGAATTATAAAAGCATGTTGCTTACAATAGCCTGGTTCCAGCCCCCTGCTCCTATTACAGCTCTGGGCTCCTTTGGGAGTGTATTAGCAAGGATCAGAAGCATTAGAAGTGCCATTGTGGTATCTGTAGCCAAACCTCCCCCAGGAGAATCAGCGCTAGTATCAAAACTACCTGGACTGGTACACATCTCCTCATATCTGATTGCCTGTCTCAGAAACCACAGAATAAAACAATGTGGAAGCCTTGATCCCAGTTCTGTTTGGTTTTGCGTAATTATTGCTGTTGGCAACTCTGACAGAGAAGGAGTGACTCAGAGTGAATCAATATGTCCACAAGCAAAAGCAGAGTGTTTACAGCTAAAACAGGACACAGCTACAGTTGCATAAGAATATCTATACTACAGTCATAATAGAGAAGCCTATCATACACAATACAAACCAAACTGCTTCTTTTTCCCACACTTCCATATCCTCTATCAGTACTTGTAACATGAGGAATCACATCTGGATTGTTGCTAATGACAGAATTTTTCAGAAAATTACATTCTAGTGGTCTTTCAAATGTTGCAACTTCACTTAAGCCAAAATTTTGGGTTTCAAAGATGCTTTCAAATAGTATCAGTAAAGTTTGAAATCCTGGACTGCCCAATCCATCCTGACTAGAAAAGGAAATCTCTGGTTTTCTGTAGTGAAATAACAATTTATAAAAAACTTTTGCTTTGTGTAAAAATTTGCAACCCCCATTAGTGTGATGAAAAAAATAATTTTTGGAAATCTTTACAGTAATTTTCAAATCAAATTCTCCTCTGGTCAGCTATGTGGCAAGATCAAATTTGCCTGCCATTAATGTGCACAATGCACACCAAACCTGAAATACTATTATATTAAAAACTTTGACAAATAACTACCTATTACTCTGTTTTGAGTAGATGTAGACTGCAAGTGGTGTTAACACCATTTTTTTTACTGAGACAAATCAGGATTTGTAAATTTCAAGAATTAAAAAGAAAAACAACCTCATGTATCAGGATTTGAGCTGAA
The DNA here is from genome assembly GCA_020745775.1 of Theristicus caerulescens. Lineage (NCBI taxonomy): Eukaryota > Metazoa > Chordata > Aves > Pelecaniformes > Threskiornithidae > Theristicus > Theristicus caerulescens. The sequence goes on along the minus strand of CM036563.1, from coordinate 48,536,594 downwards.
ACACCCCTGGTCCAGGAAAAAAGTTCACATAACTGTGGCCATGACTTGTGATTAGAATACAGCCGAGCTCTCAGAGCAGTCCACATAAATCAACTGCTTAATGTAAAACAGCCTTCATCTCGGGACTCTGTGATCCAGTGGAGTTTCCTGCACTGTGGCACAGTTCAACCAGGGGAAAAAAGCATCTGTCTCAGAATAACATAGCTTATAACTTGTGGGAATAGCACTCTAATGCAAAGAGGAACATTTGAGTTGAACCTCCCCCAGGCTCCGGAAGAATCTGACACTAGATCGACTTTCTGGTCTAGCCCCTTGGCTCTGAAAAGGAGGATTATCATCAGTCACGTGACACATGAAAGTAGCAGCTGGAGACAAGGCTAAAAACCAAGATAGATCTGGACTATTGGAGCATGCCTGTGTCTGCAAGGACCTTAAAATCAAAAGAAATGTGCAATGGACTTGAGGCACTGAGCAAGTTGTCTGAAAAGAATAGTTAAGGATTTAAATAGAATTTATGTGCCTAGTTCCACTTCAGATCAACTCCCCTATCCCCGGGTTTTATTATCTAACTCTTATGTGCCCTGTGGTACTCATTAAAAATATGCAATGCCTGGACTGCCCTGGATTTTCTTCAGATCTTTGTTAGCTGCTACATTCCAGCATGCTCTTTTCCATCCTTGGCAAGATAAATCTTAAACAAGACTGGGGTAGCAGAGCTGTTTAAAATAACTGTTAAGGTTAAGGCTATTTAGCCTTATAGCCCATAGGAATCAAAGGAAATTTTACAATGAGCTACTCCCTGCATGATGGCACACATCGAATATTTACCAAGTAAAACACAACCTTAATGAAAGGCCATTTTCAGGGCTACTGCTTAACATTTAACAGGCAGTGGTGGGTGCATAATTTATCAAGTTAAAGCCTTAAATATCTTTATCTCTAGCTCTCCACACCAATATTGAGGGTTAAAATGAGATGATGCTTCTTTTTTGTTTGTTTTGGAAAACAGATTCTAAGACACTAATTGCTTGCAAACAAGGACAAAGTCACGCCCAAATGAAATGTTGAATTAATCGTCACCAGGTAGTTGTTAAAAAAATCCCTACCAATACGAAAAGCTCACATTGCATTACCAAATGGTGTATTTTTTCCAAACTACATATATTTGCAGTGATCCAACAATAAAAGCCCCCCTTCTATAGTGCTAATACCTGCCTGAAACCTTGTGGTGCCACTTTTCACACAGATTCATTTTCTGAAGATGCTGTGGAAGACTGGAAAACAGCTCTGCCACCAAATCAATCCAAAGGATTTACAGCAACTTCTTCACATAATATGAAGAATCTTTCATACTAAAAGTCACCGTAGGGTACTAGCTGCAAGAGTACTAACACGAACTCCTTGCTGATCCTTTTGAGTGAAGTTTGAGTTTACTCAAATCCTTCTTGGAATGTGGAAGAACTGTTTTTTCTAAGTGCCTGAGACTTTCAGGTATTAAGATTTTGGACTCAAACTGACAGCTTGTGTGCAAATCTTTTCTTCGCTTAGGTCTTTGCATAGGAGACCAGGTGCACTGTCAGCAGGCTGTTTTGTTCAAATGATATGCAAAATACTTGGCTGTACACCAGATAAGTATGTGTAGAACATAAGGAAACTGGAATTTATATGCAGGTCAACTCAAATCTTCATTTGCTAAGCAAAGGAACTGTGTTGTTTTATTAGTATGGTAAATTCTTCATGATATGAAGCACAAGCCCTGTCTTTTCATCCAGCTCTTCATCATCTGGCAGCAACTTGCAGCATATATTTTGTAGCATAATTCATCCACTTTTGGCTGTGGACACTTTTTGATACTCAGAGGTGCATCAACATATTTAGTTCATACCAGCAGCGCATTTTTAAAGTAAATCTCCTAATTGCTCCCACTTACTTTTATATATCACGGAAGAGTCTTGGAGTACATGAGTGGGTTCCTTCTGAATGAAATGAAAGCTGAAGATGGACTCTGGAAAGCACCTAATGGGCTCTGACCACAATTGGCTGTTCAGTCCACAGGATCTTGTCTGAAGCAAAACCCCTTGAGAATTGCATAGTATGGACATTAAGGGCTTGATGCCAACCAGCCCTATTAGGCCACAAGATTAGCTAATACAAGTGTAGTCTAAGTGCACCTCTGTAAGATTTTGTGGATCTGGAGGTTAGCCCCCAGCACCCACAGACCCACTAAGATGCTTTTGACATATTCAGAAACAGAACTTCAGGTGCAACAAGAAATTTAGTACCAAAGCATTCAGGTCTCAGAAAGCACAGACTTCCACAGGCTTGGCAGCAGCTGAGCACTGAACAACACAAACAAGAAAAATGTTAAGCTGCAATCTGGTCACCAATGTTCCCAGCTGGGCAGGTTAGGGCTCTTTCAGTTTTTTTTGTTTGCAGAGCCCCCAGCAATCTCTGTGTATCATAAACAAGTCTCACTACTTAAATAAGGATGTTTTTCCTCCTGCAGTGGACAAGCACCAAAATGAATTATGCAGCTCCATGCTTTGACTCTAAAAATTCCTCAATGTGTACATCTGTGACCCTGCATCACTGCAAGGAGCTGTTATTTGAGATACTAGAGGCGTGCCTTAGCACACCACTGTCCCCAGACCAATTAATCCCTCTTCTCAGAGGACTGCCCAGCCTAAGTGGAACACCTCTCCTATGAGGAAAGGCTGAGAGAGTTGGGGCTGTTCAGCCTGGAGAAGAGAAGGATCTGGGGAGACCTTATTGCAGCCTTTAAATACTTAAAGAGGGCTTATAAGAAAGATGGGGATAGACTTTTAGTAGGGCTTGTTGCAATAGGACAAGTAGTACTGTTTTTAAACTAAAAGAGGGTAGATTCAGACTAGATATAAGGAGGAAATTTTTTACAATGGGGGTGGTGAAACACTGGAACAGGTTGCCCAGAGAGGTGGTAGCTGCCCCATCCCTGGAAACATTCAAGGTCAGGTTGGATGGGACTCTGAGCAACCTGATCTAGTTGAAGATGTCCCTGCTCATTGCATGGGGGTTGGACTAGATGACCTTTAAAGGTCCCTTCCAACCCAAACTATTCTATGATCCTATGATTCTATAAGTGGCACACCCTACTGACACCATTTTCTTCCTTCCAGGACCACCAGCTCAGTGTCACATTCAACAGCAGAGATGCAGCTTCCATACAACAGGGCTTTGGTCTTTTGTGACTGAATGTGATAATAAAGACTGACCAAAAGGGGGAAAAATAAAACACTAAGCAATAGCGGAGGTGGTCACATCACTTTGTAAAAAAATCATTGCAACCTGCTCCACAGACAACGTCCTCCACGTGTATTATTTACGTCTGCTTTTTCAGTTCTTTGAGGTGGACCTGCATAATTCCATCACTACAACTCTGATGTGTCAAAAAGACCTGTCCCACGCAGCAACAGAAACACTATATACCTATGCAAGCATAACTGGCTGTAACTGGCTGATAAGAAAAGCTGGCCATGCCCGTCACAACCCAGACTTCCACAAAGGCACCAGCTAAGGAGAACCAGACGTCCTTCCAGCCTCTATCAGGTGAGCTGACACTCCTCTGCAATAACTTTCACAAGTAAATTAGGTCAGAGCTAATTTAGTCTACAGCAGCCTGTTAACACTTTCTTGGCCAGCGTGGAGTTTGTATTCCTCTTCAGAGAATGTTTTCCACTTGAGTTTCATGCCTTTATTTCAATGCTACCAAACTTTGCTGTACTGTGGACAACCTACTCTGTAACTACACCATCAGTCATTTTAACAGTTGTAGCCCTCTTTGTACACCCTCACTGAATCCATACCTAGTAAATTCAGACTAAAGGAAAGCACATATATTTTTGAATCTGCATCCTAGATCAGATGACCACTTCCCATCAAAAGCGATGAGTGCTCTCTGTTGTCTTCAAGGGACTTTTATCAAGATCTGTGAACTGCCACCTTCTTGCTAGAAAATCTGCTTCTTCCATGTAGAATATTACATATTTTAAACTTTGAATGATATTAATGACTTCAGCCAAAAAAAAAAAAGGGAAAAGAATCCCATATATTTCTTGCACCTTGTTTTTTCTTGTAACTCTAGCAACCTGGCATCAAAGTAACAATAGGGACACTTAAAAAATGCTATGGTTTATCTTCATTACAAAAGTACAAATATGAACCTCTTTTTTGGCAATGCAGTTTCCACAGTGACCATGCAATATCATCTGTTGTTTGTCATATGGTGGTGTAAGACACCCACTTTTTCTTGCTGATGTCAAAACAATAAATGAAAACTGAGAAATCCTGGCATGCATTCTTAGATATGAAAATAGATATCACTCACAATTTTGTTGAGTATAATCCTTTGATGCTCTGACAGAGAAATGTCACGGATAGATATACAGCCTGATCATCAAAGTTATTGTATACACCTTCTGCTATGAGCTTCAATAAGGATGTTAGCACAGGCATTGGAAGCAGTACTAGGTATATTCCCATTACCCCATTTCCAAGGCTTGTCCTCTGGAAATATGATCACTGTAATTCTGGCAGTGCCCAACAACCCCAGGCAGAAGGAGGACAAACTGTTCCACCCTGTACCAAACAGTCACTCATCAGCCCTATCTCCCCAAAGCTACCAAATGTATTTCACTAAGTTTCTTTGTAGATCTAACCTCAACCTCATTCTCTGTAAATAAAAATCATATCTCTTTCCTGAATGAAAGGAAAACAAATGGTAGTATGGGCTAAATCTGCTTAATTTGTTTCCACACAGGCTGGTAATATTTTATGTTCTTAGCCATTCCAACTTATTACATGCCTCTCTCCTTTCTCACTGGGAGCTGTTAGTTACTTGTTGCTTGTATGCTTCAATGTGTATATGCAGCCTCTGCTATCTGGTGGAGTCATCCAGGATTTGGGTTTTTTGAATGGAGCTCCAGCCAATACCATTAATTTATACATTAAAAGTGAATTTGCTGTCTCTGACTAACAGTTTTGCTAGACTGAAATCATTACATTTTAACTAGCAAATACTCATGAGATTCATATTTCCAGATATATTTGATTAATAAATGGAAGCATAAAGTAAGTCTCATATTTGGTCCTTGTTCACAGGAAGCTTATTTACATAGGAGCAGACAATGTCAGTCTTACATGAAGCAGTTGACAGCCATTGCTAGGGGGCTGGATTTAGTCTTAACTATCTTTGACCCAGTGCCTTGCATTGCACTTTAAACAATGCTCCAGGAATGGAGCAGTCTCACAAACTGTGGATGTAAACCAGCCAGTTTTATATCCTTGCCTCTGAAGAGGCATACTGTTTGCTTTTGGATCTATTATCTGCGGGGGGGGGGGGGGGGGGCAGTTAAGTCCAAAAATAACTGTAGGGAAATTAAAATGCTATGTTGCTCTGACAGCTACTTCTATTATTACATCTAATTATCGTGAGAACCTTTCCTCAGTTCTCACCAGTAATTTTTTCACTTAAATAACTTGTCATAATAGCTGCCATCAAAGCTCTTCTTTGATTCAACTATAGTTTTTTTAAATTCCCTAAACGACACTTGGAACTTTCTTGAGACAAGTTTTACAGTGACATATCCACTGCACAACTCTGTCAAAGTCAGAGCAAAACCTGACTCCCTGAGTCAAATTTGTTGCTGAAACTGATTGTATTGAAATGCTTTATGCTATGTATAGGGTAGGAAATTCAAGTTTTAGCACTAGACTTAGATGTGAAATCAGCAGAGGAAATACATTTGTCTTAACACGTAATTATTTAATTGCTTCTAGTGTATTTTCTTTATTGCATATTACCCTGACTTGTCAAGTTCCTTGTATGATGAAGCAAAAGTTATGAAATAATGGAGTAGTGTATCAGAGAAAATGTAGGTATAAATTGTGTGTGCTCTGTGCTGTTTAAATAAAGAATTTTTTCTTTTACCTATTGAATTCTGCTAATGAGGCAGTACCCTTCAAACAGATTATAAATATTTCCCTTGTATGCCCTAATGAATCATAGGATTAAACTTTTTCTTTTCATATATAAGCACAAACTTCACTCCATGCATAACAAATTAGTTCTTTTTTCTGTTCTATAAATAATTAATTTGATATGTTCACCTCCTAATATAAAGTTACATGAATTTACACATATATGGTTAAAAGCCATCATGAAGTCATAGCACCAAACAATAGGAAACATTAGACACAGAGATTTGCATGGAGGTTAGCTAGTTAAAGCTGAGTCTTAGTTAGCTGTTCCATTTACATTACTGTTTTAATGTAATACAGAATCTTTAGACTTGGTCATCTGAATAGCAAATGCTTGTAGCAGGTCAACAGCACACCTGTAGTTAAGTTTTGATTGAGGCTAAGTAGATGTCACATGAAGGCTTTAAGGGTTCAAGTCAACTAAATAAATTGGATTTCATTCCTGAGCCAAACTTAGCTAAAAGAAGAACCTGCTTTCTATTAACAATATTATTCACCTATTTCTATTGTGGTAAAAGAAATGTATTTCGTCACTTCATGTACTAGCAGACTTGTGGAACTACTCAGCTGGTTACTAGTTAGTTTTGTCTGATCTAAGCTGATTTCTACTGAAAGACAATAGGCCTAGGAAACAGGAGCTTGGTTTGAAAAAATCCAAGTTCCAGCAAGAATCAGGACAAAATTTCAGAAAACTTTCCATTGGATTTTCCATAAAGATTGAAAAGAGTTATATAAATATCTGATACCCTCCAGTGTGACCACCAGGCTTGAGCTTCTCTGGTGACATGATATCTCTGGATTTGCCTAAATAGCTCAGCAAGTCGATTACATGTCTGGTACTTTGTTTTATTCTCAGCGCTTGTACATATACTGATTATCCCGTAAAAACACAGTTTCCCAGGAGTTTATGGAATTAAACAGTTCTTACTATAATTGAGTCTTGATACTTTATTCAGAGATGGATAGTCCCAAAAGCAGCAAATAAGGCATGTTACAGATCAGCTCCAGAAGAAGCTTTGAGCTTTTTTACTTTGAAAAGTTCCTATTTTTTCTTCTGAATTAAATTTCTCAGACTATTGCTAATACTAAAAAAGATAAAACCAAGTAATAATGTATTCTTTACAGAATCATAAAATCATAGAATCATTTAGGTTGGAAAAGACCTTTAAGATCATCAAGTCTAACCATTAACCTAGCACTGCCAAGTCCACCACTAAACCATGTCCCTAAGCACCACATCTACACGTCTTTTAAATACCTCCAGGGATGGGGACTCAACCACTTCCCTGGGCAGCCTGGTCCAATGCCTGACTACCCTTTCAGTGAAGAACTGTCTCCTAATATCCAATCTGAACTTCTCCTGGCACAACTTGAGGCCATTTCCTCTTGTCCTATCACTTGTTACTTGGCAGAAGAGACTGACCCCCACCTCACTACAACCTCCTTTCAGGTAGTTGTAGAGAGTGATAAGGTCTCTCCTCAGCCTCCTTTTTTCCAGGCTAAACAACCCCAGCTCCCTCAGCCGCTCCTCATAAGCCTTGAGCTCTAGACCCTTCACCAGCTTCATTGCCCTTCTCTGGACACGATCCAGCACCTCAATGTCCTTCTTGTAGTGAGGGGCCCAAAACTGAACACAGGATTCAAGGTGCAGCCTCACCAGTGCCCTAGATCACTTCCCTAGTCCTGCTGGCCACACTATTTCTGATACAAGCCAGGATCCTATTGGCCTTCTTGGCCACCTGGGCACACTACCAGCTCATATTTAGCTGGCTGTTGACCAACATCCCCAGGTCCTTTTTCACCGGGCAGCTCTCCAGCCACTCTTCCCCAAGCCTGTAGCATTGCATGGGGCTGTTGTGACCCAAGTGCAGGACCTGGCACTTAGCCTTGTTGAACCTCATACAGTTGGCCTCGACCCATCGATCCAGGCTGTCCAGATCCCTCTGCAGAGCCTTCCTACCCTCCAGCAGATCAACACTCCTGCCCAACTTGGTGTCATCTGCAAACTTACTGAGGGTGTACTCGATCCCCTTGTTCAGATCATTGATAAAGATATTAAACAGAACTGGCCCCGGTACTGAGCCCTGGGGAACACCACTTGTGACTGGCCACCAACTGGATTTAACTCCATTCACCACAACTCTTTGGGCTTGGCCATCCAGCCAGTTTTTTACCCAGCAAAGCATACGCCCATCCAAGCCATGAGCAGCCCGTTTCTCCAGGAGAATGCTGTGGGAGATGGTTGCAATGCACTGTTGCTGTAGGAGAAGGAGTGTCCCACCTTCACAGTGCTTCCAGGAAGGCAAAACACTTTGCCCCTTGTCTCTGTGTTCTGGTCACAGATTCTTGCTCTCTCATCTAGTCCTCAAGTTTTGGGATATAATAATCAATTAGGTACAAAATATGCAGACCAATGATGACAGTTGTCCAGCAGAAGTAATAAGATGTTATATTGCCATAGTTGCTTTCCAGCCATGTCTGTAAGAACTGTTTAAGCCTAACACTTCAGAAGCAACCTAAAAGGCAGTTCCTCTACCACATTTTTATGATCAGTTGCACATTTTTATATTTTCTCATCTTATGTCATCAGCAAGGCCTTATGTCACTCTCCGGCTATATATTACTACATAAGCTTCAGTAAATTCTTTCTTTAAAATGCTGTACTAAACAATATGTTAAGAAAGCTTCTGGATAGTGTCACTCGGTCTGTCAAAAGGACTAATAAAGTTTACTTAGCACTTTGTCAGATTATGATTATTTTTATGTGGGTTAAATGCTACTCCTATTATATATAATCATGTCATGTTTGAATAGCTGCAAGTGAAAAAGCCAGTTGTACTCAAGATACAGTGTTTGCAAATCTTCAATAAACCATTTATACAATTTAAGCAAAAGTGGAAATCAACTCTGGCATTTTAGTGCCTTGTGTGGTGATTATCCTGTTATAAGACAAATATACTTTCGTAACTTCTCATAATCCAGAGTACAAGCAGCATGTGCAATGAAATTTACTTTTTGTTATTATTTTCAGGTTTATTCCATTGCAGACATTAACAAAGGACCAAAATAATGACACTGGTGTTAGAAGATGGCAGTGTGTGTAGTCATGGCAACAGAGAACTCGGTGTGTACTAGCCTCCCAGGTATTTACTGAATTTGTCAGGTTATGTCAACATGCACTGAGTTACTTGCTGCCATAGCCACATTTTGTCAGTACCTAAGATGGCTGGGTTAGCACTAACTCAGCTACAGCCCTGTGAGCAGCCAAGGTGTACTAAAGTCAAACCATCGTCTCCTTCCAGGGCTCACGGTCAGCTGTGCTGACTCTCCTGTGTGCTCTGATGCTCAGGCAGAAGCTAATCTGCCTTAGATTTATTGAAGACAGATGTAGTTCAACCAGGAATGTCAGTGTAGAGGAAAAAACTAAGATGTTGCCCTCCAAAATACAAAATCTGTGGGCACCATTGCAGACCTCTCCTCTCCCCATCCCGAAAGTATTGAAATGACACAAAGTTAAATGTTCAGAGACAGTCAAATAACCTGAAAAGAAATGCGTTGTTTTGATATTCTTGACAGACAAAGCAGTCTTTCTGAGCACAATTTCATTGTTGTGCTCTCTGAGTTTTCTTAAGAAGTATTACTTTTAACTGCTCAACACTATTTTAAATGATTTTAAGTTACATTGTTTATGTACTTGATTGAACAGGATTGTATGCAAACATGCTTAGGCAAATGTTTTTGGCATTTGTCCCTTATGCAAAGGCTTTTTTTGCATTTGTCCCTTATGGTAAAAGTCTTTCAGTAACTAGTCCATGGGTGATTCCTCTCTCTCTCTGAGCTGTGTCTACTTACAACACTCAAGAGAAGGGGTAGGGAAGAGAACTGCTGCAAGTCAAGAGGATTGAACTTTTATGTTAATGCTTAAAAACTTCCTGTGCTCAAGTAAATCCTTTCTTACACATAAATTCTAAAAACTTGGCAAAAAAGAACATTGTTGACCTGATACCAGAAATGAAGCTGGTTCTTCAGGGGCACTGGGGAGGAGTCATTACAACATTAATGATCACCGAGTATGAATTTGAGGAAGATCTTAAGGTAAGTCATAGTTGTCAGTGTAAATAAAGATCAGTGAGTTACTAGGCCAAGGATCTTCTGACACAAGCCATGTATTAATAGAAAATTCAGAATAAGCCCCAAGTACTGCCCTTGCCCTTGCAACCCTAAATGGATACTAGCAGATTCTGAATTCCTTGCCCAGCCATATTTTCTTGTTTACATTTTGTATATAAGCAAATTACATTAATCACAGAAATCCTATTTCTTTATGCTTATGCATGTTGTCCATTAGCAATATTACCAGAGGATCTGCCAATAAATTTTTTTTTCATTTTTCTATCCCTGAAGCCTGCTATGCAATTGGTCAATGTAATTAAAGACTGCAAATCACGGGAAAAAAGTTCTGAGTGTACATCATTCGATATGTCACATTCCCGCTAATGTGCTATAGTGTTTCTCTTGCAGATTTTTAGTAATCTCCATCAAATTTTCTACAGATCTATTAAGTATCTTAGCTTGTCTCAGACCCCTTAGTGTGTGCATTCCAGCTAAACTGGGCAGTACTGCATAACTTTTCTCAAGCTTTGTCATCAGCATCCACTAAGAGTAGCTGTGGGCACAGGAATGCACTTGGGGATATTAAAATATTCAATATATATATATTACATGGAAATGAGTAAGTACACTGGTTTCTTAACCAAGTGACTTAAGGTGGCGTTTTTTAAAACAAAAGTCATATTATGGGCAAGTTCTTTATTGTAATCAGTGGCAAATACCCTAAACTGTAGAAGAACTATTGAAATTAAAAAAAAAAAAAAAAAAGTCTTAAGTTTGCTAGTATTTTTAGATATTTGTCAAACAGTACGAAGGATTTCAAAAGTTTGACCCTTTGGAGCCTCCTCCATCTACGCAAACTTGTAACCCAGTTTTTCAGTTCACAGAAAACAACATTTTTTTCCTCTGTTTTACTTGGCTTGAATTTCAATTGGAACTTCTCTTTCCCACAGTGTACTCTGAAATGACAGAGGGGGAGAGAGAGAGAGATCAAGCGTTTTCTTAATGAATGATGGAGTTAGCAGTAAAGGTCTGTGACTCGCTAATTTTCAGTCGGCAGCCCCTTCAGTAGTGAATATGCTAATTCATCATTATGCTCTTCAAATTTGAAAATGCATTTACAATGTACCCTCAGGAAGTCTGCCTTGGCCAATCTGCCAGCCATGCGTTAAAGGAGGAGTAAGCACAACAACCTAACCTTTACTGTAGGACATCCAGCCAGCCCCTGCAAAAGAGGACAGAGAGGCACCCTGCACCTCAGCAACTCACAAAATCAATTTCTCATCAGCTACATGGATTTCAAAACAAATCAGTAAAATGTTCTAAATCTGCTCACTGCCAGTTAGAAACACCTAACAAAAAAGCAGGCTTTGCATGGTTATTTGAATGTCATTGTATGTGAAGCTGTGGTTGGTTTACAAAATAAACTACTCTGATGAAAAGTAATGATGCTGTTCATGTTTAAGGCTTGCAGTAAGAGCAGCAAGTAATAAGGCAGAGTGAAAGACCTCATGTTACTTTAGCCCAAGTAGTCTGTTTGGGTCTGATGCAAAGTTGTGCGTGTCCTAAATAAAAGGCAAAACAGGGGAAAGACAACTTGCAGCTCTGGAAAACCTCCAAAAATCATGGCTCGTATATATATCCCAGGAAAGAAGAATCTGACTGCATCTTCACTGAACAGCAGTCTTCGCTCTTCAACTGTGAGAGAGAATTCAACCACACAGTTTCTATTTTCTAGCATTGCTCTGGATATCCTGTAATTTAGCACTGTAGCTGCACCACTATTAAAATCAAACTTACTTTATCTTTCTCATTATAACTGTAAATGGGCTTGGACTATCAGCTACAGGAAATGCCCTCTAACTTGATAATTGCTGTATGAATCTACAAGGTAGACAATTGATTATGCCTGTGCATCAGTATCAGTTGTGGTTATGACCTTTTTAATTTACTTAGCAAACAGTAATATAAATTCTTGACAGGTACCATAATCCATATTTCCCAAGCTGCTGTCAGCCATTCTGATAAGAGTAACACTGTAGTTTACTAGAGTAGCAGCCAAGTTGATGCTGATGCATAAGCACCTAAGAGAGAGAGCCAGTCCTGTGGGAAGATATGTGCTGTACCCAGAGAAGCATTTTAGTGTGTGTTTATCTTTGAATACAAGAGCAACCTCATTATTTCTGTGAGCTGACTCGGATGTTTAATCTCAAGTATATGTTGAACAGGATGGCAGAACTGAAACCATAATGCTATGCACTTTGCAAGGCTGAGCCCAAAGGGCCTTTCATCTCGAAAAACAATGGTTACTGATCATACTGCAAGGTCAGCCACTTGTTACTGTTACATGCTCAGTATCAGTCAGCTGCACAAAATATATCAAAAAGCATTTAGAATAAAGCTTTGCATTCAGATTATTTAATAATTTGTTGAAAAAGACTAGGCAGAAGTACTAAAAAGTTTGAGCCAAATTGTACCATTATAAGTTTACATACAGCTTCCAATGACTTCATATCTGCTGACTATGCCACATGCTTCTGTCTGAAAGCAGAATTTGGCTCTCTGACAACTTAAAAACAGAAAGAAGCCTTTCAAACCAGTTGGTGGATAAATACTTTGTACCAAAGGCCTTTGTATTTCAACCAAAATGAATTGCCGCACTTTCTGTATAGCCAATATTTTTTCAAATCAAGTCAGCCTTAGGAAAACCACAAAATCACATATTTGTATTAAAATACTTTTTTTTTTTTTCAGATGAGAAGAATTCTAAACATCCATGACCTACATAGCTATTTTCAGCTAGATAGGAATTAGTTATATTTACAGGGCACTTTACTAATTCATCTTTACATTCTGATAGCAGAAAGTCTGTTAATGGAATTGAGACACTATAGCAACTGTTTAATTGTTTTATATATAAAACTTATACAGATGGGATGAACTCACTTAAATGATAACATCTGATTACAAACTACATTATTTACCCTCGTTAGTATGCTTATACGCAAACTAATAACTAAAGAGGGCAGTCAGACCACAGGGTTGACCAATGGCTGATCAACTTCCATAGTTTTAAGCGTTACCTAACTCCCTGGTGTGCTTTGGACCTCCTCCAGCTAACTTTTTCCCAAACAGTTTGGTTGACAGCATGGGCCAGGGACCCATGTGATCAGTCTGCATGTGATCACCTTCTGAGGGTAAGAGAGTTTAGATGCATGGACATGAGTATGTATGTCTCGGGGCCAGAGAAAACTCCACAGTCCATTAAATATCACAGAAACACAGAATAATTTCAGTTTGAAGGGACCCCTGCTGGTTACCTGGTCCAGCCCCCTGCTCATAGTCGGGCTAACTTCAGCTAGATCATTGCTCAAGCCCCTGTTCGCTTGAGCGTTCAGTATCTCCAAAGATGGAGACGCTGCAACATCTCTGGGCCACCTGCTGCAGTGTTTGACCACTCTCACTGTGGAGATTTTTTTCCTTTCATTAATCAGAATTTCCCTTGATGCAGTTTGTGTCTATTATTTCACCTCCTTTTTCTGTGCACACTGTGAAGATTCTGGCTCCATCTTCTCTATAGCCTTCCATGAAATAGTAAAGACACCAACAAGACCCTCCTGAGCCTCCTCTTCTCCAGACTGAACAAATCTACGTCTTTCATCTTCTTCTCATGCATTATCTTCACCAGCCTGCCAAACATTCTGGTGGTTTTCCACTGGACTCACGCACTTGTCTTTGGAAGCACAAAAGCGGACAGGTACACTCCATCATAAAAATTGCTCCCCCAGCTTAGTGCCATTTGTTAACTTCCTGAGCGTGCTTTCCATGCACTTTTGTGAGCAGCAAAGGTTAATGATTCCCATGAGATATTGCCTTGGCAATTCCTCTGCAACATCCTCAGTCTGGGCCTGTGACAAGCAACAGACTTCTTGAGATTCCTAGTGTAAGGGTAAATTGACTCTTATATAACTGGAGTAGCACATATTCGAGATAATGATCTATATGAGTTGCTCCTACAAAATCTGGTTCAGGATATCCCAGCCGTTTTACAGAGAGTCATGCTGACACTAGGCTGGATACTAGAAGCGATATAGCAACATTTCCATTGAAGCTAATTCAACTGGCATTTTAACGCACAAATCCTATGATGAAAAGCAGTATATATTAATCCAAGCAGAAATCTTCACTAATTTGGTTTTATTACTCCCAGTATTCAAGCTTCTCCATTTATACATTACTCTCGCAATTCTACCTTGTACTGCAATGTGCAGTAAGACATAGTCTTCAGCTGAGCCAACTGTATTCACTGTGACTAGAACCTGAAGAGCTTTCTTCTCCTACCAGATGGCATAGTTTTGGCTCATGACACAGAAATGAACTCATAGCTAGTCTTTAATGCATAAAAAAAATGCATTTTACTTCCATTTTGAAATCTGTTTGCTATCTGTTTTTTCAGTGCAGATGATAGTACTTCTGACAGCCCACTTTATAATTAATCCTGACATCTCTGATGGTCTGTTTCTACATGGAGAAATGGTGTTTTCTTGCTATACTGGCATTTCACATCCCACTGAGTTCAGAACAAAGGTGGTTTTGCTGCGTTGCTTGAATGCTAAGCTTAGAGTAAGAGATGACAAGGTGAATGTAAGCCTTTGATTAGGTGGATCCATTTTTAAGACATGATTGATATATAAAATCTGCATCAGATTCTTACAAAAAAAGTCCTGTCCCCTTAAAATCCGCAGTATTTCTTGGAGTGGTGCATTAAAAGCATAAATACATACTGCTATTGATAAGTTAACATTATGTGCTAGATAACACTAGTGTTAGCTCTCTTATAACCAGCACAAGACTGGTTATTGGAATTTTTTCTACTTTACCTATATCTGGAGCATGTAATTTTGTTTCAAACTGACAAAAATCAATCTCAGAACTTTTACCACAAGTGAGGTGGTAAATACCTGAAACTTGGAGGCTTTATTTGTGCCCTCTTTACTTCTGCATGCCCTCTACATGACAGCATCAGAAGAATGTAGGATATGGCTACCTGTACTTGTTGGAGATAGAGGACCAAGTAAGATGCAGAACCTGTTCCCTTGGCTTTTACTCCAGGCAAGCGCAATTCAACACTAGATGAATTATCAGTTTATGAGCTTTAAAGCTTCTGTGCTCTACCCATGTAATACAAAAGGAATATTCTATTGTCTGTCTCACAATATATCTCACTAAATTATTTTATAATCCTTTTCCCACAGCTTTGGAGTAGTCATAGGGGTTTGGTAGGTGATAGAGGTTTACTTTTATTCCTTTGAAGCCATGCTTATTTGTTGATTTTGTATGGTAATCGGCTAAGGTAGGTGTTGAGGTTCAGCTTTAACTATAATTATGGTTCACTTAAATGATACTGAAGTAAGGCTTATCATCATGTAGCTAATAGGATCAGCTTTATGACAGAAACTTAGTGCCTTTACTAAACTTAGGAACTCTAATAGCTTATATGAAATGTATAATGTTCCTAAATAGTATTAAAGATAATTTTCCATCTATTTTACATTTTAGTGCAAAATTTGCACATGTACAAAAACTGCATCTCAAGAATAACAGACACTGGTGCATCTGCCTTGAAACTGTAATTAAGCTTTTTGATCTCTTCACTTAACATTATGTCACAGCATAAACACCAAGTAGCATCATCTTTAAGATGTAAGTACAAAAGGGGCAATGCTAAGTTCAAGCCTCTGATAATCATAAAAAATACTGCATATTCTGGTTATTACTGTCTTATCTCTTAGTAAGACATATGAGCATACAGCACTTTTAAGCAGATTTGTTGAAAGCAACTTTAAGCAAACCAGACTGAGCATGTCCACTTCCACTGTGTGTATAAATTTAGGGGTTTTTATAGTTTTTTTTAGATTTTTCAAGATATTTTCTCATATTGCAGGTTTGTACTAACCAGCAGACTGAAAGATCTATGTAAAGAAAGAGACTCCAGAAAAAGACCTTGCTGCGAATATTTTTGTAACCTTCTGAGATTCATGTCTCATACTGGTGGCCCAAAAATACATGGCAAGAGTACACCACCCACACTGCAGCACTCCTCATGCGCCAGGGTGTGGAACAGAGAAGGACTATTCTTTCTTCACTCTGCCCATTTTGAGAAACTGACATCTTGTTTGTGCAGTTGTAAAGAGCAGGAGCTTTCCTCTACTATGGGATATCAGATTCTTTAATTTGCTGAAACAGGGTTCATTTATAACCTGGGATAAACGGATTAGATGATTTTCTATACATAAACACATCTACACACATTTATAAATTTACTACTATACATAAGTAAGAACACCGTTTAAACTCCTGGGTGTCTTCTCTGGTTTGCAAGACTAAAGAATTCATGAAGCAACTGACTTTGGCTATATTGATTCTGTAGCTCTGAACACAGCAAGGGAAACAGTTCCTAGACTTGCATGATTATTTTGATTTACTGCTGAGAAGTAAAGATGAGAAAATTTTGCTTCACTCCTGTTCTCTCATAAATTACTAAGTTAGTTGCCATACAAAGGTAAGATCTGATTTTGAGAGTAAGTACCTCTACAAATCACTTGCCAAATGGATCTATGTACATAGACTGAGTCACACTATGGATGATCAGCACTGAAACTGTATGTTGTTACTGCAACAGATCCTTCCAGTGATATTTACTGAATAACAATTTGAATGCACTGCAGCATAAAAAGGAATACTATATATGTCCTCCTGCTGCATCCAAGAAGGGATACAAAAGCCCAGCTTTAATATGGTGAAGGGAAGAAGCTATGATGGAGCTGTTTTCCATTCTCATTACAATAATTCATAACCTGCCATTTTCCATTCCTGTCAGAAACTCCGCCAGAAACAAGAGATTTTCTGTTTAAAATCAAGATGCCCAGAACCCCCCACTCTCTCTAATGTTTGTGTGAGAGGTACTCAGCATTTCAGAGACTCTAGCCCAATGCTTCTCATATTCTCTAAAAGACTGCAGAAGCGCGAAGCAACATGTTCATTCTGTTCTTCAAGTTTGCCCAGCTGGCTTATTCTGCTTTCTATTATGGGCTGAAAAAAACTGTCTGAGATACACATAATAATCTAGCCATTCAAAATTAGGTGCTTTAAAAAAAAATGTATATATAAAGCCTATATATAGCTATATACACCTACTATAATACTGTTTCTGAACACTTGAAAAAAAAACCACATTTGGAAACAGATTTACATATGTATTTCTGAACTGTGAAAGGCTAGAAACCTTAATTATATTTAGCATATATCATGCAAAAAAAAATTCCAAAGATTATATTCACAAAGCTTTTAATCATCTTATGCATTGATAGTAACCCAGTCATACCTTATCTTCCTGATGGCTTCTGAAAATTAGTACATTAAAATATTTTTAAGTGCTCAAACATGGTAAAAAAACCTGCAGAGCACCAAAGAGAGAGAAGGAAGGAAAAACTCAGAAAGTTACCAAGAGAAACAGAGAGCACAAAAGAGAAAGAACAGGATCAAATCCAGCTAACAATACATTTATTCCATCTGTCATTGGTAGGAAGTAATCAGAAATAAGAATTTAAGGTGTTCAATAAAGGAAAACAGTAGTTAAAAGGCTTATTACAATGTAATACAATACAGAAATTTACCCTAATGTTTCTCTTACACTGGAAAGTCTTCCCCATTAAATAAATTGTTCAGTGTATTTTTCACAATAAATCCATGCGCTTAATTTTAAATGGCATGGAGAATTTTTTCTAAAGCAGATAGCTCTTGAGTGGAGATTTCATAGCAATTTGCTGAAATTTCATGGACTGTTTTCCCTAGATCTGTGAACCCTGATGAAAGTCAGAAGGCCAAAAGTAAGATTTTTTCATAAATTCTTGTACTTCAGTTTTTATCATAGGTTTACTGTTCTGCAATTTCTAGCCTTTCTTCCACTCTATTGTGCAGCTTTATTCAACAAGGCTCTACTTGTAGATATATTATACTTTGTTACAACAATTGCTTCCTATAATTATGGCAAATGGCTTTTGCAACATCTGAACCTGTACTAAGCTGCTGAACTTTTGTGCGTCAATCCATTGCAGGAAAGCATGAACATTCTTGACAGGCTTTCAGACTGAAGCAAACATTACCAAAATAAATAAAACACAATGTGTTCACAATTAATTAGTTTAACGAGGGCACTTCTGTTTCTTATGAACAGAAATTTGAATTAATACAAAGAAAAATAATTTAATTATAAATATACTTGCAGTTGAACATAACGGTGCCATCAATTTTTTAGCAGACTCCACATTACAGTCGATGGGGGATCTGTTAAAATATTGATAGCAGGATATAGCCCATTATGAGGACACACAATGTGTTCTATTTTAAACAGAGAATTAATGAAGATTTGTTTGAGGAGGATGTAAGAAGAATAAACTGTAAGCTTTATTTCAGTATATGGCTGGAGCATATAAGGAAATCTGAACTACTGCCTTGCACTCTTTTTGCCTTGCAACATGCATGTTATTCATAGCAAAAAAAAAAAAAAAAGGAACAGTGTGAACTAAAATATTTCTATTATGTAATATATTTTTTTCTCTGTCTTATATAATATAAACCAGACTCCCCAAATGGACCAGAGTACTCAAGGAAGTGGAATTTTCTTCTTTATTTTCTGCTTTTATCTCACCCAGGTTTACCGGAATGGCAAAAGATGTTTCCATTGTTCTGAGGGAAGGAAATAAAAGCCTCCATTTTTAACTCAATCTCCTTGAAGCCTTACAGAATGCATAACAGACACAGACACTAATATAGTATTTCATATCTTTTGTCCTTTTCCTGCTTCCTTAGAAATAATTGAGGTACCTTTTATAATGTTTTCTAGCTAATACTTTTAAATGCTCAAAAGGGGAGGAGAATATAACACTGGTGGCAACCCAGTCTTTGGAATTTTTATATGATACTCCTTTCTCATTTTACATTCTGTTCCCACACAAAACATTAATTCCTACCCCTAATTTATTTCTTCTACTGGGGAAAGGGAGAGAAGCACAAGTGTAATGAGGAAGTGGGGGGTGATAAAGCCTGTCAAGCCAGCATAGTCCTAAGGACCCAACAGTTCAGACTGACAGTCTCCTTTTTGCTGTACACTGGGTTCATCTGGCATTTTTGGGCAGCCTTAAAAGCCTATTTTGGAAACAAGGAGAATTTAGAACCTTCTAGACAGGGATCTTGAAAAGTGATGATCACATCCTTTATCTTTAGGTTTTGCAGATTAAATAAAGTGGAAGCTTATGTAACTTATTGTTACTTATTTTAGCTAGCACAACAATATATGAAGACAAACTATGTGAAGACAGCTAGCTGACAATGACAAGATTTTGGCTGAAGCAAGCTTTTGGCTTTCCTGGTTGGCAGGGCTGGGATATCTCTCAGAGCAGCGATTCGGAGTTCATAGCTCCCCTCACCCCCAAGAAGGGATAAAAATCTGGTGTCTGTGTCACAGCTGCCAAGTCTGATTTGAAGCTGGGAATGGTTTATGTCAGGTCCACTATGCAAGGGCAATTAGAATTGATAGATCTTTGAAACACATGTGGCACCTGTACAAATGCCAAATCATCTCATTAAAATTGGTGAGATTATGCTAAATAATCATTAAACTAATCAGATTTGACTGAGCTATCTAATAAAGGGGAAATGCATATTCTTGAATCCCCAATATCTAAAGTTATCTCAACTTCTTGAGTTTCCTGTTTCCTTTTTCTCCACCTTTTACCTGTATTGTCTAAGTCTAGCTAGTTATACAGTGGTTTGACCCTGGTCTCATGTACTGGGTTTGCGTGGCAAGGGTAGCAGGGGGGCTACAGGGGTGGCTTCTGTGAGAAGCTGCTAGAAGCTTCCCCTATATTTGATAGAGCCCATGCCAGCCGGCTCCAAGACGGACCCGATGCTGGCCAAGGCCGAGCCCATCAGTGATGGTGGTAGCACCTCTGGGACAACATATTTGAGAAGGGGAAAAAAGAAAACCTGCGCAACTGCAGCCAGAGAGAGGAGTGAGTATATGTGAGAGGAACAACCCTGCAGATATGAAGGTCAGTGATGAAGGAGGGGGAGGAGGAGCTCCAGGCGCCAAAGCAGAGATTCTCCCACAGCCCATGGTGAAGACCATGGTGACGCAGGCCGTCCCCCCACAGCCCATGGAGGTTAATGGTGGAGCAGATATCCACCTGCAGCCCGTGGAGGACCCCATGCCGAAGCAGGTGGATGTGCCTGAAGGTGGCTGTGACCGCGTGGGAAGCCCATGCTGGAGCAGGCTCCTGGCAGGACCAGTGGACCCATGGAGAGAGGAGCCCATGCTGGACCAGGTTTGCTGGCAGGACTTGTGACCCCGCAGGGGACCCATACTGGAGCAGTCTGTTCCTGATGGACTGCACCCCATGGGAAGGACTCACGTTGGAGAAGTACATGGAGGACTGTCTCCCATGGGAGGGACCCCACGCTGGAGCAGGGGAAGAGTGTGAGGAGTCCTCTCCCTGTGGAGGAAGGAGCGGCAGAGACAAGGTGTGATGAACTGACCGCAACCCCCATTCCCTGTCCCTCTGTGCCACTCAGGGGGAGGAGGTAGAGAAAATCAGGAGTGAAGTTGAGCCTGAGAAGGGAGGGGTGCGGGGGGAAGGTGTTTTGAGATTTGGTTTTATTTCTCATTATCCTACTCTGATTTGATTGGTAATAAATTAAGCTAATTTCCTCAAGTTGAGTCTGTTTTGTCTGTGACAGTAATTGGTGAGTGATCTCCCTGTCCTTATCTTGACCCATGAGGTTTTTGTTACATTTTCTCTCCCCTGTCCAGTTGAGGAGTGGAGTGATAGAGAGGCTTTGGTGGGCACCTGGCGTCCAGCCAGGGTCAACCCACCACATTTCACTAACATCAGTTTCAGCAGGATTTTCTATATTCTATTTCAATTTTATCCTAAAATTGAATTTAATCTATCTTGTTGATGGGCAAGAAGATATGTACTATGTATTTTAGATACAACAGAAATCATCTGGTTTCTGTAAGTTATGTATGCCTGACAGAAGTGCCCTTCTTTTCTTGAAGAGGTGTATAGCCATGATCACATTGTGCATTACAAATATGCCTCTTGCAGTTCTGCATCAGGCAACCTGATAGGGATATTCCTTCAAAGTCAGGTCATGTTTTGTGGTGGGACAGCGTGAAAAGGGGATTTTATGAGTTCCAGCACTGAGGTATGGCAGAACAGATAAAGACTAGAAGAAAGAGGAAGGATAAATCTCAGAAATCCTTGCCTTCAACTCCTAATAAGATCTATGGGAATTATAGGCTAATGTTTCTATACTCATCAACATTCCTACAATCATCGAAATGCAGATTAATTAATGTAACAATAAATCAGTAAAAAGAAAATCGATATAATGAAGTTTTGATTGCACAAATTTAATTGTTTGCATAAGTTTTCATAAAGGGAACATATCAAATAGACAAAATAATTAATTTTCAATTTTGATTTGTAAAAAAGCTAATTTCTCTAGCATTTGCAGACTTTTTTTCTTAAACAACACAGAAGGCAAAAAGGTAAAAAGAGCTATTGAATAAATACATATGTACTGTCTAAAAGATAAATGCCAAGGGTTTGCTGTACAGTTAGGGTCCCACCTGTTGGGTCTTAGAGAGAAAGGCCACATACCAAGGCTTGCTACATAAGACTGAAAGTTACTGTCTCTGTTAGCACACAGTCAAGATTTTTTATTAAATTGCCTTAACAGCCATGAAAATACTGCTCTGCTGAAGTTAAATTAGAAACAAAATTAAAAATTTGAATTGTTAAAGGAAGGTATTGGGAACAAAAGGAGAGAAAGCATCAAGCTTCTGTTTAACAAATGGTCTTTTTAAGCAAAGCTTATAATAAGGTCAGGTTGGACAGGGCTCTGAGCAACCTGTTCTAGTCGAAGATGTCCCTGTTCATTGCAGGGCTGTTGGACTAGATGACCTTTAAAGGTCCCTTCCAACGCAAACTATTCTATGATTCTATGATTCTATGATTCTATGACAAAAGAGCTGTGGTGATGATAACTGGGTGTTTGTGCTCACAGACACAGAAAAAACCCAACAATTACAGTTTTGCTTTGTGTTACAACTTTAATTCCTGCCTGCAACAGAAATATGCAGAAATCCAATAGTGTTTTTGGTTGGATGCTCACTACTTAGGGTACGCTATAATGAGGCATAGGGGTTCCCAAATTGCAGCTCTGGAGGCATTCCTTCCCTTTCAGGAAAAAGCAGATAGCCTATGAGCCAGAACTCGCTGCATGCCTAAGAGGGCATGACAAGTTACTCTTGTCTACAAGAGGAGGCACAGAGATCATGGATCTCTGACAGTTTATGCTTCTCATTTCAGTAGTTAAAATTTCTAAAACAGAAAAATAATTAATGAATCTCTCTTGTGTACCACCCGTCTATCCTAAAAGTAGCACTGCTGAAGTCAGTGAAGAATGGCATTCAGTAGAAATAAAATAGTGAGAACAGATACTGAATTTACATGCTGCCTTACATCTTTGCCGTATCTGTATATGTCATGACTGGCCTTGAACCTAGTATTTCAGTACTGTGAAGAGAGTTTTGAAGTTAGATGGAAGTAAGAAGTGATATATTATATACACTGTATTTTGTGTGCCTGCAATGCCCAGAACAGCTGCCTGAGAGAAGAAAACACAAATGAATGGTGTC
This sequence comes from Theristicus caerulescens, assembly GCA_020745775.1. Lineage (NCBI taxonomy): Eukaryota > Metazoa > Chordata > Aves > Pelecaniformes > Threskiornithidae > Theristicus > Theristicus caerulescens. The sequence goes on along the minus strand of CM036563.1, from coordinate 48,513,703 downwards.
AAACAGTCTTTGTCACTTTAAGTACATAATGTAATTACCTGAGCTGAAGCCAGAAAAATGGATGCAAAGTTCATAAGTAAAGACCTGAAACTGCTGAAAGGGAACAGCTGTTTTTGTTGTATTTGGTCGTTTTCATAACAAAAATGCATGAGAAAAACATTGGAAAAATGTTTAATCCAGACCCAAGCAGTATATCACAAGACTAAATAAGTGTCTGCCTGTCTTAAGAGTATCTGGCTCTCAGAGTATGATGCAGTGACTACAGACGAGGTCTTATGAGATAATTATGGCAATACAGTATATGCTGACTGATGAATAGTGCTCAGAGTGTCCTCCTTGTTAAGAGAAGTAAATGGTGGGAAAGCAGGTGAACATTTCTGAACTGGAGCTTTATAGTCTTCCATGATCTAAGACTGATCAGCCAAGGTTCGCATTTTGTTGTAACATGACTCAGTCTGTGCTATAGCAGTAAATATCCACACCTACACATCACATCAGGAATATCAAAGCACTTCATGTGTACAATCCATTTAACAAAATACTGAGCGATATGAGCATAAGTACTTCAAATATGGTTCAAGTAATTACCACTTCATATGATAAACTCAAAGGTTTATCTACATTAAGGACTGCAGAAGTAAAAATATTTCCTTTGCGATAAATTCATTGTTCTGTTATCATCCAGGGACAGGAAAGTTAAATAGCTTCAGTCAGTGCCTGTCAACCCCTTGTATAAAGCAAGCTACATTCAATCCTGTGAAACATTCCTTTATATAGAAAAAAGCTCATTCATTATGAACATTATAATGTGCATATTCATTCTCATCCATAAAAGAAATGTAAACATTGCTCCAAGTCCATGCATATGAGAGCAGGACACAGTGAATCTCCTTGTGGAACACAGAAATCATATGGAAATGTTTCACTTGGAACCTGAGTTACAATATGCCGTATGGTGGTGCAACACAGTATAGTGCTGTCATGTTGTATCCTACTTCTTTAGAGGAAACAATAGAGAAGAGCAATAGTCTTTCACCCAAATAAAACGATGAAGTGATCATAGCAAGAAATGGCTTTGCAGGACTAGTCAGTGTCTCCTACACTTAGTTTACTTTTTGCACAGTCTTCAGCAAGGATTCCTCTAATCATCACAGTAAGGAATACCTTCTTCCAAACCAAAGACAGACTTCCCATTGAATGCAAACAAATATTGCCAAAACATGTAGGCAGACCACAGATTTTTCAGAGACCAGAATTTCACAGACTATAGCCTAGGATCTACTGGGGCTCCACAGACTCCTTGCTGGTGGTTTGCACAAATTCAGCTGATTTAATGATGTTGCCCACTCCTATTTTGTAGCAGCTGAGTTGCATTACAAGATGTCTGGAAATATAAAGAATGCTTTCCTAAAGCTGATCTGCTATGGAAACAACTGCTGCTGTTGTCACAAGAACCTGAAGCAGCTGCAGATGAGATGTCTGTACAGATGTAGGTTGGAGGAGCAACACATGCAATTTACCAAGCAAGGTCTGGTTTAAACAACTCATCCATGTCAAAGGCCAATAAAGAAGTACATCTAGTGACTTTTTCTCTGGTGGGTAGAAGCCTTGAGAGGTCCAAGGCGAGGGAGGGCAGGAAAGGAAGAGACCAGCAGTCGCAGTCAGGCGATCAAACTAATCTGCTGCATTGTAAAAAAATAAGATTTGCCCTAGATACACAACTGTGTTTCCTAAACTTTTATGGCATTATTGAATGTATTTCCCAAATCATGTTTAAAAAGTAGTTTGCCTACTGGATGGAGCTTGTCTAATGAACAAGAAGTTCAGTGGTGATAAAACTGTATTAAGCAGTCATTTTTCAAAAACATTTCAAAAGATGTCTATCTATGTGTTTAACTACACCAGGAAGTAAAAGATATGATAAATCCCCTCTACACATTGTAACTCTATTTAACCTATGTTTGCTTTCTTATTTCTGTGAAATTTCATACATGATTTTTCTGCTTGTGATACTTTACAGAGTCAATAGAAGAGATCAAAGAGCAGAACTAAAAATATTCAGAATTATTTCTTCTCCTCCCTCCCTTTCACACTTCCCATTTTCTGTCAGTTCTGTTTAATTTCTACTTTTTCTGCTTCTAGTAAATCTGTGTCCTTTTAAATTCAACCAAAGCTCTGACATTGGTACTATTTTTTTTCTCTGGTATACCATTGATAATAAAGCTTCTATGGGTCAAAAATTTCTGTTACTTACAGAAACATAAGCCATGACTCACACATTAGGCAATCAGTGATTTCCATAAAACCTGGTATTCTTTTATAGGTAAGACACACAAAGTTTCTTACATTTCAGAGATCAGCAGGCACATGCCCTCTAAACAACATTTATTGTTAGACTTTCACAATGTTTTGTTATTTGATTGTTTTTCTTTTAGCCTGCAATTCTGAAGTCAAAGGTTACATCTAAATCTCACTTTTTATTTGAAAACCAGAAGGCAATATGAATAAGCTAAGCAAATGTAACATGCTATTTAAAATATTTTTTCTTGTTGAGCTAATATAATAATTATTTGAAATTAAAATATCTTCTATTAATGCATGGGACACTAAGAGATAATAGATTTGATGGTTATAACAATTAGCTCTTTTAATTCTCTGGGAGCTTCAATGAAGAGCCAAAATTTGAACTTTATAGTAGTCTTGTTAGGTGAAAGAGACTTGTGTTGATGTCCTTCACTGACAAACTCTTCAAATACTACGTTAAACTCCATGTTTGTGAATAGACCTAGTAATGTCAGTGGCTAGATGTCTGGGGCCAAAAGTCACAAAATAGCTTGACACTCAAGAGATATCACTTTAAAAAGTTACAGAGGGTTCCTCCCAGGTATGTGCTGTATTCATCTCGATGTGTCTTTTGTTAATATTCATAAAAGAGCTTGCCTCACTCTGCTAAGCTGAATGTTTTGTGCAATGCTCTCCAAAACACAGATGTGAATATGACAGGTACAAAAGAGTACTGCCACCCTAGATGCTGAAGAAGAAAATAATTTTTTTGCTCATGACTAAAATCCTTTATCTCTCTTTCAATAGAGTCCTTTTGAAATTGCATAATAAGCTTTCAAATAGGCCCCATCAATGCTTCAATTCAATTAGTATATTAAATTGTCTATCTCACAAAGTAATATATTTCCCATAGAAAAGGATAATTACATTTTTAAATGTACTTTTCTGCTGGATTTATTTTAACTAGGAAAAATAATCCAATCTCAAGCATATAACCTATTCCAATGGAGCATGGGAAAATACATTCACTGAGCAAAACCCAAAGTTAATAAACTAATTCATCATTCCAAGACTCAGGTGAGAGATTTTTGGACAAGAGGCATGGAAGCTGCATGTGAACAGAGTAACTCTGCATGATTTGTGGATGCTGACCTCATCTGCCTTCTGGCCTGAAATACGTTTTTGCGTAGTTTTCCATTTATCTATAGAAATGGATACATTCCTAGTAAAAGATGCTATATCCCCTTGAAAAACTCATTTCATGTTGTCCCCTTTCTGCTTGGAAACCTGTTGAAAGTATATTATTTGTATAATAACATATGTCACATTTAATATCTTTCAATTATATATTCTTGATAGGTTTATTTGCATTTATTTTAGTCCTTCTTCCACTGGCTACAGTGAACTGGTTCAAGTTCTGCCCTTACCTTAATCCTATCAAGATATTAAGACAGCAAAATGCTATCCTTTTAAGTTTCTGCTGGGTTTGATTCAGGGCATGGATAAAACAGACTAGTTGATTTAAAATGCACATTTCACACAAAAAAATAGAGCATAGATACAAATATGGCATTTATAGAATCATAGAATCATTTAGGTTGGAAAAGACCCTTAAGATCATTGAGTCCAACCATTTATGCTGAATATCAGTTTCTGACACATCTAGTAGCAATCACTGCAAAAACAGTAATGGCAATCTTATTTAATATTTAAAACAGCACAGGATAACAGGAAACTGTAGCTATGGAGTAAATCTGCACAGACAGGGATGAATAGTTTTTTACTTTCACTTTAGAGAACTGGTTGGTTTCCTCATTTGTCATTTGTTTGTGAAGTGTCCCCTATAATATAGGTTGATTATTTAAAAATATTTCTCAAACGTATAGCTACCCTCTTTTCCTTCCCTTCATTCAGGGGCCCTCCTGATATTTTTGAAAATTAGGAACAAGAAGACCAGGGAAAAAAATTAAAGTGTTCTTTGGACTAGGATTTTTAGTGGTTTAGTTGTTGTACCTTAAAATTCATTATTTAGTTCTTTCTGAATTTATCATAACAAGTAATCAAGCAAGTAGCAAGGAATTCTATAATATGTCTAAACCTGTTACTCAGTGTCCTTCTCTGACTGATACTCCACAGGTATAGCAAGAGGTACAATACAAAACACAGTACACTTGTGTCTTGCTGCATTTCTGTACATCACTTAGGAAGCTATTATTGACAGTAATCCTTCCACACGCATACCCTACTCTCTGTAGCCACAGACAGTCCATAGTGATGAAAAGCATCCCCCAGTATGCTTGTGCTGTGTCTTTACTCTGAATATGGGATCCTACACCGAGCTATCACTTTTAATGTTGACAAAATGCCCTGGATAACAAAGTAACTTGCATGTTAAAAATACGACTGACAGTTTAGTGGGAACCAACAGTTTAACGGAAACATAGGAGACTGGATATGTTGTGGGTTTGGTTTTTTTTTTTCCAATCAGCCTTTTCCAGAATAATGTTGTTTAAAAAAAAATAGATCTTTTCTATTTTGGTTGGAAGACAACACATTGTTCCACACAGTTTGGTTGATTACCAAGGGATATTGACTTTTTCACTGGAATTTCTCAAGTGCTCATTCCTTCTAGGAGTCATAGAATAAAGTCCAGAAGTCACAGGATAATTAGGAACACAGTTGTGTTTTTCTTTCTCCCCATACACATTAAGATCTAAAACTAGAATGTAGCTAGCTGCATATATTTTTCCATTATTTTTCCAGTCATCAAACATCTTTTGTGCCTTTCTCTCAAACTCACCCACCTGTGAATGTTTTATTTCAAATACGCTCATATGTGAATACCACCTGCTATCACTCTGTGCGTGAACAAGTCAGTGTCATGCTTGGACCCAAGGCAGGAAGTCCATTTGGATGCTTTGAGATTCCTGCTGAAGTCAATTCCTCATTTCAGCTCTTGCTTTACAGACCCACACCCTCACAGGGAGGAAGATACAACACTGCACGCCATAGTCTGGTCTAGTAATCTATTTCAGAAGTTTCCCACATATGGATTTCTACAACAGGACACCATCACCTGTTATTCTAGCACTGTTAGAGAGAGATTAAGAAGAGTCTGTTTTGCATCACAAATGACAAAACCACCTGCAGGACAGCAGCAGTTTATGCATTGAGGTGATACACATACAACTGAAATAGAATTAAAGCAGATGGAGGAAACTTGACCCCTGCTTAGAATGTCTTATGCGTATGAATTGTCTCATCTTGAGATCTCTCTGGTATTGTGAGCTCTGTAATAACATTAAAAGAAAGGAAGCAATGCAATAACACCTCAGTTTTGACAATTCTAAAATTGTGGCTGCTAGGGAAAAAAATTATTACAGTAAATTTTCAATTTTTCAGCTCATTCCTGAAAGTAGCAAGCAGAGAATTTTTTTACCCATGAACATTTATAAGCAGTTATAAATAATCCATTCACTATGGACTTAGTCAGAAACTGGATTGACTATCTGTGCAGGTGAGTAAAGGAACAAAAAACTGGCTACTGGAAGCGTACACTATATGAACAGGAAGAGCAGGTTTTGTCAGGCTTTTTCCTGAGTGTAGGAAAGGATTAGGAACATATTTAAATGATAATCTGATTCTAGACATGTTTCTACCACACATGAGTAGGCTGGCTTGTAAGGTTGCCTAGTTCAATCTTATGTTAACTAGGAAAACTCACATAGTAGTTACAAAGAACTTAAAAATGCAAGCAAATAGTAGAAATCAAGCATAGAATATCTGAGGAAAAAAAGTGGATGAAAATTCTCAACCTATTCTAGAACATTTTTGGTTTTAGTTATTTTAGTATACAGTCAAAACCCATTGACACAAAAATCTCTTTTCCAACAGCACCAGCTCCAAACGGTTCAGATCAGAGCATAAGATGTGGCCATTCTGTATACCAGCTCAAGCAAATTTTGTGCTCAAAGTCAGCATAGAACAACTGTAAAAAATAATTCCAATATGGCAGTTCTGACACTTCCACTGGTCCCTGATTCCTATAATCTTGTAATAGGGTGGTTAATATTGAGTATAATTTAAAGCAGCCTTTAGGCTCTATATGTTGACTTTCAGGAAGTTACAGTGCTTTGCACTTTGTAAATTACTATTGCTCCATGATACAAAAGTTTATATTCATCAAGGAATTACTTGGTTGTGGCTGAGGAGATATCAGGAGGAGTGAAAAATAGTGGATTTCTAAAGCCAATGGTGGCTTCCCATTTGCAAAGGTTAGCATCCAGTTTGTTGTATGCTGCCTGCCCATAACTCTTCTCATATGCTTTCAGGAGCCCGCTCTTTATCAGAATTATAACTTTTTAGAAAGTGCAGAATTCTTTTTTAGGCAAATGGCATTCAAGACATATGCATTTGTAGATTTGAATAAAATGAAACTTTTATGGTTTAATTACATTTGAAGTTAAATTACATATTAAAAACTGAAAAATTAAAAATTCAATCACTGCCAAGGTCATGTGCCATTCCTACCTGCAGCTATTCAAATAGATGAACCACCACCTCCAGAACCTCTGAAGTGATTCTTCTTTCTAAAGCTTACTAAATAAAGCACTTTTCTTAGAAAGGATGGCAGGTAAACAATCTTTTTGAATCTTTTCTCCTTGGTCCTGAAACATTTTTCCTTATTTGGATATGTGCTGGAAAGGTCTATTAATAAGTCTTTTGACTGAAAAATCAAACCAAAGGAGACCAGGAGAGATCAGGATCATAAAACTATCTTTAACTTCATCAACACTTTTTTTTTTTTGCCTTGGCTTTTGATTCTTGGTTTTGTGGTGTGTGTTTGTGTTTTTGCTAATCAGGAAAGATAACTAAATACACTTCTGAGGTTAGGAAAGCATTTATAAAGAGACAAGCTTTCACATACCACCTACAAATGATACTAATTAAGCTGCAATGATATTTATATAGTGCCCTGCTAACTGAAAAATCCATAGCTTTGTAAATAACTTAGTCCATGATGATGCTGCCTATGATAGGTATACAGTGGACTCATTTCCTTAGGGGGAAGATCAGCCAACTGCCCAGCCTCGTTTACCTACCCAGACACCTAAACCCACTGTAAACAGAACAAACCCTTACAGAATACCCAACAGAAGGTTTTTCCATCCTCCACGTTTTCACTTTAAAAACAGGTTTTCAAGTGAAGATTTTTTTAATTCAGATTCAAGGTAAAGGCGCTGTGGTTCTGTTACAAGAAATGTCACAGGGTGATCCTGGTGGCAGCATCTGGGTGTGCAGGAGGAAAGTGAACATTGGTGCATGTGTCTGTAAGACCATGTATGTGCTTTGCATTTTCCTGGTTACTAGTGTAGAGCACATAATTTGAAAATATTACAAACACAATAAAATGTACTTTTCACCTCACTTAATATTTTTCACCTAAGGAGCTACCTCAAGAAAATCACCTTAAACCTAATGATACTAAATAAGTACTAGGGGAAGTGACGAAGCTAACAACAGGTGCATATGATCTTTACTATTTGAGGAAGAATGCCTTTTAGTCTGCAGACTGAAGGATTTTTTTACTTCAGTTTTAAGGATGCATGATCCAGCTGTGCAAAACTCCTCTAACATAGTGCTCTAACTTTCAGGACCTTTTTCATAGTAAACTAGTTATGATAAGACTGGCAATATCAAAACACATTTTTGAAGCGTTTTAATTTCTCCCCATTAACTTTGTTAGCAACAGTTTGGACAGTACAAGCCTAGGCAGTGCAGGGACATATTTTATTATGACTATCTTGCAGCAAGTGCAGTGGCACTTGGTGTAACCTAGCAGTGGAAATTTTCATAGAACAGCTAATGTGTATGGAATTTGAAATTCAGAGGCAAAAGAATAAAATCACTCAAGTGATGCTGTTCACTTATTACTATTCACATTTTTTAATTCTTTTTACCTGTATTTTTATCTTTTGCCAGGTTGCTCTTCTGGCTTTTCAGAGCTTGGCTTCTTTTCTCTTTTCCTTATTCTGGTTCTAGTCATTATATTAAGTCAATTTCAGATTTCCTTCTTTTGTTGTCTTATTATCATATTTAATTATTCAAAACTGAGAGCATAAGTGTTACTTTGTACTGATTTTATACAAAGAATCTGCTCATAGACTTATTCCATGGAAAGGTCTACAGAACAAAAGGAGTGTCAGGCTCATTATAGGACAATGTGCACTGCAAAGAACTAATTCTTTCTGATGAATACAAGTGTGAGGTGAAGCGAAAATGACAAATGTTCATGCCTAACATAAAACAGAAGGTTTCTGCCAAGATATGGGACATATTAAAAATGACTTTAGGAAGTTATAGAATGAGGGAAAGATACGCATATATTTAGGGAGGGGGGCGGGGAGAAATCAACATTTTGTTTTGTAGAAAATCAAAGCTTAATGTGCTTAATGTGCCAAATTCAGGTGATAATACACTTCCATCTGTAGTCAGTCTTGAACTAATTAATATGTGGTTGTTCTTACACCATCAGTGCTGAGCTGACACAATGCATTGGGCTTCACAGAGATTATTGGAATAAGTTTTTCCCGGTGTTACTTCATAGGAAGTGCTCTGTTGCTGCTGCAGAAAGAGGAAGGAGGCAGTTCCTTTGTCAGTTCTCTGAAAGCCACTCCATTTCTAGCTCCCTACAATAAATGTGTTATTCCTTACCAGAAAAGGAAAATGAAAATGAAGAAGTAATGGAAGAAGCAATGAAAGAAGAGGGAAGTTACCTGACAGTAGCCTGCACTATTGCTGGGAAGTAAAAGAGGAAAAAAAAGGGATGGATGAATTGGAGGGGGGTGGGAAGCAAGGAAGTAAAAGGGAAAAAAGGAAATATCTGACAGGCAGGAGGAGGAAAACTGCAGGAAATTCCTTGAGCATGCAGTTCCCATTTGCTTGAGCGCTCCCAGAGAATAAAATAGGACTGTCTGCATGCACGTAGTCCACATGAGAAGTTCTGTGAGAAAGAGGTTCCTTCTTTGGTATTTTTCTCAAAAATAATAACTTGGAAAAAGACTGCATTATTATTTTTTTCTCCATAAAAATTTTGAGCTAGGTTTCTGTTATCTAGCCATGATTTGTCTGACTAGATGAATTGAGGTTAATGAGTATTTATTTGCATTTACTAAGATTAAAAAACACAGTTTAACAGGGTGGGAGGGGGGGTTTGCAGGCTTTTTCTGATGAATTAGAAAGCCAACGCCAATCAGTTCTTTGCAGTATGATGAGCCTATTCGAAATTTCCAGAATTCGGTAACAACTGCTGAGAGCTAGATTCTTTGCTCTGTAAGTAGCCCATTCATTTTAACTCCATGTGAACCAAGCTAAGAGGTTTCAAACTAAAACAACCCAGGAACAAACACTGAAAGCGAGAAACCCTACCTTGTTTAGAGTATGGTCAGCAGGCTTTTGCCATGGTAGGTAATTAGAATAAAAGAGAAATCTTTATCTATACAAACTAGCATTTGCAAAACTGAGGTCAACCTAGTTTTACTTGCAAACAATGTTCTTGCTTTCTCAGTGGTGATGATTCAGTACTGTGTTCCATTTTCTTCTGACACAAAAGGATTTCTGGAATAAAGTCCCTTTAACTACTCATGATAGTTTCCCACAAAATCAAGAGTGGATCCAGATGTTTGCAAAACAGTATCCAGAAGAGAAGCTTCATGAATTCGCTCAAGAATGTTTTCATGAGTGATTATATCTATAGAAAATTGAGAGATTATGTGCATAGAAGCTAGTTCTTAGCATATATTTGTACTCTTACAGTATCCAAATGTGTAAAAAATTACTGGAACCCATTGTACTTGACACAGTGCAAACAGAATCTCCTTAACAAAAAGCAAATGAGTAATTTTTATAATGATGTAATTATGCAACTTTATCTAATTTAGAAGATCAGAGATTGAAATATTGAATGACAACTGCTGTTATGTACAAGAATAATACTTGATCTTATTTTCAATAATGCTAAGACAGCAGATAAAATGAAAGCCTCAGATGTGATTGCCAACTTGTGCACAGGTTTTTTTCTTCTCACGTCACTTTACCAGCTGAATTAAGCTGATATTCAGAGACTGTGGAGAAAGGGTGGCATTACAGTAGTGGACTACAGTACATGAAACAAACATTTCTCAAAACTGAGCAGTTTAGAAATAAATATTTTTTCTGTATAATAACTGACTTACAGTATCAGTGAAAGTCTGTTAAACAGCAGGGAAATCAGTTTGGAATGGCTACAGTGTCTCAGCATAAGTTTTCCACCACTGTCTAACATAGCTGTGTCTTTCCTAGCTGTAAGAAATGCATTGAATAGACGAATAATCTAATCTTTATATATTAAGTTTCTTATATATCAAGAAATACCAAAACTTTTGCTAGACTTGAATTCCTGTACCTACAGGAATCAATTCACTCATCTGAAGATAAAATGTGCAAAAGGCTAAAACGTGTTGCAGCATAAATGCACTTTACGGTGTCTGCTCCCTGCACTCCTAATTCCCTGAGCTCCGTGCTCCCTTTGGGAGCGCTCTGCAGCTGCTTTCCTGCCACCTGGCTGCCTGCCTGGGCTTCGAGTGGAAATCAAGGCACAATGGAAAAGAATGCATTTGCAGAACTCATCCAAGACAAACTCAGGGTGTCGTCGGGGCACGCACCTGGAGCAGGGAGCTGAAAAATGATTCCGGATCACGCAGCATAGGCATAGCCAATGTTTAGTAGAACGCATGACAAAGATTTCATAACAATTTGCTCGGGACAGGAAGGATGCCATAACAATTTAAATTAAAGGAGGATGCAAAAAGTTTGCAATTACCCAAGTTGGAACTTGTATTTAAGTTGAGAGCTTCCTAAGTATGACTTCAGAAATGAAATAAATTTATCCTCTGGCCAAGTATCACTGCTTCCTTGTCGAAAAAGAGGTATTAATACTCAATCAGTACAAACAAGGATTACACCCATCTTCCAACTTAAAATAAGAATGTTGGGCAAGAAAATGAATCCCGCTGGCAGGAAGATGTTTCCACAGGAAGTCTGACTTACCTGTAACTTCCAAAGAAGATAAAGGCTGAGAATCCTATTTATCTGTCACTGCTGTTGGAACCTTTGCAATATTTCTGTGACTCTCCATGGTAAATCACCATAGGAACGTCACAAAATTGTCTTTCTGTGCAAGATACAGACATATGGCCAGAGAACACACAGTAAATCTAGCCTGCCCCTCAGGAAACAGCAGTTTACCAAAAAAACTTGTAAGAGCAACAAAAATCCTTTTGATCCTCAGAAATTTTGTGTTCCAGGACAGCTTGCTTGCATGTGTATGAAGTCTATGAAAGAATGAGGGAACCTGTGCTTTTATTCTTTCATTGAAACAAAACCCTTCTTCAAGGCAGACTTGAAACTCTGCACAAAACTTTCTTTGGTGAAAATGCAGACATTACTCCTGATAAATACTCCTGAAAAATACTGACCAAAGCTGAGTAACAGTAATAATATGACATGTACTATTTGAAAAGGAGTCTTTCAGTGGAAAAGGGCGAAGGGAAAACATTTTAATATCGGTGCCCTTTTGAAATGCAGTGTATTTCCAAACAGCAAGAGACATGTTCCTGAGGAAGGTATTTATGAGCCTTAAGGATAAGTAATTTCTAACTGAGATGACTTAACATTGTCCAGAAAGGGATAAGTTGAGCTAGATGTGGATAAATCACTGAAACCTCCTCTGAATTTGATATAATTTTAATAAGAAGTCCAGTAGACGCCTTCAGGCACATCAGTGGTAGTATGTTTTCCACAGTGTTTTCAACTCCCTACAGCAAGAACAAGTGAAGCAATAAAAGAATACTAACAAGGTGGCAGAGGTATCCAAACCCCACAGTTAATCTCAGTTCAGATGTATTTTAGATAGATAGTGCAAAATTAAATTAACTCTTCAGTTGGCAGCACGTCTTTTGGCACTTTGACTGATCTTAGAAGGCTCTTAAAAAGACACATTGTATGATACAATTTTTTTTAGGTTTTCAAATTCTCATCTGCCTTCAGGAATAATTGTCATTTTTTGCTCTGTAAAACCTAATTTGATTACTAGTGCCATAGATCACCTTTTTGTGTCATGTGCACCTCCTCTGCACTGGAATGAAAAGCTAATGTGTTCCTCATGTGAGTCTCCAATAAATGTCATTGAATAGCAATACTGAAAATGTATCATTAGGGAGTGGAGTAGAAATTACAATTACAATAAAGAAACATGATGCAAAAAAAAAAAAAAATCAAAGCTGCAAAGCCAAGCATTATAGTTAAGACAAGAATTAAGTTTGCCCGTGCCTTGAAAAAAGACACACAGCATAGCCACATCACTCCTGGGTTCAATAATCCACAAACTAGAGGTGAACTGAGCCAGGGAGTCCATGAGGACTCTGGTTGACCAGATTGGATTCAAAAGCTGAAAACCTAAATGAGCATAGTACAACAGCCATATGGACTGCTAACTGAAGTGGAGCACTGCACAGTTGCAACAATGCTATTTCTAGTGTCAGTGATAAATGCAAATAATATCATTTGGGCTGCAATAAACATTATATGGCCTCCATTAGGAAGAGCACAGCCAGCAGGTAGAGGGAGGTCATGCTTCGCTTCTACTCAGCACTGGTGAAACACACCTGGAGTGCTGGGTCTAGGTCTGGGCTCCCCAGCACAAGAGAGACATGGACTTACCGCAGCAAGTCCAGCAAAAGGCTGCTAAGATTATTAAGAGACAGCAGCAGCTGACATATGAGGAGAGGTGGAGACAGCTGTGACTCTTCAGCCTAGAGAAGAGGAGGCTCAGGGAGATCTTATCCATGTGTATGAATATCTGATGAGAAAGAAAAGAACAGGGAGCTGGACTCCATGGCATCCTGTGAAAAGACAGGAGGCTGTGGGCACAGACTGAAATACAGGAAATTCCATTTAAACACAGGAAAAATCTTTTCTGCTATGAGGGTTGTCAAACACGGCAACACGTTGCCTACAGAGTCCTCATCCTTGGAGATACTAAAAACCTGACTGGACACTGCCCTGAACAACGTGCTCTTGTTGACCCTGCTCTGAGCAGCAGGGCTGGACAAGCTGAAGTCCAGAGGTGCCTTCCAACCTCAGTCTTTCTGCAGCTCTCTGATCTGCCAGCATCTCCAGTCCTATTGTGCTGGTGTCTGAAGCCATCAAGGCTGAGCCATCAGCTGCTCAGCACCACAGGTCTGGGCTGCAGCTTTCTGTATTTTCAGAAATTTCAGTTGCCACGGGGGAGATGATAAATTTGAGAGGTGCTTCTTTGAAGACATCTGATTTTGAAAGCTTGATTTAAATACAGCAGATGCTAGTAAATGGCAGTTTAGGAGTGCTAATCATGCTCTGAATTATGATGCCCTTATATTTGATTATACATACACTTTAGCATCATTTCATATAATCTTTCCATTTTATTGGTCAAAAAGAGACCTTTAATTTAAAGAGGAAACTGAAGAAAATATAGCCATTTCTAAGTGTGACATAAGTGTTTCTTGATGGAAACATGGTATCTTTTTGGTATTTGTAGGGTCTTATGGAAGAAATTTATCTAATTTTGTTCAGAGAACTATATTCAATTAATATGATTTGAAATATTATTTTCCTCTTCCAAATACTGCCTGCAAAGGTCTTACTTAAGCATTTTCTTTGTTTTTTATTTGGTGCAAGTTTGCGAGTCATTACTAGTATGCATATAGCGATTCATGTGATAGGGATGAACAGTGGCTTTTCAAGAACTCTGGGAGACCTTTGGGTGTTAATGATCCAGTTACTCACCAAATGTCCATATTCACCTTTCTTGCCTAGCGTTAATTTGTCGCACTGGGCACAGCAGGTTTACACTGCAGTGATCATCAAATCTAAATTTGCACAGTGCATCCTGGAATAGGCATTCTCTGTGCAACAGAAGCTCTTACTGCTTTTTGATATAGAAACTTGATAATGGAATTCATTTGTATCAGTTGCTCAGAAGCTGGTTCTACTGTTTTTTTACAGAAAAAGCTGGTTCCCTGAGGCAAGAAAAGTGAGACTGAACAGCAAGAGTTAGGGTAGTTTGCAGGTGAGGGCAAGCATTAGCAAGACTGCGCCTTGCCTTGAGACTTATCTTTGTTTCTGAAGGCAAGAGACTGCATCAATACATTATCTATTAATTCAGTAATTTTATGAGGTACACGATGTCCTAGACTATTTAGCACTCAACTAAGCTTCACATTGCTTGTCAATAACTTCAGAAATGACAACAAAATGGGTTTGGGCAGATTATTTTCAGCTGACTAACTGGTGGTTGAAGGAATTTATCAGTTCTTTAGCTGACAGGTTTCTCTTCTTTTAACACTGGAGGGAGGGAAGATGGTGTGAAGCAGATATATTTATTAAACTGTTTTTCAGTTCTGACAGTCAAGGACACAACAAAACATTCACCCTCTCTTGTGTAAAGCTGGTCTGTTCAAAGCCATTTGGAGATGTGCTGCTTTTGTTTTGGTTGCTTTCAACTCTCTGTTCCACACCAGCTTGTTAAGCTACAACAGTGAGCTGCAAGAAATGGTACCCTTTCTTCTCTTGCCCTGTAGGTATGGTGCTCCTCCAAACTCATCCTTCAGCTTACAACAGCTGTTTTTCTTGGTGAAAACTGCTGTTTGCTTCCATGTGACTTGATAGGGCAACTAATCCTACTGTGAGGTCAGTCACTCTTAATTGTCCAAGTCCAACAAAATAACTGTTTCTGACCCTGGGCTTCCAAAAACCATTCAGTGTTTTCACAGTGAAAATACTATGAATACGCTATGGCATTTGTGAAGATTTAAAAATTGTGGAGTTGTCGTTCTGTTTTGATGGTGACATGCAAGAATTAAGAGTATGATTTCAGACCTGGGCAACTCTATAAAAAGTGTTTTATGAATTTGTATTCTAAATTGAACTTGGCTATCCGGTATCCTGAAGCTGTTTGAATGATTCTTGTTTTCTGTGCTTATTTGGAAAGGTATTGTTTCCCTTCTTCCATTGCTTAGTTATTAGTTATAATATATTGGTTATAATAGTCACGCTCCAAAGCTGTAGTAAGAATGTATATATTATAGATTGCACAGAGTATCACTGGCAACAAGTAAATCAAAGCCTTGGTAGGAAAAGTACAAATAAAACAAATAGAGCAGCACACCATATTCAAATCGAGGAGTATTTGGAAGGATACTTGTGTGGAAAAGACATCGGTAACCACCGGGTCTTGCAAGCCCTGAAGACACCGGCTCCTACTCGCGCGGAAGCCGCGAGCAGCAGCCACTGACTCCGCGCAAACTGGTGTTGCTGGGACCCTAAATCCGAGCGGTGCTGCACGAAGCCGGGGAAACAGGCGCCGCCGACGCGGGAGCGTGCGGCAGTGGGGCAGTGCCCGCCCCTGGCGCAGCCCGGCTGCGGCCCCGCACCGCCGGCCAACGCGTCGGCCCGGCGGCGCTCGGCTGGGCGCGGTTGGCGGCGGCCCGGCCGCGCCGCCGGCGGCGAGGGAGCGGCGCGGGGGCGGCCGGGGGCAGCGCGCCTCCCCCGGGGCCGCCGCCCCCGCCCCCGCCGCGGCCCGGGGCCGCCCGCCCCGGCCCTGATTGGGCCCGCGGGGAGGCCCCTCCCGCCGGGCCCCCGCCCGCCGCCCGGGCGGCCCCGCCGCCGCGCCGCGCCCGCTCCCCAAATACACCTTTGCGGCGCCCGGGAGCGGCAGCGGCGCCCTGCCCAGAGCCCCTCCGCGGGGCTGCGCGGCCGCGGGCAGCCCCCGCCCCATGGTGAGTGAGCGGCGCCCGCGGCGCGCAGCGGAGCGGAGCGGGGCGGCGCGGGGCGGCGCGGCGCGGCGGGGACCCTGGACAGCGCTGGCACGGGGCGCCCGGCGGTGCCGGGGGAGCGGGGCGGTCAGGGCAGGGCCGGGCGCGGCCGGGGCCGGGGCCGGGTCTCTCGCCCGGCTGCGCGGTGTGAGGCTGAGCCCCGGGATCGGGGCGGGGGGGGGCGGGGGGGCGCAGGAAGCCCCCTCCCCTCGGCACCCCCAGCCCCGTTTGCAGCGTGCCCCGAGCCAAATATGGTCTTGAGCGAAATACGCGGCGATTCGGGGCTGGAAGCGGTCTGGGAGCTCGCTGAGGTCTGCAGCCACGAGGGGTACTTCGGCGGCCTTTGTGCATTGTGAGGCTTTCTAAGAATTTGCTGACTGCTGCTGCCTGTCAAGCTAATTTAGCCCATTCAGACTAGTCTTACTGCATTAGACTTAGGTAAGGTTTCTTATCTGGTTTTCAGAGTAATTCATACCACGGCACTTCATGAATTAGACACAAACCTGAGATTTAATCACATACCTGATGCTCTAACAATAACTTCATTTTTGCATTTGTTGTTATTCCAATTATTTTTTTTCTAGGAAGAGTAAATGAAACCCCAAACTGTGTTGTATTCATTATGATTGGCAGTTTACTTTTTCAGTTGATTTTCTTAGCTCCACTATGCTTTCTGTTTTTTCAAGACTTTAGGCTTGTAACTCCTTTTCTGAGTGGACAGAGTTGTTTCTGTGGCTAAAGTTCAGTGACCATTACTAGCCCAGGCCTAATAGTCCGTTTATAAAACCATCTCTATCTATAAACATGAGACACTTGAAAAGTTTTTCTCTTGGACGTAAAGGAGTACTTTTATACATCTTATGTACTCTGTCAAGCTTGATCTAATGCTACTCCTAAAATGGCTCTATTTTCAGAGCTGGTTGCTTATTCTGTGTATGTAGTGAGATGGCTTTCTAAGTTGGAAGGATGAATTAACAGGAAAATAGTCCTAAACGAGGATGCAGTATTACTAAACATGAGTATTACGGTGAAATGAACTGTTTGTAATGCTGTATTTGGGCTGTGCACTTTCACTGGACTACAGGTTCCACTGTACTGCATACAGGTTGGTCTACAGAGAAATGCTAAGACTTTTGATAGGTGAAATACAAGTAGGAAAAAAGAAATTTTTATTCACTCAGATTTTCCGCTGTGAAGTCTCAGAGTACAGAGTTAAGAAAAATGTAACAACAGAGCAAGTTTTCATAACAAGTGTAAGAGTTTTAATTATCTTTCTATGAATAGAACAAAGTCTTTTACTTATTTGGAAATGGTCTAATCTTACAGTTTTTCCTACGACAGAACTCCCAATGGAGCCATGCCCTTTTCTTGTAGTTATGATTAAGATGATTTGTTTCCAAACTACAGAAGGTAGGAGCAAGGAAGCATACACTTTAAATCACATTAATGGGTCTGCTGCTTTTCTAGGGCTAGGAACAAAAGGTGGTGACAGCCCATGCTGGAAAGAGATTCCAGTAACAGACTATTTTACATAATTAATCAGAGAATGTAAGCAGTTGAAGCAACCAGAGACTGCATGCAAATATGTTACAAATGCAAGCATGGGAAGTTCTCTTTATTGTAGAGAAGTTTCTTGCTTGGATTGTGTTGTTCTGGGGCGCTACATATGGCCATACATTCTGCAGCTCTGATGACTGTTCTCTTTGCTTTGCTAATAGCAAGAGCCTTAAATGAACGAGGTGATCGTAAGGAAGCATGAGGAATACTGTAATGGCGATATAAAAGACTTTACGCTCCACATTGTCAGAAGAGAAAAGCAATTGCTGAAATCATGCTGATCTAAAGCAGGCAGGAAAAGTAAGGAAGGAGAAAGAAGGAAATCACATCTTGAGATCTCTTGGTTGTATTTTTTACTGTGGAATTAAGTAGCTTGCAGCTATTATGAATCATGACAGTGCAAGATCATGAGGCAAACATTGGAGGAGAAAGTAAGGAATTTAGTTCTACAGTGGGCTGTTTACCCTTTTTTGATATCATCATTAAAATGGCTCACTATCCCTCTCCCACTGGTTCACTTGCTGAGTATTCACTTAAATTATTCAATTAAGTTTTTTCAATGAACCGTTACAAATAAGAAGTCAAGGTTAGTCTTCAATGTCGTGTCCACAAAAGTAAGTACTAAAGTCTTGTATATTTGTCTTATTCTGATTAATGCTTTCTTTAAAAAATCTGTCCTTAACTGATCTATGACAGTCTGATTCAAAACAGATCCCATAGTGAAATCAAAACATAAGTAAGAGTTTATCATAAAATATAATACTCAAAACATCACTAGCAGTCAAAACCTGGTTATGTCATGTAATAAAAGGTAAAATATCACAGCCATTATGAAGATAAATGCCATCTGTTTGAAATTCTAAAAAAAATACCGAGACTCCAAATAAGCCATCCAAGAAGTCAAGGTAGAGTTTGTAGCAAATACAGCTATTTTCCTTTTAATTGAAATGAGTTGTTAAACCAAAAGATGTTGTAAATTATATCTTGGTTAACAAAAAAAAAAATCAAGCACCTCACTAATCTAAGGAAACAGACACATCATCTAAATTATCAACAAGGAAATATGTATTAGAAGGTTCTGGCCGTATTTTGTATCTACTCTGTAGCCAAGCAGCAAGTTTCCTTTTTTTTATACAAACTTATTCATTTAAGAAAAGTTCAGTATAGGTAAAGAGAAGTCTTTTAAGATAGTTATTGGAAATGACAGGACATGTTTTAAGGAATTTTCTTGTATTTAGAAATCATTACGTTTCAGCTTGCACATTTTATTAGCAAATGAAAATTGAGCCGTGGAGAGCTGCCATTAGAGTTTCCTTGCTGGAATTCCTTGCACATTTTGTACTATTTCCTTTTTCAAGATCTGTATTGTCTATTTATTAAAGTGTTATTAAATCTTTATTAAAATTCACTGCATTTATTTAGATGCTTAGCATTGCAATTAAGATTTTTAGCACTTGAAATTTAAATTAAGCCAAATCTCACATTTGACATTACTTTGAATATTCTTTTCAGCATGTTTTGAGCATCTGAGATATGGCTCTAATATATGTGATATATAGTCAGCGAGTCTTGCATGACTAGTTGTACCAGGAGTAGAGATTCAAGTTTATCACTGAACAGATATTATATTTTTAAGTCAGTGTTCAGGGCATAAGTCTTTGTTCAAGAAAGCAACACTGTTCAGGACACAATAGTAGTATCTTTTTAATTTTAAAATTCCAATAGGATTTAAGCATGTGCATAAATGGGCTAGGGCTTCTGGCTAGGGCTTTTAGCTAGGGTGTAAACAACGAATTTTTTTTTGCAATAAAGGCAGCAAAATTTGCTAGACACAGCAGGTTTTTTTTATAAGGTTTTTGCTTATAGATCCACCTGCTATGAAATAATTGAAAAGACCATGTTAATATCTCTAATGAAGCCTTTTATATGTAACACAGGTATTGATTGCTACTCATTTGATAACATGCTGTTCTTCCACTTTTTTTGTTGTCCTACTCAGGTGATGCCACTCTTAGGTCAGTGCTAGCGTTTCCTTGTCATTTTGGCTCCTCCTTTAAGGCCTGTAGCTCATGCAGGATGCTTACTTATTTTTGTAGATGCGGAGTCTGGAGCAAGCTGACATCTACTCCCTTTTCACAGGAGTGCAGGTTTCACTACTGTCAGTTCTGCTGCTTCATGACCTAAGTCAGAGCAAATACGTTCTCTAGGGATTAATTTTATTTCACCATAGAAAGACTTCACCAAGTCCTGTTCATTGCTTCAGACCCCAAGTAAATTTGAGCTTTAGGGTTTCCACAGGCCTTCAACCTTTGGGAGAATCTCACCCTATCAGAGCATAGTCTTTTGTGATACTCACTTCCACTTATTTTTCATTTATATTTCCTATTATATGATAGTTAAGTGGAATCAATGCCCTTGTTAAGAATATTGCTGCTTTCACATTTAGCTGCCGAGTACTTTAACTAACATTGTCATTTGACTGAAATGCCCCTTTCCATAGTTCAGACCCTCACTGCTACTTTTAGGCACGCTCCCTGCTCCTTGAACTCAGCAGTATTGTGGTAGCCATTATTCTTGATTTTACTGCTCTAACTCCTTAAATTAGTTCCTTTGTGTTACTTAAAGCCAACTTGTGAATTGATTTTCTTCTTGCATATTCATACTAGAAGTAGCTGTTCCAAGAGAATGGTGCCCTGCCAGTAGAAGTATTCAAACAAGTCACCTCCTCATGCAAGTCAGCACCAGTAGACTAATTTCTTACAGGCAGCACACTAAGCCTAGATGATAACCAAGTTGTGACCTTATGTATTCTTTCTGAGGGGGTACTTCTTTCACAAGACCCCCTGTCTTGTACCTCCTATGCATATGTATCTGCCTGAATGTGAACTGAATGCTATGCTGTCCCTGCTTGAGTGCCAAGGCCACTTGTTCTCTGCCCTAGGGCAAGGGGAAAAATGCCTGAAGACTTGCATCCCAGCATGGGGCCATGGGGCCCAGAGCTGTCTGAAACCCCCTCTTGGGACTGTTTGGCTATGCCTTGCACTTTGTGCATGGTTATGCCCATTGATTGTTTCGGCTAAGTCCATGGAGAAAATAGGTCAGCCGTGCAGTGGCTCAGGAAGAGAGCTTTAGTTGTGCGAGTTGTAATCTAGAAAGCAGGGTGCGTGCATCATCATGGAGGAGGCTGGAACCAGTGCCAAAGATGTTATCAAGCACTGTGGGATATAGCCTTTAGACAGCTATTTGTATTAGAGAGTTGGAGGGAATATCCCATGCAAGTCATCCAATCGTTTCAGTGTGAGTAAAAATTTCTTACTATAAGGCAATGTGCTAAAATCTTTTGATTATTTTCTCCTCCACAAATGGAAACTGAAAGAAACGTACATTTATGAAGTGAATCTCTTCCTCAGCCCCATTCCAAGGTATTCAGAACAAAAATATGTCACTCTTGGGGAAAACATATTTTGTGGGAATCCTCCTGGTGTAATTCTAGAATGTCATCAATTTCAGAGGGTGCGGTAAAACTTATGGTTTCTGTGATGCCACATACAGTAGTTGCTGCTAAACTCTCCAGTTTTAATGAATAATAGCACAGTTATTTTTGAGATCCCAGAAACAGGTTTCTCTATGGTATATTAGACGGGAGCACGATGACTGCCTTTCTAATGCTGACCAAGGTAAACGTGTGTTTAATTTCATTTTAACCTTGCATTTCACTTGGCACTTGATACAGATGGAGACTGACAAAAGTTGTTCAGGGAAAGCTGATTTCCCTCCTCGGCAAATACAGAAACTCTTCACACATGAAAGAGCATTAGCAAAAGACTGACTACAATGGAGGAACACCTCAGCAAGATATCCAGTTTGTTGCTTGGAAAAACTGGGATTTTGCATTTGCTCATAATTATTTCTATGATTTGAAAACACAAGACAATATACCCAGTTGCTGTCTTCTGGTTAATAAGGAGGGGTGTCTACTTATATTAATAGCTGTGTGGCTCCCTAGTCCTGACTGCAGGCACCCTGGAACCTAAAATACTCATTGCAGTTCCTGTTTTAAATAGCACTGCTAAAAATGGCAAAATTTCCATGTCTTTGGAGAAAGCATGCATCAATCTAACTTTAAATCTCCTTTTTTTTTTTTTCTTTTTGCCAAAATTGTCTTCATAGTTGTCTATTTGCACTGGCAAACTGAGAGTGCAAAACCACTTGCCTCATGTTGAGAAAAATATTTGGTGGATTGATAAACTCTTCAAATTTTGGTGAAAATACAGCCGTTAGTCCATAGAACTCACAAAGCATATTTAGAGGTAGGATTTTAGAACTTCCACATGGGAAGACTGGTATGAAGGGAAGGATAGTCTTGTGGCTTAAGAAACTTAGCAAGGCTTTTGATCAATGTGGAAATGATGTTTTTTTTCTCAAAAACTTCAGGAAATCATGACAGGAATAATTACAATTAATTTTGGATTGAATTAAATGCATATTTTGATGCAGTTAAAGCTTCCCAAACAAGTTGCATGATATTAATAAAACTAGCCACAAGGAAATGCCTTTCCTATAAGCAGTTACAGAGCCTTCAGAAATGAGAGAATGAAGTTAAACCTAGTGTGTGTTAGACATGAAGCTGTAGGGTGAGGACACCTTCCTTGTTCTGCTTTTATATATAGCACCTACACCCTCTTATGAACCCTACCTGCAAAATCTATTTGAATTTCACTTGAAGAAATGGTCAAGTGTTTCGATCCTATTTTTATTTTTAAAATCTGGCTGCAAATTTTTATAAGGTTTGACCTGAGTTTTGTAAAGCACTGAGATCTACTAAACTCCTGGCCAAAAACCTTGTGCAAATCTGTTCAAGAGATCTGGATTCACTTCTAAGCTCAGCTGCAATGTATCTTTTGTGATCCTAGCATGCCTTATTTCCCCACTTCTAAAAGAGGCACAGTAACGCTTCCTTTCCTATCCCATTTTTCTGTCGCAGTTATTCAGAGGGCAAAACCTTCAGGTCAAACATCATCTTTTACTGTATGTTTAATGTGTATGGCCTTGATCTTAATTTGGGCCTTCTGGGAGGTTAAAATGAACAAGTAATACACCTAGCAACAGTGATAGAGAAAAAGAATGCAAGATAACATTGGCACGATTTCCCTGCTGAGCAACCTGCCCAAGGATGAACTCACCAGACAGAAGGTTAAATACCAGTATTTCACTTGAAGCAAAGGCTCCATAAGAATTTTCACACGTTGACCAAGTATCAGTCTCACTGACTGAATGGTGGCCTACATGAACGCTAAAAGGTAATGAAGTAGTTCCCTTCCCAGACAAAAACATCTAGTTGTGTGGTGGCAATGAAATAGCATAGAGGAGACCATTCTTTCAGTCACGAGTTCGGCATGGCTTGCAGAACATTTTGATAGGCTCATGAGGCAGAGACTACATTTGTAGTATGACACTGAAAATCTACAGCTGATCTGAAAATTAGTATCAGCTTAGATCAGCTCTGCACTTACTGTGCATGTCGCATGCTCCAGATCTGTGGGAGATGATGCATGATAGTCAACTATATTTGGAAAAAGTCATTGACCATAACAATGGTAAATTTTAGAACCAACAGAGTCACGGCTTAGTCAAAGTTTGAAGTGTGCAACTGTACCATGCATGAGATGAGAATGGTAGGCATCATGGCAGAATAATTATTCTTTTAGAAGATTAGAGACTGGCACTAGCAAATACCAGTAAAATATGTTTTTAACTGTTGATTAAAATAATATATGAAAAGTGGTTTCATGATATCTTCCTTCCAGTTTCTTTTTGAATATAATTTGCAGTTCTAAACAATACTGAATTCTAAGCAAAAAATGGTTTAAACGATAGATAGAGGGGAATTAAAAGGTAAAAGTATCTTTTCAAATAGGCTTTGAAGTGGTGAAGAACAAGGAGTACTGATGGAATACAGGATTATGTTTTACATGTAGCAAAAGCTAAAAAACACCATCCATCCCTGTCCATGTTGTGGGCAGATTTTTGTTAGCAATAAATTGGAATAGGGAAAAAATAAGATAAGAAACTGAAATAAGAGTAGTAATGGCAGAAAACCATCTAATGGGGTTGATGTATTTAAAAAAATGCAGTTAGATTTTATTGCAGTTGCTGTAATGTACTGTATTGTAAATGGCTAATCTATCTAATGCTGGAATAAATATGCAAAAAAGGTAGTTTATGCAAGTATTTATATAACATATCCTCACTGTTTTCTTTCCCAACTGTTACTCCACAACCATGGAAAAAACTCATAATCTTTAGTAAAATATTAAATGCATTCAGATCTTTAATGCTAAACTTAGGTTTGATACTCTGTCTTTCAGCAAAGCAGCTGCATTACTTAGGAATGCAA
This sequence comes from Theristicus caerulescens, assembly GCA_020745775.1. NCBI lineage: Eukaryota > Metazoa > Chordata > Aves > Pelecaniformes > Threskiornithidae > Theristicus > Theristicus caerulescens. The sequence continues at coordinate 48,489,574 of CM036563.1, read as the reverse complement.
TCCTGTTGTCAGTTTAATATATTGTGGGCAGTGCAGGATTTAGATGCCTGTTATAAACAGAGTTGAAAACCCAGAGCAAAGGTTTACGGCATGAATATGCTGCAAAGGTACTTGTGATACTGTGAGAACTTCATTTCTCTATTGTCACAGGATACTTGTAAAGTTAGCGCTTTTGTCTTGTTGGAACTTGCCAGGTACAAATATTTAAAACAAACATTTTGAATTTTAAGCGTCACCTAAAATGTAAGCAGAAATGTCAAAGGTTTCTGACCCCATGTAAAGGAAGACTATACACAGTGCAGCCAACTTTCTTTCCTCCCTGTTTTTTTTTCACCTGCTGAGAGTCCACACTCCATAAGATTCATGGTGCTTCCTGATGCTCCAGAATACCAAAAGGCTTAAAAAAATATTGTCTTCATCTTGGCAGGAAATTCTTCATGAAAGAGATACTACCTTTCTTTATCCTTAAATTTCGGTCTCTGGTTATATCCTCTAGGAACTCATGCCTCTCGTTCCCTCCCTCTGTCCCAAATATATACACTTGGTCTTTCAGCTTTTTCATCATGGCATTTCATACATTTCTAGAAAAAGGGGGAATTTGCAATGCAGCATCCTTTCTGTGCACATACACAAACACAGAGGCAGAACCTATTATTAGTTATGGGATTTCTTTTATCAAGAACCCAGTTAACAATACATTTGTCTGGTCACAGGAGCATTTCTTTTCAGGATAATATTTAAATGACATTCAAAACCTCTGAGTACTCCTCTGAGTACATATGAACTTGCTAGGGCCAGAATTTGATTTTGGTTCCTTTGTAGGTTTTCTCCCACAGTTCACTGTCCAGTCTCCCTGCCCTTTCACCTCTGAAACAGCTGAACTGTTTTCTGTGCTGGCTGGGAGCTACTATTCATAGCACCAGTATGCAACATAGCAAGTTGGAGACATCTTATTATCTGGCCCCATTTTTTAAATGAACATGGTTTCTTAATAGAATGAAAAAAACAGGTGTTCAGTGGTGGATGCTCATTTTACAGATTTAGAAAACAACACATACAGAGTGGTTGTTCTTTAACATTTTGGTGGGAAATAGTACCTGAATGACCTTTGGTGTGGGACAGCTCGTACACTAAAAGTGTGTGTTACAATATCTGGGTAGTTTATCATTCCACAGGCTGAAGTGTTGAGACAAAGATGTTTATCAATTACATTTGATACTAGTTTTGGTTCTCAGTGAAGTAAATCTGAGATGACCCCATTACCTCAGTAGAGGCAATGCAGCTGAGATCCTCTACAGTCATTGCGTGCCACTTCAGGGTTCACATTTCAGCCACACCTTGAACTAAGAACCGAGTGCCCTTAGAGTTCCTTACCTGCTGTGGTGGAACAGTGGGAAGAAGGTATGGCTTGCAGTTACTGGTGATTGCTGACACTAGTGCAGTTTCACGCTGCCTCACTGGAATGCACATCAGGGCCTTCAAGGAAGCCAGGCAAGGAGTGCTTCCATCCTGAGATCTCAGATGCAGCACTAACTGGTATTTCAGAAGGCCTGATGGAGAGAGAAAAGAGGTTCCTTATAGACATATTATAAAAGAGAAGTGAAATATATCTTTAAAAAATAAAATGTAAAACTATGAAATCTTAAATCAGTAACTGTGTATCTGGCCTTTAAGTTACAAATCAGTGCCGCTTAAAACAAAATACTAGAAAATAACATATGAAATGTCCAAGTCTAGAAAGTTTTTACTTCTTTATTAACACAGGTAACCTCATTAAACAAGGTATGTCACTCCCTGCCTTCCATTAGATGCTAGTGAGGCAAAACACTGAAACTAGAAATTGGATCTTGGCAGCCAAATCAGGGCGATAAACACATATCCTTCCTTAACTGTGCAACAGGGAGTAATATATAACCAACAGAGCTGGTTGAAACACAAGCTGTAACTACCACAAAAAAAATTCCCTTAAAATCTGAAACATTGCTGAAAAGCTCCTTGAAATAATAATTTCAGCATTTTCTATAGGCTATACTGACAGATTACAGAAAACTTATTTGCATAAGTACCCACCATACTTCAGTGGATTTGTAGTAGAGAAAAAGCAATATATCAGCAAGAGAACTGTCTGTGCCTTTGCAAATTGTTTTGTTCTGTTGCCCATGTTTTCCTGCTTTCTTATGGATTTTTTAATCCTCATGTCCTTCTATAGGCTTCCTTCTCTACTTTCTTCTGTTTCTTCCTCCTTGCTCCTTTATTCTGTCTGTATCTCCCTTCTCTCCTTTTTATCTCTCACATAATAAAGAACAGCAGATATTGCAAAATAATTCTATGACAAATGAGAAAAACTATGCTATCTGAGAAATGGAGCAAAGACTTGATCTTTCAGACTTTGGTAAGAATACTGTGATGTTAACATCATTGCAGTCAATGCAGTTATACAGGTTGTGAGATGAAGAACTGTGGGCAGTCCTAAGTACTCTCCATAGTAAGTTGCTTGGCTGGTGGTACAAGCCATGCTCTAGGCCAGGGGTGAGGGTGTGAGGACGTGCCACAGCTACAGGCTGCTGTTTCCGCCTGAGCGCATGAGGAGGGAAGCAGAGTATCAGGTTCTATGGGGCTGCCTGCTGGGCTTGCTATGGAGTGTTTTCACAGATAGGCTTTGACTCACAGGAAGAGAATATTTTTCCCACGCTATCTTCTCAGCATGCCTCCCTGCTATTTGGTCCTAGCATAGGAAAAATATTTACCCTATGAAAGTACATGTGATACTTAAAATGACAAATATATAATTTATAAGCAACATTTGGGAATCAGTCCTTCCTTTAGCTACATGCCAAAACATGGGTGCAATAATTAGGGTTCCCCCTGTGCCTTTAATTGAAACCAGAGATGTGGCTGCAATATAACTTCCACATCTGGAGCCTGGGCTTCTCCCAGGGCTATATTTGGATCCAGGGATTTGCTTCAGAGCATTAGAGGGAAATGAGTCAGTCACAAAATCAGTATCAGAAATTCAGTGATACTTTAAAACTGGGGTTTTTCCCTGTCTTCAAGAACAGTTTTCTGTATCAAAGTATAGAGCTTGGTGTTATTACACAAATGCTAATATTTTAAAGCAGCAGAAACGTCTGTCTCATGATGACCTTAAAATGAGACAAATTAGCAGTTTTGAAGTTTAATGTATTCCATGAAACTTATTTTCTGCTGATTTCAATAGGGACAAGATGGAAAAGGAGAGAATTTATTTTCTTCTCAGAAAACAAAGGTAATTTTTTCTTCATCTCTTGGCTTGGTAGCTATCTAATGTTGCAGTAACACAGATCACAATCCATTTGACTTGATTGAGTTTCTCTGTTTCTTGAAACACTTCATAAAGAAAAAAAAGGTAGAAAGCTAAGGAAATTCCACATTATGTGGGGAGAAAGTCTTTCTTGTAAGCAAGGTCTAATTCTTAGCTTGCCCTAAGCAGTCATATAGGACAGTCACTGGAATGAGTCACAACACTGAATTTGGATTTACTAAAATGTTTGGACTATTAAAATAATAATTGATTGCTAGGACTCGTATTATTTTATCATAGCTGCTTTACTGCCTTGTACTTAGCATGGTAATCACTGTAATTCCACTAGCTAGTTCAGCAAGTGCTGTGGTGTGCTGTGGTATTTCCTTACTAGCAAAAGTATGCTGTGACTTACAGAAAAGTTCTGAGTATACTTTTCTTAGAAGTAGCCCCAAACAGAGCTACTGCCTTTGCTCAAGTAGCAAAAATCTGTGCCGTGAAAGAGCCTAGAACCTTGCTGGAAAAAAATGTACTACTTTGTAGTGTAAGTAAAGCCCGTATCTGCACAAGGGTGGTAATAATTTAGGATTGAATGGTCACCTATATTTGGGATTTCCTACAACTCAACTCCTTGGCTTTGCAATTTTCTTTTTATAGAGTTATATTCTCTATGCAATTTGGTCTGATTAATATTTTAATTCTGTTTGTGTTGCTGCTGCAGGTTTAGAAATCCTATCCCTACTGCGCAATTTACCTAATGTTACACATGATACGGTTTTTAAATTATTCTTGTGTAATGACACAGTTACCCCCAGGTAGATTAGCAAATGTATTTACTGTGTTAATGACAGGACCAAATTACTGGAAAAGGGTAAATGAGGCAATTTCAAATTTCAGTTGATGGGTTAGTCTCTGACTGGGGAGATGTAGGAAAACATCTCACTCCTCTTCACAAGGACACATCTTTTCCAAGATGTCCTCGACCTAAGTCAACAATCGGCACTTTTCTATTAGGTATGACTCATTACCACTTAGAAATCTGTGAACAGATTTGCCTATATCTCCTCCAGTTACTTGCATCTTCTGCTCTCCAAAGCAGCAATACCCAAACAAATTAATGCTTTGAAAGTGTGTGCACTCTGAACATGTTTAAGTTAACAATGAAGCAACCAAAGAAAGCTTACTTATTTTTACAGGATTTAATAAGACTAAGAAATGCTTACTTTGACTTCTTAAAATATTAACTTACATATTGATGCAGACTTGAGCAATTTTCTCTGAGTATTTTAGAAGCCTCCTTAAAATCCTTGGAAATGGACAAATCACCAGGGCTTTGATTCTGTTGCTACACACAGCACTTGAAGCAGAAAAAGTAAAGTGTGGATATTGCACTTCAGATTAATAAAACAAAATTATAGGATTGAGTTATTTTCCCTGTGTTTGTCTGCTGACAGGCACAACAGCTGAATCCACAATGAGCTGCTACTGATAGGGTGATGGGTACTAACCTGTCTTGCTAGAAGCTGGTTGTGTTTTGCCTGTGCGTAAAAGTAACAGTTCCTGCCTTGCTCTGTGCAGAGGCCTACTGACTGGCAAGGGGCAAAAAGCAGTCATTTCTGAATCCCACAGAGTTAAGAGCTGAGTGGGAATTGCAAGCCTCAGTCTTACATAAAGGCAAGCCAGAAGTTAACAGCTGCTTCTGTTGAGGAAATGGCTCCAAGACCACACTGAGCTCCCACAAGTGCTGCAATCGCTCTCGTGCCGGAGAAAGTTAGATCCAGTCAGTGCTGTCTTCTGACTGCTGCAAAACAAACTATTTTTTTTTAAATTCTTGCTCAACATGCAGCAGTTCGCCTAACAAAGTGATATGTATGATTAAAAATTTTTAAAAAGTGACATTATAGCATAATACCATATTCTGTCCTACTCTGAGCAAAGGACTCTGCTTGTAATAAGAAAAAAGTATTTAATGTTGCTTCTAATTCTTGTCCCATGTCCATAAGCTAAGATTATAAACCACCTTTAGCTACTGTTAACAAGTGGTATTGCTTAATTCTTATAAATGGCTGTGTTAATATTAGGGGATTTTACTGTATGATTGATTCATTGCACTGTATTTCATGGCACTGTCAAGGAAATGTTTTAGCAGAGGAAAATATTCAGAAGCAACTAGTACAAATAAGCATACAGGAAGGCATTTTGGCTGTAAGACAAATATAAATGTAAATATACAATGAAATGTTTCCACAAAGCATTTTGAGTGCTGTTAAGTTATCCTGCTGCTATGACTATACTGTGTAAAGTCCTCTTCGTTTTTCTGAGTGGCACAGTGCCATGTTGCATTCAGCCAGACACTGAATAAATTGGTTGCTTGTAGTTTGATCTCACAGCAGATTATTTAATTTTAATTTTCAATTTGCTTCCTGAGGTAAATATGACAGCAATTAATACGGCAGAGATGGAGAATTCACATTAAACATTGCTGCTCCCTTGGGAAGAGCTCTCTCAAAGCATGTTTAGAGAGGAATTAAACCCAGAAACTTTTCCCATGTTTCCTCATGTTTCTTATTTTTTGTTATGGTCAGAAAATGTCTTTAAACATTGTGAACAATGGGAGGGCTGGTGCTCCTTATTCTTGAAACACATCTGCAAATGCTTGACCTGTGATGTGTGCCATCATCTTACCTCATACCTTTTTAAGGTCCATTATACTGCTGAAATTCCTTCTGTAAACTCTACACTGGCGATTTATTATCTTTCTCCTGTCAGACCTTTCAAACCACTGTCTAATTACCGTTTGAGTGAGACAGGTTTTCCTATATCACAATAGACCTTTTTTCTGAATTTTAGTTATGTTGAGTGCAAGATGCACTTAGGATACCAGATGCAAACTTGATGTTTTAATAAAGGAAGACCTAGTATATGTATGTTTCTTTTCAGTATCTGAAAAAAAAATTCAGTATCAATCATCTGAAATGTCATGGAATTAGGTTTTCCACTTTGTTTCTTTAAATATGTGATTTAGGGGGTCTTGTCATTGCAGAGGTCAGGAAGAGTCTTGAATTGGTCACTGCTTGAAAATTGTTACGCCTATTAAGTTGATACTGGTTTTGAACTGGGATATATGTTATCAAAGGACCATCCCATTTGTTTCTGGGAAAACAAGAACTTCAGGATACTTAGAAAATAGTTCTGCAGGAAGCTTTCTTTAGGAACTGTGTCATCGTTATTTGGAATTTAAAGATCTGTACATTAATGATACTGGTTTCATACAACAGTATTATTACTAGAAACATCATGGATCTCCACTTTCTTGCAAATCAACGATGATTTTGTCATAAATAGCAATTGGCAGGAGCCCAAGGTCGTGTTCAGAGCAAGGGCACAGATTCTAGTCCCCACCAGGGCAGGAAGAGGTTGAATGTGAGTGTCCTGCAGCACAAAGGATGGCAGGCTGCATTGCAAAACAAAGCTGCAGACACAGCAGCTGCATGTCCAGCAGCTTTGTTGACTCAGGCACCTTCACATCAGTGCCCATTTTGCCCCTGAATAAGTTCTGGCCCATGACCATTTTCTGGGACCTCTCCTTCCCACTTGGCAGCTTCTGGAGACTTCAGGTTTTCCAGGTGTAAAATAATGGCACCACATCCTTCACAGAGCTGACTCTACTGGCCTGGATATCTTTCCTACCACATCAAATGTAATTTAATTAAAATACAATATGCTAGCGTGGAAGTGAACCCCCAAATAATTCCAGATTATTGTCTTCTAGAAACAGAGAAATAGTTTCACCAGCAGGGAAAAAAAAAAAAAAACATCAAATCTATTGGTAATTGCTGAAGGTCATTCACTTTCTTTGTTCTTAGTTTACTGCAATGCAGTAAATATTTGTTGGTATCTTAACCATTAATTCAGTCTTACATTATTCACAGAGGGAGAAACTTCTTTTTTTAAAATAGCAGCACATATAAATGCAGTATTACATTCACTGAGAGAGGTTTAAAATGTTTCATTATATGTTTTTGCACAAAAATATATTTCAGAAATTTTCTTCTTCCAAAATGCAAGTATACTTGATTTAAAAAGTTTTAGTAGTGTTATTTTATAAATTCAAGATTTATCTTGAAATTTAAGGCCCAAATTGAGCAAAGCATGTGAGTATATATGTAAGATCCATCAAAGCCAGAAATTTTTTTTTTATCCTTTGACAATGGTGCACGTATATATTTATGCTACTATTTTTCTTAACAATTTATTTCAGTACACAGATCAGTATAACTGAGGTTATATAATGGCTCCTGAATAAAAATACTTGTACATATATTTAACAATGCTTACATTATAAAGAAAAGTATTATGTATATTTATACATTGAGAGTGTGAAATCTGATTGAAATTTTGATTGCTTGAAATTTTTCACGGACTCATTTGCTACACAACGTTATTCAACAATAAAAAATAAAGCATTACTGATATCCATGCAGTAGAAACAAATGAGTTTCTATGTAAAAACAGAAACCAGAAATATAGAATGTTATGTAAACATTCTTCAGCCTCTTGTTCTTAGCATTGTGTTTATTGATTCTTAAAATAATACTTTAATAATTTTGATAGATGTCCCCTAGAAGCTGGCCTGACACCATCAGTATTACAGCATACTTTAAAAGGGCCTTTTCTGCCAAATACTTTTTTTCAGCAGCAGGTCCAGCCAATGTAGCTTCTGTTTGTTTCTCCTCTTATCGGTGCCACTCGTGCTGGGTCTGCAGCACTCCTCTGCTGTGCCATTCATTCCAGCTGTTGCAAAAGAAGCAGCTGATAACCTGTATCGGGGAATTAGTTCTTTTGAACCCTGGTACAGTGGCTGTGTGACCCTAAAAGCCCTTTGGGTGTCTCAGGGGCAGAAATAAGCAGTGTGATGCACAGGCTGATAAAAGCCATAGTGCTTCTGAAAGAAATAGTTATTGTACTGTATCTCCAGAGAGACGAATATAATACTTCAGCTGCTTCCAGAGTCGCCAAAAGCTCTCAAGGATTACCTTGTAGGAGTATTATATGAGGATGAGAGGATCTGATTCCATGAGATACAGTCAAGAGAAAATGAAGCCCTTAAGGGAAGAGCTTTTTTCAGATTAAGTCTAACTGAAATAAATATAACAAACAGGGAACAATTATTAAAATGAAAAGTTCAGCCTTTTTTTTTAATGTCTTGTTTGAAAGATATCGCCTTCAAAAGCATAAAAATTCCTTGGTGCTTCCAAGCAACTTCAGTTATGTGGTCAAATTCCCGTGATGTTAGTTGTCACCAGTCAGTGGCTTTTACATGAGGCGCTAACCTTTGGTCTTGGATGGTTTGCTGTTCCAGAAGTGCAAGCACTAATTTCAGTCTGTATTTCTCTATTACAAAAAGTATATCTTGGGCATCAAATAAATTGAGATTTAAGTATCCATAACAAATCAGTTTCATTGTGCCGTATCAGGTAGTTTTTAATAGCTGCTTATGAAGAATTAAAAAGGTTTTCTCATTAGAATTCTGCTCTCTACTCTTTCAGAAACCTCATCCATCAATGTGACCAAAGATACATCAGATAAAGCAACTCCTCTGCCTTAATCACTAGAGCCTCAATTCAGCCAAGAACTTAACCATGCACGCAGCTTTAATTACCTGAAGCACTGAAGTCAGTAGAGATTACATGCTTAACATGGCACATGAGCTTAAGTGCTTTCCTGAGCAAGGTCCTAGAAAAGCATTATTTTAATGCACATATGATAAAACTGGGACGTCACAAGAATTTAGAAGAGAAAATAAATGTTTTTAATTTTTTTCTTTCTTCTTGTTTTGTAGGGGCATACATTTTTTCCTCTGGTGATTTATAGCTACCAATAATCTTCCACAGTGATTGCCTTATCTACTCTTCTGGCATCTTCTGCTCTTGTTAGTAAACAGAAGAGAACTATTAAACTCAAAGCCAAGCGCTCTTAATCTCAAGAGAGAGACTTCATACAGTATGTTCTGTACAAAACTGAAAGACTTGAAGATCACAGGGGAATGTCCTTTCTCCTTACTGACTCAAAGTCACATTACTGAGGAACATGACAAGGACTGCACAGAAAACAGCTCTAGAGCAGCTTTGCCCATCTGCAAAGAAGTCCATGAAAAAGATGCTCAAGGAAACCTTCCACAAAGGAAAACGAGCAGAAGTAGAGTGTACCTGCACACATTAACTGAAAGCATCTGCAAACTAATTTTTCCTGAGGTAAACAAATACTGCATAATAATAATACTTTAATAGCATTTAATTATAAATATTAAAAAAGCATTTTACTGCCAGCCTTTAGATGTAAGCCTTTAGAAAGCTGTTTTGACTTCAAATTTTGTGTTCTTATCTAGATTTGCATAGTTTGAATCCTAATTTCATCCTCTTCCATTCCTTCTGGATACAATCCGTTTTGTACACACCATCCCTTCCACTGTATTTCCCTATATTTTTGCATTGTATTTGCAACTTTCCACTGATCATTTTAATTGTTCCTTTTAAATCCATGTATTTCTGTAGCAATTTTTTTACACAGAGATACAGTTAGAGAAACTCTGCCTTGTTATCTAATTATGTAAATTATGTGGTCACCTCATCAATTCACCTAGCTGAATCCATACAGCTAAGTACATTAGTCATTATCACAAAAAAATTAAAATAGCTGTTTTCATCTGCTATGATGCTAACCTCCTGCCATACTATTTTAAAAACATTACTGTCTGTGTTTACCACAAAGGTTTTCTTACGTCTCTGCTCAACTCAACTGAAAACAGCCACAGTGCATGCACAGTGGTTTGCTTCAGTGGAGATGAATACCATGGTTTGTCTCTGTAAAAAGAACATGAAAAATGCAGCTCCATGACATTTAACACTTGGGCTTGCCTCAAATTCTGCAGAAAGGTGAAGGAACTAACTTGTATATATTTGGCCTACAAATGGCGAATGGCCAACTCTGTATACTCAATTAATTACAATTCTATTACTTGGACATTCAGTGTACCTTACTAAAAGTGCTGGAGTTTTGTTAAATCTATTTGCCGATCTGTTTTCACAACACTATCTATTACCTTTTCGCTAAAACTCTACATAATAAATTTGTGATAGACCCCTTTTTACCTCTGCTGTACAGAAGAATTAATCCCATTAAACTGATCTTTAAACGTATAAAGGAAAGGACTTTTAACACAAGGATGAACTGGCAAAGCACCCTTTCTATGGTGTCATGGTTGCTTTATTGCTTTTCTAGTATATAGTTGTTGGTGGGGTTTTTAATGAAATAGCTGGTATTTTTTTCTTGAAGAGTGGTGTAAATGTATGCAGCTGCCTATTACATAAACATGGTAGGCTAGTTCATCAGCTGGGACAAAAGCTTGGTAAAGTGAAGGATATTATGACCATGTACCCCAGGAGCTACTGAAGTTCAAGGTTATTGTCACTGCTATTTGCAGTTACTCAAGTCATAATCATTGGAACTTTGTCCAAGTATAGTAGTCTGTTCTCATGCTGATTTGGGGTGAAGATCTAAGCATCTTCCCAATCCTGGTTCTCTGTAGAAGGGTTTTGCTTGTTTAAAACCATATTTTTCATTGCTTAGAAACTTTATAGTGCCTTACTTAGCCATCAGTGACTAACATCATCTTCTTTCCAATTGGAAACTGCAAAACAGGGGGCCGCATCATGACCCCGACTGATTCATGAACTCCTCATGAAAACAGTGAGTTGTGGATGGAAGCCCAGGACACAGTGCATCCAGAATAACTTTTGATTAAATTTGAGATATAATGTAGTGTGTGTGATTGTTTTATTTGCTTCTTTGGGTGTTTACAGAAATATAGAGAACATTGTTTGGAGATAAGTAATTAATTGGATGGCATTCCACCTACTGTACCAGTTTATACACAGATATAATTTATATTGTGTTCATATACATGGTAGAACAGTTATTCAATTTAGATTTTTGCTTGGAAAAATTCTCCAGAATATATTGTCTTTCTTTCACATGGTATTTTCTTCGGGTGTGCAAGCTTTCCTTTTGAAAGTACAAAAAGTAAAAGATGCAGTAGAACACACTAGTTTCTTCAGCAAATGAGAACCAAAGAAAAGCCAGACCACAGCAAGCCTCACAGCCAAATTCTATCATGGCAGTATAGTACTATTCTATGACCCTGTCTTTATGGGAAGTTTGGGTTACGAATGATTAGAGGCTACATACATAAGACAGCTTTACTGGCCCCAACAATTTGAAATATGAATGTTTGGAAAGTGTTGTATCTGTTTCAATTAGGAACTACAGAAAGGATATGGAACTTTTGATTGAGGTAAATTGAGGTAAATCTTCATGAGATTCTAAAGGGTCTTTTATTACCAAATCCTTTTACAAAGGTTATCTACAGTGACTAGATTTTCATCTGGAGGATATTTGGGTTTGCAACATACATAGCCAAAATTCTTCTTTTTCTACAAATATAAAATAAATGGTTCTAACATTGTCTTGAAACGCTATAGCCTTGAAAACAGAAAAGGAGGTAATCTGAAGCAGAGAATGCTATATTGATCTTTCATAGCTGCATTTGAAACTCTGCTACCTTTTGCAATTTCAATCTTGACATTTCTGAAAATTGCCCTGAAAAAAAGTTTAACTCTTAATATTCCAAGAAAAGTTACTAGGTAGAAGAGCCACTTTTTACTGTTTTGCTCTGGGCATAATCATAGAATCATAGAATCATTTAGGTTGGAAGAGACCTTTAAGATCAAGTCCAACCATTAACGTAGCAATGCAGAATATAACTGGCTTTTTCTGTTAGGAGAATATATATTAAACTGAAAAGATTTGTTTCTACATTTTGCATCCATGGTAGGGTGGGCATTTTCTGGTGGACATGTAATAATAGAAAGTTGGGTTAGTTATACTTTTTTCTTAGCAGCACTGTGTTTATTGCCATCTGACAACTTGGAGGTAAAGCACATCACTATATTTAAAATGCACTATGGGCACACATGAGCTAAGGGTCTTCATTATAGTGGTACTGGAGCTGAAGACATCAACATAAACTAAACCCCAAACACAGAAATGAGATGCTGTTTCTAACAACTGTACCATCTTGAAAAAAGATGTTAGTCCCAAGGACAGCAAAGTAATTCTTCTCTTCATAAAATGTTATTTGTATGATTAAATTTTCAGCAATGACATTTTAATCAGCATACCTTCTTTTCTTCCCCAGTTTGAAAGGCTAAATCTTGCACTTCAGAGAACACTTGCAAAACACCGAATAAAAGAAACCAGGTATGTATGTGTAATGGGTTTGCAACTAACTTAACAGCAAAAATGTTTTGCAGACAGTTTATAAGGACTGGGCTGGTGACTGGGAATTAGGACTTCTGGAATCTGTTTTCAATTATCTTGTCAAATTCGTGTGTTAACATTTCACGTAATGTAATTTAATAATAATTTAGTTTATTTTAAAATATTCACAAATATTTAAATCACTCACAAAGTTGACTTAATGGGCAAATTTAGCCATTTGTGCATGGAAACAGGCAAGGACTTTGTTTAAAATGAGCAAGTGTTTTGGAGGAACTCAGAGACTGCTCAGGCATAGATGGAAAGGTAGATATGGTTGTATATGGATCTAGCCCAGTGTTTCTAAGATCCTAGGAAAAGAATTTTAAATGCAAATGATTAGTATTATACAAAAAAATTTGGCTTCTGATACAGTGAACAATCATACACTGCAGATACTGACATACATGTTTTCACTGGGCTCACTTGGCTTCTGGTTTCTGTTTCTGAGGAACTCGGCTTGATTTTCAGCACTCCTTAGTAATAATCCAATATTAATCATTTGAGCCTTGTAGGGAGTAAGAATTTCTTAGCGTCTCATTATACATTGAGGATTCAATTTATTGAATGCATCTGAAAAAAAACCCCCTCAGTTTAAGTCTCCTTGCAAAACTGGAGGAAAATAATGAAGTTGGAAACTACACTGTTGCTCACCTCGATAAAAATAGATAATTACAATATATCTTTTAAATTATACTTGATATTTTCAAAGCATTTTACATGCATTGACTGAACCAAAGATAACTGGTCAGATGCGCATTGCAATTGCTCGCTGGCTTATTGATATGAATATTTTCCCTATCTTTAATTATGTGTTGCTTCCTGGAGTATTAGTTTGAAACAAAAAATTATTATGCTATTCTGAATGATGTAATAATGCAAACGTAAAACAGATCTAAATGTCTGTATCTCTTGTGCATATAAATATATCTAAGATATTTCCAGTGAAGAAATTCAGAAAGCATGTATCAAAAGCTTATTGCTTATTTGGAGGTTAATCTAAGCTGCATGTCCTTTTCATCATTTTGGGTCTGACATTCAGGCTGACATTTATTGACCTCCGAGAACTCAGAAGGCTGCAGTTTTGTGTCACAGAATCTGGACAATCTACCAATGAACAAGTAATTTTGGTTAATAGTTGTTACTGGTATTTCTCTCAAAACAGAAATACCTTCTGACCTCTTTTGATTTTAATGCAATGTAATTCCAATAAATGCTTGAATATAAATTCCAATCATATTTTACAATACGTTATGAAATATAGTTATGGATTCAAGCAAAAAAACCAAACCAAATAAAAAACAGGACTGTTGCAACTTAAGAGGTTTTAATCAATGACAGTCTATAGCATTTGGCCTCAATCCATAATCTGAGCTCAGACCACTAAAACTTTAATTTATCACAAATGCACAGGATAATCTAAGATCCTACCAAGACCCTATTTTGAATTAATGAAAAACTGCCTATTTGATCAGCAAAACTTGGTCTGTACACATTAAAGACAGGGTAGGTAACTTCTGTTACTTACTATTTTTACCATGTTTATCTTGATTTTTCTGAGATTTTATTTATATTTTTATGATCTTTACAGAAAAACTGGGGATAGAGAAGATTTTGAAATAATAATCAGTGATCATGCTAATGCAGCAGGTAATGTAAGCTTGTTTAATAATAGACATATATAAAAATATATAATTATACATAAGTTACATATATAAAATAATATATGTATATATAAATTAGTCTTGTTACTAAGGAATAATTTCCTCCATGTAAGGGCTGCAGGGATGTTGACAATACAGAGCCTAAACTGTGATCTCTGCAACTAACATGTCAGAGTGTCAAAATTTGAGCTAAAAAGAGATGAGTTTCTCAAGTCTGAGCTGTCATAGAATCATCCACCTCTCAGATCCAACATCTAGAGGGAGTTGTAACATACGTTCAGCCATGTTACATTTTTATACTCATGAAAAACTGTTTGATCCTTTTAATCTTCTGAAGGACCGTAGTCTGTTGGAAGAGAACTGCTGTAATTTGCAATACGGAACTCTCTGGCTACATCTGTAATAGTAAATTAACATTTCCAGGAACTGAAACGTGGTCTTCTGTACACTTAAACTGTTAAGCTGGGCCTGGCACACAGTTGGCCTGTGACAGATAACACTTTTCCAAATGATTCCCAGTAACAGTTGGGGAGTTGGAACATGCCCAGCAGTCAGTCTGCATGCAGCTATCCTGTTAAAACAAATTTACTACCAAAGACGTGAGCTGTTCTGTGCCAGCTGGTCTCAGTGCACTGGAATATTCCTAGGGTCATTTAATTTATTGGATCAGGCATAGTACTTATATCTGCATGTGTACACAGATCCTATTTTATTCTTACTTTTTATTCTTATTTTAAGTTTTTAAATTCTTACTTTATTTCTGTTTATCAAGCTAAGGGAATTGGGTTAAATCCTGTGCCAAAATGTCCATTCATTCTGTCTACATCTCTACAAAGAACACTGAGTCTTGGATCCTTCCAAACTACAACCTATTGTCTCCCTGTTTTCCAGGCAACATGGGTGTGTCTTTGGTTACAGCAGGACTCCTAAATGAGAGGGCCCTTGGGTGTCAGTGCTGGATCAGGGAAGGATATTGCTAATTTGATTTGGTCTAGCATGAAAAAAAGTGGAGGTTAGCCTGAGATTCAGTGTGATAAGTGCAGTTCTGACTAAAATGTGGTTCTATGCAGGTGTTCCTGTGGAGTCTCTACGGGAATCTCTTGGTGAAGAGCTATTCAAAATATGCTATGAAGAGGACGAACACATATTAGGGGTTATTGGAGGAACCCTTAAGGACTTCTTGAACAGTTTCACTACTCTGCTGAAGCAGAGTGGCCACAGCCAAGAAGCAGCAAAAAAGGAGAGACTTGAAGACGCCTCCATATTATGCCTGGAGAAAGATCAGGACTTCTTAAATGTGTATTATTTCTTTCCTAAGAAAATCACGAGTCTTATTCTACCTGGCATTATTAAAGCAGCAGCTCATATTTTGTATGAAACTGAGGTGGAAGTGATGCTCATGCCTCCTTGTTTCCATAATGACTGCACTGAGTTTGCTAATCAGCCTTATTTGCTGTACTCTATACAAGTCAAAAGTGCAAAACCTTCCTTATCTCCATGTAAACCACAGTCTTCTCTTGTGATTCCTGCCTCTGTGTTCTGTAAGACTTTCCCATTTCATTTTATGTTCGACAAGGATATGTCAGTTCTTCAAATTGGAAATGGGATAAGAAGACTCTTGACGAGGAGAGAATTTCAAGCTAAGCCCAATTTTGAAGAGTATTTTGAAATTCTTACCCCCAAAGTAAGCTGTACTTTTAGTGGAATAATGACAATGCTAAATATGCAGTTTACTGTACGAGTCAGAAGATGGGATAATACTGATATGAAATCATCCATGGTAAGAGACTTTTTATAACCATTACTTCTGTGAGGAATTTGTTTTCTTCAGATAGAGTTAAAATAGCAACAAAACATGGTGCACTTTGCATTGTCTACCTCTCAACATCTAATACAACTGAATAATAATGATTTATTGAGGGCACTCTAATGTAATTCAGATTCTGAAGCCAATATTCAGTCAAAACCGTGCTTTAGGACTTTTATACAAGTAAAATCTGACTGTTAACTTGATTTTATTAAAAAAAATTGAAATACTGAGATAAACTCAGTAAATTGAGATAAAGCCAATGACATGCCATGCGGCTGAGAATAAGGGCATCTCCAACACAAAGAAAGCTTTACCAAGCAGGGAAAGCTTTACCAAAATGCACCTCAATCATCTGGGAACAACAGCTCTAGGATCTGGGGAAAGAAGAAGACATTTCCTGTGCTCACTGAGCCTTTGGTACCTTTGGTATTTTGCTATCTTTGATATTCTGATGTTTTCATCATATGCAATTGCCAAAGGTCCCACTTAGTTTCAGATGATGGGATTACTTACTATCTTTGCTGAAGCTGGGTCTGTGGCAGATGACCTGGGACAGTAAAAAACATTGAATGACTGCTTTTATTCATCACTGGCCCCAGCTGAATTCCAGCTTATATACACCTGAGGCACTCCAGGATGAATTAACAGTTCAGACCCAACACTCCAAGAACTTAAATGAAGAACGGTAATAAAGGTTTCATCCAGTTATTAATGAAGTGGGAAAAAATGTAGCACTGATTAGCTACTTCATCTCAGATCCGTTTCTGCACTAGGCAACAGTTTAATGATTACAAGAGGCAGTAGGCTCTGCTTTGCTTTTGCATGTATTTACATATGCAAATGTCTATTAGCAAGTAACGGGTTTTCTTCAAAAAATGGTCTGCCAAAGCAATTTTAAGTGGAGCTCTGCATCACCTTGCACATTACACAACTGAATACAGAAGGGACATAAAAACACTTCACACAAAATATTTTGCTTTTTTAGATCATGAAAATGGGATATTTCTGCCATTTATGCCTTTAATTTTAAACTGCAGTGAGTACTGAACATCCTATGATAAAATTGAAGCAGATTTTCTCACTTTGTCTTAGAAAGAAAGAGGTGCATGAGCTAAATTCTTAGCAGAAATTCATAAGCCACTATAGTCAGTAACATTTTATCAATAGATGAAAATGCACAAAATTCTTCTTTTTGTTTTTCTTTTCTTCCTAAGCTAAAACTAATACTGATACTCAAACATAATTAGGCGTTTATCCTTAAGTTGTGGTCTAACTTTTGTATCAGAAGGCTCAAGCAAAATAGACTTATTTGATGGCTCTATGATTTAGCACCCCTTGTTTTCTCTTAAGCAACTAAATGAAAATGTAAGGACTATGGACCAGTCTGATTTTCCTACATTTCAGCAAAATGTATTTCCTCCAAAACTTCCTGCTTCTAAACCATTGCCATGAATGTTTTGCATGAATTCTTGTTTCTTTAACTGTTTCAGGTAATGGATCTTAAAGGCCAAATGATCTATATTTTTGAATCCAGTGCCATCTTATTCTTGGGATCTCCTTGTGTGGATAGACTAGAAGATTTTACAGGACGTGGATTGTACCTCTCAGATATTCCCATTCACAATGCATTGAGAGATGTTGTTCTGATCGGAGAGCAGGCCAGAGCTCAGGATGGACTGAAGAAGAGGTTAGGAAAGCTAAAGGCAACCCTTGAGCAGGCCCATCAAGCACTCGAAGAAGAAAAGAAGAAGACCGTAGATCTTCTGTTTTCAATTTTTCCTGGAGAAGTTGCTCAGCAGCTGTGGCAGGGACAAGTTGTGCAAGCCAAGAAATTTAATAATGTCACGATGCTTTTCTCTGACATTGTTGGATTCACTGCCATCTGTTCCCAATGCTCACCTATGCAGGTTATCACCATGCTTAATGAGCTTTATACTCGCTTTGATTACCAATGTGGAGAGCTAGATGTCTACAAGGTACACAATTTATTGCATTCTGTGGGGTTCTGGGGCAGGAAAGGAAATGAAGACTAAATGGGACAGAGGATAATAGAAGTCCAAAAATTATTTTGCCCTAAACCTTCATTATAAGAAGGACATATTAAGATAAATCACAAAACAAACAATCAAACAAACAAACAAACCCCAGCAGAATCAGCTGTTCACGCAGCTGTTCATGCAGAGAGAAACCCCTCAAAACTTAAGAGTTAATTTTAAAAATTAATTTCAATGACAGTGCTGTGAATCAGGAGTAAATAGGTGTTTAATGTAGCTATGGGTGCCTGACAGCAGGTGAGCAAGGAAAAGTATTTTAGCATCATGCCCAGCAATAAATACAAGTTGTGCAATTTTTCCTTTTGAATGACACTGCAGGATTTGCCCAGGACTTAAATAATTTAGCAGGACAAATAAGACTCCATCAATATGTAGGTACAATTCTTACTAAAGCCACAGACTATTCTTTTATATGTCAAACAGTCTAACAGTAAGTAACAAATATGTCTGTTTTAGGTTGAGACTATTGGAGATGCCTACTGTGTCGCTGGAGGTTTACACAAAGAAAGCGAAACACATGCTGTTCAAATAGCATTGATGGCCCTGAAGATGATGGAGCTGTCAGATGAGGTGGTGTCTCCCCATGGAGAGCCTATCAAGGTCATATATTTTATTGTATTTTATATGGTTAAAGTGGGCATTTTTGTTTGTTTAGTGGCTTTTGGGCTTTTTGTCTCAAGGAAATTTCACCTCATTGCATTAACTCAGACAAGTTGGGGAATCAAGTGTGTATGGCTGGAGAAGCTGACGTTTTTAGTTCTATGAATGAGAATTTTGTGGAGAGGTAAAGATGAAACAGAGATCTGAAAATCAACCCAAAAGCCTTAAATGCAGTGACATCCATAGGCGCACACTGACATGCTGCAGTTTTTGTCACACTAGCAATAAATTTGTCAGTGGCATGCAATATTCTGTTACTGTTTTCTAATGAGGAGACTAATCCTCTCTCAAAATTAGACCCAATGAGAACATCTAAGTCTTTTGAGGTAACAGGTATACATATGAATCATCAAAGACATGTTCTGATTGCAGTAATCCACACGTCTTCAAAGGATTCTGTTGCTGTTCTTGTTTTACAGCCAGCTACTGAACCACTACCATACGATAATGGTGTTAATGCTGTCAGTGGTAGTTATAGTTATGGCTTCCTTTCAATGAGGACTTACACACGTACTGAACATTTCATGTAGGTGTACCTCTCACTGAGAAAGACAGAGAAAGGCCTGTGCATGACAAATGATGTGGACCTTCTACTAAGTTCAAATGTCCTGGAATGGGGTCCTATTAATTTTAGTACAGGTGTCTCACTTCATTATGTCTTTCATTTGCTCATTTTTAACATTCATCTGTTCACTTGTTCCTTTAGAAAACTTCAGGCTTCTTTGATTTTAGATTAAGGAATATTTGTATTCCAAGACAAATTAAGAGGTTATTAAGAGGATTACATGCTCCACACTTATCACACAGAATAGCAGTATTATAGATAAATGTTGTTTTTTCTGTATTTCACAATATCAAGTTAAATTATGCTTAAAAAATCTGGAAACATCTTGACAATATTAAAGCATGTGTATAATTTCCACGCAAATGCTACCTCTATAATTTTGAATGAGGAATGCTATTACATTTTTAAAAGTAATTTTAAAATAGGGAGAAAAAAATTGTGTAAGTACCTACTAGAAGCTTCTTAGAAGAAAACTGAATGTTTCTATTTTTAATGAAAGCATGCATCTATTTAAATGAAATGCTTCATGAAAGCATTGGCTGTTTTGCAAAGCAACAAATATGTCACACAGTCTACTGTCATTTTATATATCGTCAAAGAAAAAGGCGTGACTGCAAACTGCTTACTTTAAATCAGACTTGTAAATTGATGTACATATTTCAGCCATCTTTGCTGCGTGGGTGGATTTTGCTTTTGTTGCAGGCTTTTCTGCTTTTCCACTCAAAATTAGAAATTGTGACTTCTTCATAATGATATGATATTCTCTTGATATGTAAAGAGTAGCACACATAGTAGATACACAAGCTTCCCAACATCATGCCATTATTGTGTCAGAGTGCTATTCTGAAGAAAACATATCTACATATGTATAATGCGCATAAGAAAAAGAACACATCTCTAAAAAAAAAAAGGAACATAGAAAGCAGCACCAGCTAAGCAAAACTCAAAAATCTGAGTATGAGTTACAAAGACGAGGTATCAAAATGTTTCAGCTGCTGTATAATTTGATTAATTATCAAAATTCTGTACTCTGGGATTGGGATTTACTTTATGCACAGCCTATCAATAGAGTTCAGTTAGAACTACAGCATACACATGTTGTCTATGCTATTGCCTAAGACTTGTCTTCTGACCTTAACAGCAAAGCAAGTACTATTCATTGACTGTCACCAGTCTAACAACATTGTGTCATGTAATTCCTCCCAGGAAGGTATCCAAGTGTCATAGTAACTTCTGCTGATGTTTCTAGATCAATTCACTGCCACAGAGACCAGCATTATCACAGTCATATCAGATGAAGGATTACTTAGTATAAATGCAAAGCAAGGTAAACTTCAGCTAGTTTCCTCTCCATGAGCAGTGATGACCAGAATACAGACATTTTAAGGAGACTGTACTAACTCAATTTATATCAGTAGCTCATTATTTCTTTTTTTTTAATAGAGGAGGAATTTATAAAACTGACTTTAACCATTTTACCTAATAGTGCTGTTTTCTGTCTTTTGTTTAAAGATGCGTATTGGCCTTCATTCTGGATCTGTCTTTGCTGGAGTTGTTGGGGTTAAAATGCCTCGTTATTGCCTTTTTGGAAATAATGTAACCCTTGCCAATAAGTTTGAATCTTGCAGTATACCTAGAAAAATAAATGTCAGCCCTACAACTTACAGGTACAGTGCTTCCTGTCTGTAAAATGTCCACCTGAAGTAGTTACTGTAATAGTTCATTATCTTCCTGTTCTTTTTTTCCCCTCTGAAGTACTGCTGTTTATTTTCCTTTTTCTCTTTTTTATCTGACGGCTCATGAATGCACCATGGTTATTTTTAGTCAGAATGCAACCAGCAGCAGCAAGAAAAAGGGTGAAATAGAACAGCTGATATTTATTTTTCAGATGTTACATTTAAAATAAATGGACTGTCTGGGCCAATTTTATTTCTTACCCTGCAGCTGTATACCTCTTGCCTTTTTTTTTTTTGTTCTCTCATATAGTTGGCTTCTCTTTGAGCTGTGTGGCTTTCAGTGTGAACTGGATGCCAAACTGGCTGCAGGTGCCTTTGAAAATAACAACCTAACCGAAGAATTGTTAAAACATCACCCTACACGTCTTCATTCTCTGTTGGTTAGGGAAGACGAATGAATAGGTTGCAATGAATCAACCATACCGGTGTTTAGTTTATACAGGTCTTGATCCCAACTCAGTTTAAACCTTTTAGTATGGAACTTGGGCTGTACTATTTATCCACTCAGATCAGACATTTTTAGTAACGTGTACTATGTGATTATGCAGACAGCTAGCAGGCTTTCCCATGGGAAATACAGCATCTTTCCTTTGTCCTCCGAACCTAATACTCTCTTTGTATTATCTGTTTAATTGTACTTAAAAATCACCTTGCAACATGTTCATGACCAAGTAACAGTGTCTTATAGGAGCCAGGCAAAATAATAGGAAACTGTTTTGGATTTGATGGTAACAGCAGTCTACATCTGAACTCCAGGTCCAGGTCTGAATTTTATGCCACTGAGCTGATAGAGACTTGTTTCTTCCAGAGTGGCCAAAAGTTTTACAAGAATGAACTGTAGAGGGTGAATCTACTAGTAGAAAGTGATATGGCTGGCTGGGTAAAATAACCAGAAACATGGATATAAATTATTTTTTCCTTTTAAGGAAGCTCTGCTACCCTCACTGTAGCCTGGACAGGCAGTTGTTCCTACTCGGCTTGTAGCCACTGCCATGTATCTGATAATGCCTTGTGGCAAGGTGCTGCGTCCAACATCAGACAGAGAATTTGGCACAGGATCCTGACATCCCCTGCAGTATGTGCTATGTGATTTACAGGGTGCCAAGCTTTAGATTGTCTTGTATAGGTGATTTAGATAAAAGTAGCACAGGTATTAGGGCACACAGTGAGTAACCTTTTTGATCATGCACTCTAAACAAATACAGAGTTAGCATTAGCATCGCCAGTGCTTATGTATGTCAGAAGAATAGCGCTGGCCAACAGTGATTTTTTTCCATATCCATATGGGAAATAATTTTGAATGATACAGACTACAGTCTTTTCTTAAAACCATTAGACACTTCGTTCACACAAGACTTGCCTATAACTTGTGGCATAAGCAGGTTTCTGCATGGCTGTGTATTCCTCTCAAGAGAATATCTGAAATGAGTATACTGTTGGAAAAAAAAAAAGAGAATCAATTCTCTGAGTGCCTAGGAAATAGGCAATTTGGTTAAAGGGTAAACTATTGTTATTGTTGTTGTGGTATGTTTGTTTTTTTCCCTGAGTGAATGATGTGCTAACCTCCTTTTTGTTTAATGTTTTTTTCTTTTTGATTTGTACACAAATTCTAAACACATATGGATAACATTATGGCACCTGGCACAACTCCTGTATATTGCAATAGTTGTTTGGAAGATTAGATCCCAGTCATCAGTATTTATCCCTACAGATTAGCAAACTGTGTTTCAGATATAGAAGACCACTGGGTTTAGTGGACACGTGTGAAAAAGCAAGATTATTAGAATTGATAAGAGGCTCTCAATAGTTTAGTTAATAAGCTTTTCAGTATTTCCTTAGTTGAAACATTAATTATGGTGCCAGTTTCATGTGCAAATCTGACTAGCTTTCAGTACTAAATCATTTTTGAAAATATTTACAACAAACAGCACCTACATGCAAAACATTGACAAGACAAAAAAAGACAGGCAATACTCCTGTTTGCCTGGTACACAAGTTAATAGGTTATCAGGTTACCAAATAACCAGTATATTTTTATTTCTTCAGTAAATAACACATAAATATTGAATTAGATTCTGCCCTGCTACATTCTGCCCTGCCATACATGAAGAATTATTGAATGCCTGTACTTGTAGTAACAGTTAGTGACTGATTCATTTTTAATCAAAATTATTCATTTTTGTTCTAGGTTGTTAAAGGAATATCCAGGTTTTGTGTTCACACCTCGCTCAAGAGAAGAGCTTCCACCAAATTTTCCCAGTGATATCCCTGGAATTTGCTATTTTCTGGATGCTTATATTCAAGGAACAAACTCACAGACTTGGTTTCAAAAGAGAGATTTGGGAGATGGCAATGCCAATTTTCTGGGTGAGGAAACAGGAATAGACTAAATTGTACATTCATAAGTGTATAGAATAAATTTATAAATATTTTGATTTTTTTGTATAAATTGAAAATTTTTAAAAATGTATGAAACATGAAAGCACTTTAGATTGTTAACACCTGAAAGCCAGTATTAAAATTTCAGGAAGTATGTCACTGACTACTTTTTATTTTTCCTTTGCATAAGGAACATAGTCACTAAAATAATGTTGCAACTTCACTGTTGAAAATGCTACTAAAAACTACATTTTCCCTGTGGTAATTTGTAAGTGCTACGTAACAACTCTCTCAGTTCTTTCTGTGCTGAGAATTCTAGATGTGTTGTACATGCAGTGTGTCAGGAAATGTAATGTGCAAGTGATGCAGCCACATGCAGTGTTGTGAGCTGGTGCTTATCAATGACTATTAAAATATATTTTCTTAGTGATTCCATAAGAAAATATCCATTAAAATATTGTCATTGCTATCACATACTCCTTCCAGTGCATCATTTGGGCCCCATCCTAGAAGCTGCTGACTGTCTTCTAGCACTGACTGGAGTCAACGTGTTGAGGGTGCTCAGCATCTTCTGGATCGGGTTGCTAATTGTAGCTAATACACATATACATGGCAGAGTTTGCTGCTTACTGTTTCATGAACTTTATTTGTGTATGAAATGAATATAGATTAAAACACTGTATAATCACATGCTAAAGTCTCTGTAATCATCAAACAATATTTTAGTTCTTGGGGTTTTTAAAATACTTTACAAAAAGTAATAATATCCACTTGGTATTATGTATTAGAGCAATAAATGTTCTCTTTTTGTTGTCATTTAAATTTGAAATGTTTTAAAAGAAGTGTAATAAAACATGCTTTGGAGTGTTTGCTTAGAAAGGAAATTCCAGTCAGACTGTATAAAATGGAACAGAAGCACACCAGATTAAAGCTATGATGACCCTTATTCAAGGACAGCAGTGTGGGTATGACATGTTATTGAAATGCCTATGGTATACTCCCTTTAAAGTTGCCAGGGGAATCTACAGGTGAACAGAAATGCTTTAAAACCTATGAACACATATACAAAGTATTAGTATTACTATGGTACAAGCTTTTGTGTAGTGGATGGTGGAACACAAGTGGAGAACTCTCAAGGGTCTGCCTCTAGAACTGGCAGAATGAGTCCTGAGTTTAGGATTTTGCCTCTCTAACTAGCAGATCCATCTGCACAGAAATTTCTCTGTGCCACACAGTTTGATCCCAGCTGCAGGCTGGAGAACTGCACTGCTTACACACATGCAAATATTTCCAGTAGTATCCAATATTATTAGTTATTAGTCTAACCTCTTAAACTCTTGTGTTTTGGCATATCAAGCCATAAAAGTTTTTCTTCAAGCTACTTGCCACTGAATCAGATTTTGCTCTGAATATTTACAGGGAGCAATTACCTTGGACTGCGGTGCCATTCTGTTAATTTTCTGAACTTGACTGGTTCATTCTGAAGCTCTATACTGTTTTATCCTACTATTTTGCAGTAGCAACTCATCCAGAAAATGTACCATCAGAGCCTTGAGAAAAATCCTTATAAGGGACTAGCACTAAGAACATTTTAAAAGGCTATTTTAATTAAGGTTTCCTGTAAGCAGCACTTGAACAAAACTTGAAGCATTGAATCTTGCTATTGCTTGAGGTCTCCTATATCCATCCAATACGCTTAGAAATAATTCTGTGACACAAAAATGGAACCTGCAGGTCTCTCTCTATATTATATATATATATACACATCTCTCTCTTGCATGCGCCATATATATACACGCACATATGCAGGCATACATATTTGTAAAATCTTTAAGAGCAGTGTTTCAAGGAAACAAGAACTATGCAAATCTTGGAGACTGATCTTTGCAATGTTACTTCGGTCAGAAAATTCTGTTCTACTGACATAAATACCCAGAGGCTGCTCCTGAATTTAAAAATGTGGCAGTATTTGACTACTGATTCTTCAGTAGGCTCATGATATTAAGCTAGCAATGACTGAAGTCAGTAGGAATCTATCCATCCCTGTCATCTGTTGAATGTTAAAAAACAAATAGACTTTTAAATAAAAAGGATTTCTTTCTCCATATCTACCGAATGGGAGGGACTCTTAGGAGTGAATTTCCTTTTGTCCCTAGGAAAGAACTATTGCTGGACTGGATGACGGCCATTCTCAAAGCCAGATTTCATATAAATCTGTCATTCAGTAGGATGTTCATCATGGCAGTTCCTGACACCTTCCTAAGTGTATCCCTCTAAAATAAAATGTGCTCTAGGCCAAAGTTCTTATTACAGACCAAATTCATCTTCCAACATTACTTTTTATAACACTCTATTTTCTAATACACCCTAGGCTACATTACCAGCTGGGACAGAATTGCTGTAGAATTCCTTTTTATTTCACTAACTTTTTTTCTGAAAAGTTCAAAACATTCCCACGTCTACTTCAGCCTTAGTTCAGAGAAGAATCCTGATAAAGCACTTAAGTGTACATATAAAGCAATATGCTTGAATCTTAGTGAAGTAAATGGGATTTAGGCATGTATTTAAGGCAATGATTCAAGAAAGTGCTGTAAAATGTACTTGTGTTCAGACCTGTTCTGCAAAAAAACCTACAAGTCTATGTTTAGCTTTAAGCATAAATTAAGAATTTAGGTCTCACTGAAACTGTTCCTCCGTTTAAGTTTTTTGCTGAATGAGTATGTATTTAATAAGGGACAATTATTTTTAACTAATCTTTTCACTTAGATCTTAAATAGTCCTTTCACTTTCAACTAATCTTTTCACGTAAGTTAAAGCCAATGGAAAAAAAGGAATCAGAAAGCCAATAAGCAAATTGTTGAGATAAACAAAAGGAAGGCAATTTAACTGATACAATACCCAGAGATTTTGCAAGGAAATAAAGCAGTTGTTTTTAAGCTGATGTCTTGTATAGTATTATGTTGTATGATCTTGTGAAAGTCTTCAGAGACTATGCAATGCTATTTATATAAATATACAAATACCTTAGTATTATGTCCAGAAAGTTTTATTATTATGTGAATTTTTATTTTATTAGTTCATGAAGATTCTGTGGGGCTGATTCCTGTTCACATTTACACTATGTGATGGAAAATACATTTTTATCACCCTGCAATTTAAATGTGTAAATGGCCCTTGAAATAAATAAAAAGTGGGTCCTTTGAATCTTCACAGTGACACAGCTAAAGTAAAAGCTATAGCAAAAGAATTCAACTAATTTTATTTCATTCAGGCAAGAGCTGATAAGATTTCAGGGAGATGTTGGAAAACAATTCTCATTGCTGGTGTCAGAGGAAGTGCAATTAGTGTGAAGCTGATGTTTTCTTTCTCTCTGAACTACTGTGCAAAAACAAAGCAAAGGGACTCACAGAAACTGACAAAACAGTGAAGTGCACAGATAATCGAGCCCCAGGACAGATCTACTTTTTCCTGTTAAATCTGTGAAAGAATTCAGACCTCCCCTAAACCCAGTTTATTTCTCCCACCATTTTCTTTTGCATTCTCTGCAGAAACAGCTGCAACAGATAGTACAGGAGGCAAAATCAGTATTTCCAGCTGAATTTGTCTTGCATCTTGGCAAGGGGACCCTTTTTCAAACCCCACCCATCCTATAAACTAGCAGGCCACTGTAACTGCTACCATTCTTTACGCCTGCTCATTGTTCTGCAAAAGCAGTGGAAGGGGAGTTTTTGTTTCCTGCAACAGCAATAATTTTTGTGGCTATTTGCCATATAGCATACAAGGGACTGTGTTGCTTCAAAGCCCTGCCCCAGTTTATCAGAAGTCAGCTTGGCAGGAACCAAATTTAACTTCGGGGCTGTTTCTGAAATGAAAGCAAGGACTTTCTTTTCTACCTCTAAAGTCTACAAGATGTGTGCCACAACAGTCTTTAGAGACCTCGAAAACCATCTCTGATGGTATGGCTGCTCACAACTGCATAGGAAGGAAATAATCAGATATAAGCTGCCTTTTTTCCCCCTTTAATTTCCCAATCCCATTTGCATGAGTTTAGTGATAGTCCTTTTATGTACAGCAAAGGGAGAGAGTAAAACTCACTGTCTTATGTTACTCAGCATTGCTGAGTACTGAAGCACAAATAAAAGATGGATGCACAAATAAAAGATGGAAGATAATCAATGGTTCTGGAACCTCTGCTACATCCAGATGCAACAGTTCAAAGTTACGTACTCTCCTGAGCACAAACAGTAGGATCTGAATGTTAAATATGCAGTTAGGCTGGAACATGAAGCTGGAGAGACAGTCAAAGAAATAATAAACTGTGAAAGAATGTAAAACAAAGTAAACAACCTTATAAAGTTGTGTGTCTCATCTTCTTCAGCAGATTTTCGATGCTGACAGTAAAGTCAAGTTGAGCCAGTGGTTTCCTCACATAAATGGAAACAAGCACATTGATTTTCAGCCCCATTATAAGGCCTCCTTTGATGATCTTTGCTGAAATTGTTTCCCATCTTCTGAGCAGTACAAATTCTTGTGCCATGACACCAACAAATGCCCTGTTTATATGAAGATCCTGCACACACAGTATGTAATGGGAAATAACCTAGAGGAATACATGCAGTAACATCCAAAGGATGTGAAAAGGGGCAGATTAAGTCATAGATACACTTCTGCTCTTCTGATTTTTTCATCCCAAACAAAACCTGCCAAAGAAATATCGAGGACAATAACGTTCCCAGGAGCTTTGGACTACCAAGCCTATGAAAATCAACAGGAGCCTTTCCACTGATTGCAGAAGGTGTTAGGGAAGATTTAGACATAGGATTAGTTTGCTCTGCATTGCTAAGATTACATTCCTCTTACAGGAGGATGCAACAGAGCGCACAGAGTTTCTCAAATCTACACAGGTTATTGCATTACAGAACAGCATTGACATGTTGAGGGCTGTTTCAGTCATAGCCTGTCAATATCAGTATTGGAAAATGAATGTAATGGTATAGTGAAATAGTGTGTAGTGGTACAGTAGAAATAATGAATCTTGCTGAAGTGATCTTAAAAAAAAGAGCATATTTCTGCACCTGAGAAGTATTATTATGACAATCCGAAATGTCAAGTCTCAGACTTGAATGATGATTTGAAACACCTAACTAGAAAATACCCATAATTCAGTTTGATGTCAGTAAAGTAACTCCATCTTCAGTAAGTGAAATCCAGCAATACCATATAAGGCAGCATTTTTATTCAGGATTACGGTAACAATATAAACTGTAAGAGCAAAGTCCAAAGTAAAAAATGCAACTTATTAAAATACTTTGTTTTATAGTGCTGGTGTATTAACACAAAACATATTGAACTGAATGTAGATGTTGTTGGCGAGCTAGTGGTCTTCCCAAAGTTATTGTCTCAGCAACTGCCCTTTCATACAGTATAAAAGGATCCTATACTACTTTTTGCTTTCATGGATCTTAACAAGAATTTCCAGATGACATTAGCATCTCAAATCAGGAAAAAACATGTATATCACCACTTAAAATGTACGGCAGTTGTTTTTCTCCTGTAATCACTGACTGCAACTCTTTTGGCTTTCTGATGGCCAGTGCAGGAGACACCTCCTGAGAAACATGTTCAGGGGCACACAAAGTGGAGACGCTCCCTTGTAGGATTTCAGTTACAGAAAACACCTTCTAAAAGGCTCCTTTTGTGCCAGCATTCCATCCCAAGCAGGTCTGAGTTGTGGCTAGTGCCACAGCTACCCTCCCACTCCTGAATACCAAAAAGCAGCTGGGCAGCAGGTCATGAGCTGTACCTAGTGCATGAGGGTCTCCAAATGGAAATGAGATTGTGTGCTATACTGAATAAGCTGCAGGCTTTATGGAAGCGCATCAGATACAGTCCATTTGGTTGTGTGATGTGCATAATGCATGTGACCTAACGGTCCTGATACTGACAGGGTTGGGCCTTGAAAACACAGCCCAGTATTAACAGCTTAGTCTGACACGTACTTTATCTTGTTCACCTAAAGCCCTTCCTTCAGCTGAAACCAAATCTTGCCTAAGACCTACCAGACAGTCTTGATTCAGCAGGCATCTGGACTGGAGGCTGGCCCCTCTCAGCAAATCACTTGGTTGAATTCTTTAATTCAGCATCTTCCAAACTTTTAGAATGGGATCCCTATTTTAGAAAACTAAATCAGTCACTGTCTGCTTTAAGTCTGCCTGTGCTGTTTTCAGTTCACATTTTACAAATCTCACCTCAGATGCTAGAACACTTGTATTACAATGGCTTAATTGCAAGAACAGCCTGAAAATGCAACCTACCAAGCCTGAACCAAATTAGAAGATGAAAGGCAATTTCATAATTAAAGCAATTTTGACCTTTGCAGATATCAGCACTTTTACTCAGGTAGACAAAATTGCCAGGATTATCTACTTTCCAAAAACCATATCCAAAAAGAATTTTATGTAATCTCTCTAGTATCATTTTATGAGCATGAGGGTTTACCCCATACACAGACTGAGCAAGTGGATTCCCTTGAAACTTATGAAGAATGGGGATGTTGTTAACACTGATTCCCAGTCCACTCTTCTTGCTTCCTGCCTGGGATGTGCTGTCAGGACTTCCTTGACATTTTGTATCTGCACAACTATTTTGTAGGTGTGTGAAGAGGAAGACTACACAACAGCAGAGGGCAAAACTCCCAGGTGTTGTCTTAGGTCTTCCAGTAGTGTAGACTCACTACCAACAGCAGGCACACAAAGATTACAAAGGGCATGTAACTACAACATTTGTATTGTATGATATGTTTTCCCATTTTCCCAAAACTTCCTTCCTACCAAATAGGAAAAGTAGATGGTGACCTGATATACTCAAATCCTAGTTAACTGGTGACAAGCTGACCCTCCTCAGCTATAGGGAAACACAGCCTTTTGTCTGGCTACAGCAGCATGATTTATTACATCACCTCTGTTGCCAGTTTCCTGGGGATTGAAGAGTTTCTTAGAGATTTGCATCTCTTCAGTTTTTGTTTGGTTTAATACACAGATATCTTCAACCAGTAGTTTCATTATTTTTTCTAAAAATTTTCTTTCCTCCCTTCAAAATTAGCCTATCATTTGTATGGTTTTAACTGGTTATATTGAAACTTTTGTTCTTGGTCATCCTTTAAAAAATCTAGAATTGGTTTTCCTAGTAGATTTGGAATGTGTTAAACTAAGTAGAATTGATTATTATGCCTACGTGACCTAAAAGCAGGTCTCTGCTTTTCCCTCTACTGTTCTTGGAATGCCTACTGAGATGACATTTGCCGAATTTCTAATGGCTATCCACCCGTAATTTGTCTCCTCACTTACTAGCAGTTTTAACAGGTTTTAACACAGATTCAAAAGTTCACCAAGCAATAAATGAGATTTCAAAAGATTTTAAATGCTGTCATTTGTTAACTTACTTACATGGAAGTTCCAACACACATACCCCATCTTTGGGTTTTTTTTTTAATTTTTTTCATGAAGCATGTGAACAGTTCAAATTTTAAACTTATTTTGCACTGTCTTACTAAGGACTGAACTTGTGCAATTTTACTTACATCTAGAATCCATCTGGATTGATTAGCATCTATGGCTCTGCTGACTTCATGTATCAAGGTCTCTGCCCAAGAGCTACTACAGGAGTAGCCTATCAAGTATTCATCCTATAATCCTCCTAGATAATCTCATTATTTCTTGAATATATTTTGATTCTTTTTAAGCAAGCAAAAAAAACCCCAGTAGCTTCCTTAGGATTTTTATTTCATATGCTAAGGCCAGGTCTTTAGATAGTACAAAGGGCTTCAAATGGGTTTTTCAAGTGGTGCACTATCTTTTTTGTTCCATGTATATCGTAACATATGATGACAGTGTGTTATTTCTGAACTGCCCTTGGCATGTTGTCAGCAATCCCCTGCTCAAAAACTCCTGTTGTAAGGGTCATACCTTACTTGGACAACCCTTTGAGAATCCATATGCTGCAGGTTACTGACACAATGCAGTGTTTATTCATGTTGGCTACTGACAAGGACTCAACACCACAAAAAAAAAACATTACTGAAAGCACTCATTATTATGCTTTTAACTTCACTAGCCTTTGAAAAAGGAATGCACAGAAATGTCTGTCATCATTTTGCCCCTCAGATTCTTTGCTTTTTAGGGGGCATTTATCTTCCTAAAAGCTAAGTGGTTGCATTGGGATATGAAACAACTGAGGAAGCACTTCTGTTCCTGCGAAGGCAACCGCTGCAAAGGGCACTGACACCAGCGCACACGTTGCCCTACACGTACCTACCTAACCGCTAGGAACCTGCCAGGCACTCGGATTCACCTTCTGACTCAGTGTCAGGCGAGTCCCAACAATTCCAGCTGGAGAAGAGCGTTTGGAAAATCCTTTTTTGATGCGCAGGAAACTGTAAGACAGAAGTTCGAAGGGTTCCCCGCTGAGGCGAGCGCAGGGGAAAATAAGCCCGAGCAGGACGTATGCATTTCCCGGGCTCGTCCCTCCTTCCCTCTCCCACACACGCCGGCCTGAGGCGACAGCGAACACCGTTATCCCGCCGACCGCCGCCGCCTCAGCACCTGAGGAGGAGCAGGACGAGCCGCAGAGCTGGCAGCGCACATAGGGAACCCACCTAGCCACCAGGGCAGCCGGCCCGGCCCGGGCCCTCAGCTCCCCGCTGGGCGCAGGCAGCGGCGCCCGCCCGCGGCCCCCGCGCCCCCCGCTCCCGCTGCCGCGCGCCCAGCCCCCGCCGCGCCGCCGCATCCCCCAGCCACCCGCAGTCCCGCCCCTGCCTCTGATTGGAGGAGAGCACGGCGCCCGCGCCCGCCATTGGATACTAGAGCAGCGGCCGCGCTCACCATTGGCTGTCGGCGGATGCCACTCGCGGCGGTGGCGGCCGGGGGAGGTGGTGAGGCGATCGGGACCGATCTGCTCCGCGGCGGCGGCGGCGGCGGCGGGGTGGCGGCGGCACCATGGTGAGCTCCGCCGGGCACCTTCCCTGCCCAGGACACCGGGGCTGACGGAGGACGGCTGGTCTGGTCTGCTCCGGCCCGGTCTGGTCTGCCCGGGCCCGTGGTGGGAGGGAAGAGGCTGAATCCTCTTGGGAAGAGGGAACCGTGAGGGGAGCCGGGCCCCAGCCCTTTGTTTTGGGGGGGAGGTGGGGGGGTGTTTGGCAGAGGTTGCTTCCACCCGGGGTGACCGGCACCGGGGTGGGAGGGGAGGGGTGGGGTGTGGTGGGATGCTGCGGGGCGGCGGAAGGGGCTCCCCGCCCGGTGCCTGACCGTGCCGCCGCCTCGCCCTGCCCCGCAGTACGGCTTCGTCAATCACGCCCTGGAGCTGCTCGTCATCCGCAACTACGGCCCCGCCGTCTGGGAGGACATCAAGTAAGTGTGTCCCTGCCTCTGTCCCTGCCTCTGTCCGTGCGTCTCCCTCCGCCCCGTCGCGGGGGCGGGCTGGGCCGGGTACCGGGGCCGGCCGCCCGCGGGGGTACCAGGGCGCCCCGTTTGCCGCCCCGCGCGGCTCTCCGGTACCGGCAGGTCGGTGTGAAGGTCTGTTGACGACAGCGGTCCCCAGGAGGTGGCCTTCAGCTGGGAGGAGACCAGCACGGTTCTTGCCGCGTTTCTTGCCTGCTCGGGGCCTTTCTTAACGCCGCAAAGACCTGCCTTGTTCC
Organism: Theristicus caerulescens; assembly: GCA_020745775.1. NCBI lineage: Eukaryota > Metazoa > Chordata > Aves > Pelecaniformes > Threskiornithidae > Theristicus > Theristicus caerulescens. The sequence continues at coordinate 48,456,360 of CM036563.1, read as the reverse complement.
ATCTTTACTGATCTCCAGGAGCCGCAGCGAGATGACATTGATCCCTGCGGTTCCCTCGGTTATACCAAGTATGTGGCAGAAGTAATGGGCAGGCAGAACATCCCAGAAACCACAATAACCCTTCCTTGAGTCAGACCACCAGACGAACCATGCAACAGTTACATCTCTTTGCACTCCTGAAGGAACTGAAATACAGTTTTTAGCTGGTAAACTCTGTCTAAAACTAGTGTGAGGTTTTGGTCATGTACTCAGCTTGAAATTAAAAAAAGTCACTGCTATAGGGAAACATGTATAAGAAGGTACATATAAGAATGGTTTTTGGCTTTCTTCTCTTGAGCCTGATTTCCTGTGTCCGACCCTTGCTTGTCTGTCAGTATAGCATTTTTGCAAGGAGATGACTGTCTTCACTTTAAATTTTTGATGAATTGTGAGATTGCACAAAAAGTTTGAAATGGGTAGTGCAAACAAAATTCTATTTACCATACATATGGTAGTATTGATACTTGGGCAAAACTACAAGAAATATTTTAAAAAATACATAAATGCTTACAGAGTTGTAAACTTACTTTGTAAGGCTTCAGGTAACTATGTAGTTAGAAGAAGGGGTTTAATATGATCTCTTGCTATTGTATGTTTTAAGGGAGAAGTAGATTATCCAACTTGGGGAAAGTGGTCTTCTTTCTACTGGACACCTTCTTCTATACTCCTCTCTCCCATTTATTTTAGGCAATTTTAATATGCCAATGTAGCTGTCTTGCCACTGTCCTAATACAACTTTTGGAGTTAAAGGAGTGCTCTCGACTATGAGATTTTTGTGACCGTGACACTTTTTTTCAATAATCCATTCATCAAGAATGTGGTAATCTTACACAGTACCATGAAATCAGAGAATCATAGAAATGTTGGTTGGAATGGACCTCTGGAGGTCATCTAGTCCAGTCTCTGTTCCAACCAGGACTGTTACAGGCACTAGGTCAGGGCTCAGCTATGACTTTTGTTAGGCGAGTCTTTAAAATCACCAAAGATGGAGAGTCCACAGTTCTGGTTCAGCAGGCATTCACTGTTCCAGTGATCCCTGACAGTCTATAAGTTACTCTTTGCAAATGCAGTTCTATGGATTGTGTAGATGAGTCTTCAGGGAATGCCACACAGTTTTGTGCTGTAAGTTGTGAGCTATAGAAGTTGATTTTTCTTACATACCGTATCGAAACACACTGATCTATTTTGAATTCTTATGGTTTGATACTGGTTTTATATGATACAGGTAAGTTAAGAGACTTAGTAAAAAACAGTGATACACACATCATTTTCCATGAAAATTATAAAAAAAATGTATAAAATACAATAAAGAATGTTCACTTTTTGCTGGCATGCCATCCCTTACCAAGGTGCTTTTGAGTATTACGGTCCACTTTTGTCCAGATTACCCACTGAATAGAATTTGTATTTAAGATTGATCCATCTGAGAAGATACAAAGTTTCATCTTTAGTACAAGATCACCCTACAAACTGTCAGAACTTGGTCATAATTCCTGATGCATCCTTTCTCTAAGATTTTACACATGCCTAATAGAATACTGAAGCTAACTAAAGCCTATGAGGAGTATTACTCATTTAATGCTTTGGCAAAATTTAATAGAAAGATACAAAATATTTTGCTAAAGGTCAGCTGTGAAAATTCAGGAAGCTGCTACATCCCATTTCTGTCTTTCAGCTGAGAAACATTTCTGTCTTGTAGCAGCCCAACAGCTAGGCTCTGCTTTTAACTCACAGAGAAGATGGCTTTCTGGAAGGAAACCATACCACAACACCACTCAAACAGAAGAATGGAACATGATCGGCAAGAAAGAGCCAACGTATATGCAACAGCTGCCATAGCTTCTTATGCAAAAGGTGTTTGCAACAGGGTATTTATTCAGCAGGATTCATCTTAAAAATAGTGTATCCTAGAGTTTAGAATCCAGCAAACAAACCCCTATATATATCACTGGAATGGATTATAGTGGTTGTGCTGGTTTAGGGGATGGTACAGGGTCAACTGATAGCTACTGAATGCTTGTTGTTTTAGGTACTTTAAGGCCCTGTGGTACACTTATAGAGATGTTGTGGAAGAGGTTAGATGTTTTACCTTATGTAAGCAAATACAGACTTCTTGCAAAGGCTTTGTTAGAACTGTTAATCATTTAGGAAACAAAGGAAAGATATAGACCAGTGTTGTGGCATGCTGGGTTGAATCAGTTGGATCACTGATGGTTGAACTGGAGGAGTAGTTGTTGAAGTCAACAGTCTTTGGCTGTTTAAAAAAAAAGAGAGGAACTTTGCACTGTTAATGTGGTTGAATTTGCAACAACGTAGGTGTTTCTGTGAAGCAGAAAGGCCTCTGGGTAGCTCATTACAAAATTTGACATCTAAGCCTTTTTTTTTAATGTTGAGCTGATCACATATTGCTGTTTTGTTCTCCCTGAAGTCACTGCAGAAGCTGTGAATCAGCATTGCACTGTGGTGGGTTGTGATTACTGAGTGATTCTCAAATGCCAGTGGGTGAATTTGTACTTAATATTGATAGAAGTGAAAAGAAAACATAGAACTGAATAAACTGAAGTAATGAAAACAGGTCATTCTTCAAAAAAAAATTACATTCAGAAAAGTTAAATACTGAATTGAAAGGGTATGCTCCATCAGAAGCATGAAAACTCTTGTCTCCTGTACTTTCTTCAGTCAAAAGTGACATTGAATGAAGTTCTTAAATATAGAATTTGCGAGACCAGGTAGTTGAATTTAATGCTCTTATGAGAGGGGTGTTTTCATTGCCATCACTTACTGTTAACTGAGTCAGAATGATGATTTCAAGTCTCCGTTTCTGCTATTTCATTAATTTTTCAACGTGCATGTGAAACCATGATCTATCTGAAAAAGATGCATACTGATGTTGTTTTTAAATGTCCCAGAGTGGAATTCTTTGGAAAGCTAGACTCCCATGTTTTTTTCATCCACTTTTAAAACGGAGCATAACTAAACAACAGACTTTTTTTTACACATCAGGCAACCTTTACAATGAGGCACTAAGCTCATGGAAAAATCATAGTATATACTCTGAAATTTTACTGAATATCAATTTTTTCGGCTCAATGGAAATATGGCTTGGTTTTGCTAAAGAACTAGAATTAAAATGCTTAAAACCCAAAATAATTCAAAGCCATCTGCTTCTGAACCACCGTTGTTGATCCCAAATAGGTTGAATTCAAAATAAGATGAAGAAAGCTGGCATATGATCTATGAAAGGTAATCTTGATATGTGGACCCTTTATTCATTTTCTCAATGGCAAACTCTCAAAAATTTGTTTCTTCTTAGTTTTTCTCTGGCTACCACTCAATAGAATTGAGAATTTGGGCTCAGTTTTTTCATGATGAAGCCCTAGAAGCATTAGAGGTATTTAGCAAAACTGAGTGAGAGAGGGGGAGTGAGAGCCACTTGGGAGAATCCTTCTGCAGTTGCTGAATTCTGCAGTAGCAGATTTTTGTTAGTGGAAAGTGAAAATGATTCAGCATAATAATTTCTTTTGCTTACTGGCAGTTGTAAGCTGCATGTACACTTCTCGTTGTAGTTCACTCCTTCAGTCCTTGGAAGGAGGGACTTAGGACCTGGAATACATGGAGACATGCTTCTTTGATCAGCACTCCACTAATTCTGCAAACAGTTATTTTCTTAGTAAATAAACTGTTACTTAGAGCTGTTAACCACATTTTTGCTGAGAAGACACTTTTGATTTGTCTCTTCCCTGCTTAAGAGAAAACCTCTCTCAAATACCTTATTTTGTCATTGTTACATCCAGAGGGCTATTTCAGATCGTGTGACCACAATTGCAATGGCTTGAAAAGATGGTTCTCAAGATTCCTTTGGCATTAGATATCTTCAGTTCCTCTGCAGCTAACATAAACACTAGCTGACATAAACTAAAAATTGTCAGGCCTGACCATTCTCACATACATGCAGTTATGTGCTCATGTCTGATCAAGGCCAGCTTTGTAGTGCTGGGTGATACAGTAGTGTGTGAACGTGATAGTAAGTAGTGTGTGTGGAATTACTGTCTATGTACCTGTCCAAAATGAAACAGAGAGATTAACCACATCATTAAAAAAAATATAAAATCCAAGGCTTATGAAGTTCTGTCTTCTGTGGTATGTTTTTGTGGTGGACATATTTAAATAGGTGTGTGGTTATACATTTTTAAAAGGGGCTTCTATCATGATAAAATGTGAGCTCGTCTGCAACAGGTGTCACATCTGGCTGAGCTGAACAGCCAATATATGTGAAATTCTGAGCGCTCCATTCGGCAGCTCTAAAGGTTTAATTGTGTAACGAAAAAGCATTAACAAGGATGTCTTCTTGAAACAGCTCCAGGACAATATGTGGGAGCTAGGGCCATGTTCTCAGCAGGGAATATGTACATAGTCATTTATCCTGTGTTTCCCAACAGTATCCCTCTGTGTTTGATTAAATGAATACAAGGTTTTCCCACGGGCTCCTAAATCTGAATTTAGGCCAGGTTAGATGCTCAAACTGTGGCACTTTCAAATATATTGCCAAGAAAAGGAATGAGAACTCAAATGTCGTATTAAGAAACGCATTAAAATGCTTCATTACAAGACTGTAGAATAAATTAATATTTTTCCCACATAGAGGTAAATGAAAGATCTGGTTTTGGGAAGTGAAATGGCACAACCAGTCAACTGCAGTCTTCATCTTCTTTCTGTTTCTATGGTAGAAGTCTGCACAAAACCATGTGTAGCCTGATTAGCATGGAAAAACTAGAACAGAAGTTGAAAACTCTGTGTTTGCAAAAAGTAACTACCTAGAGGTCAAACCACTTTTTAATTGATTTTAGAGAATAAGGTCTGTGTTGAAACTTGCACAGTAGCAGAATAGGCATTTTGTACCCCAAGAGCCATGTATCCTTTGCTGGCTGTACCTTAGCATGGGATGCAGAAAGCATCTTACTTTCCTGGTGCCCTATACTTACTGTAGAATTGAGGCATCATCCTACCTTTGCCCTTTTTTGTCCTCCTTTTGTGGGTTAGGCTGGCATGTGCTGCCCACACATGCTCTTAAATGCCAAGGCTCAAGGTCCGGGGAGCCTGCTGGGTAGCACAAACTTTACATGGACCCAATGGTCTGGAAACGCACACAAAGGAAGAGCAAAAGTCAATCACTTGTGCTATGAGGAAGGACATTTTTGTTGTTCTCACCCAGACTTCACACATTATCACCTACCAAGGCTCCACGCTAGTTGACTCATCAGAATTTGTTTTCTGTAACTCTCCTGTTATGGTTAAAAAGGTGAAACATGGAGGGTTGAGAAATTACCCTGGTGCAATGTAAGAGCAAAGCTTCTCTCCTCAGTTTCAAATTGGGTTCAACTGAAGTGGTAGAAAACGGTACAGTTTGGGAGAGTGAAATAAACTGTAGGGCTATCATTTGCCTTTAGAAAACTAAACAGACCCAGAAACTTCTGCATCATATTGGTAAAGGTTAACATAGGTCAGACTTTAGTTACTCAGTGTGGCTTTTGCAGTAAAATGTAGGTGATTTAAGAATACATGCTTATTGGGTAAATTTTCAAAGGCATTCCTAACAGTTAGGTACATCAGTGTTGTTGCTAGTTAAGTCAGGAGAGGTAGATGCTTTTATTCATTTATGCATTTAAAAATGTCCTCCACTGACTTTCACTAGAGTTTAGATACTTATGAACTCATTGACAGGATGTGATGTTCTGATTAATTTTATTTACAGTTATATTCCAAAAAAATAAATAATATAAAATCATAGTAACATAGAATCATTTAGGTTGGAAAAGACCTTTAAGATCATTGAGTCCAACCATAAACCTACCACTGCAAATCAAATCAAATCCAATCCTATAACAGAAAATCTACTCAAACTCTGCCTTTAAGGATATGTATTACAATTTTTTTACAGGTGAGAGAATTGGATTTTTTTAATACTCACATTGTTTCCTGGGAATTTCTGGCATAGCAAAACCTGTCCATTTTTATGCTTCTTAAACAAAGCAAATAATAGAAAACCTTTTGTAGCTGCAGAATAAAGGCACTAGCTTGACTTCTTGTGTCTATATACTGAGTTCAGAATGTCACCTTGCCAAAGTTGGTTTTTTCTGCTTACTGGTATGGCAAAACACAGTTTACATTTGTTGACAAATCCTGTAACAATCAAGGTTTTGGCCTATTACTGTTGCTTAGCACAATGTTTAGATGTAATAGTAATTCATACTGTACTAGGGTTTCCCTTTTCAGAAACCTAGAAAATTATGCACAAAAGCTATAATGAAAGATTGTTGTTACAAGTTGCAACAGTAAGCTCTTAAGAGGTGCTGGAATTCAGGTAACTTGTAGGTCTGATGCTGGTGGCATGTGAAGTCCATGAAAGCTGTGTTTTGAGCATAAAAAGTGAGCCAAACCAGGCCCACTTGTCTCAAACTGGGCATCTAAAATTAATGAAATTTTTTTGATCCGTGGTAGTCTTGCCCACTTAAAATGGAAATGATATAATTGGCCTCACGAGCTTGTTGGAGAGCTAATTAATGCTTGTGCATGCAAATAGTATAGGGATCAGTTCCACAGGAAGGCTTGTTAGAAACAAATAATTCCATCTTCAGAGCTGGATTTGAAAACTATGCTGTAAATCAAGCCTGAGTTTATATATCAATGAATGGGATAAAATGAAATATGGAATAGTTGTGCATTACCTGAGTAGGATCTAGCCTCAGTACTGAAAGAACTGGTAGCCTGGAGGAACAAGAATAGGTCTGTGGGCTGGTGGGTGTGACTGGTAGGTTGCGTCGTGTGGGCTCAGGGAGAGGCAGGGAAATGTGGCTTGGAGCAAACTTCACTAATGTTGCTACAAGTGGTACCTGAGTCCATTTTTCCTGTTTTCACAAAACAACAAAAAAATGTTCATCAAATGCTTATGGCTCTTTATGAGACGCTCGTTTTATTTCTTCATAATAATTCTGGAAGATGTCATGTTTTCTAAGTTTTCAGCTGACCGTAGTTTCTCTATATATAGGGCAACCCTTTAAAAAGCATGTAAAACAGTACCATAGTCTACACCAATCTGTCTACATTGTTAACAGTGTCACTTCTGCTAGGAGAGAAGACGGGTAATCATCAGCTTAGAATGTAAAGTTTTTGGCGAAACTGTATCTGTATATGTAGATACATATGCATATAAATATGTGTATGTATATGTTTGTGTGAGTGTGCGTATTATGTCTACGTAACCACAATGTGGCCTGGGCAATAAAAACGCAAACTAAACAGGCAATAAGAATCAAAGATCTGTACAAAATGTGAGGTGTGGCATTTCAATTAGTTACCATGTGTAGTTGAAGTGAGTGAAAAGCCTTCCAGTTATTTGTGGTATTTCTCAACAAGGGCTGATTTGCAAGACAGCCTTGGTGCCAAACTCCTTTTAAACATCTAAGTGTAGGTTTGGATGTGCCCAGAACTTCAATTTTTTTTTTTATCTATTAATGCCTTTGGGATTTCTCCCATCAAATTGCTGGCTTTCCTATTCCTTTCTTAGGTACTTCTCTTCCCAGGAACTGTAGAGTTAAGGTGGCGAACAAGTGGGTTATGGATTTTACCACATAGGCATGTATAGCTGTATATTGCAGTGGTGGTAATCAGTCCTATGTGAATCATCTCTCCTGCTTTGTTGAACTGCTGTGAGTTTGCTCGGTATTTCCCTTCCCCGGCCCACAACTAATTTATTATAAAGAATGCTTGCTTTACGGTTTACCGAAAGTTACTGATTCTTCCATGCTCAAAAACATTGCAGACATACTGTGTTAATTATCTCAATTGTCTTCTCACCATGAGCACTGATGAAAAAATAGACTATTCACTAGAGTTTTAGATTGGAAGTCCATACTTATTTTGGGTCATGTAGGACTCAGTTATGATTAGTTGCAGTGGTCTGTGAAAAAACATGAAAACTGATTTTTCACTGCCTCCTTAGCACCATGGGGGTTTACCCAATGCTGAAGATGGAGTGTTCTGTTCAATCAATCTCATAACAATTTTGAAAAAAAAAAAACCAGATTACTTACAAATAGATGTCAGAAAGAGACTTTGGAAAACCATTAGTGGTGAAAGGACAACAGATTAATTTTTTAATCCATACACCTCTTAACATTAATGAGTGTTTATCCAGGAACTGGCATTAAGTAGGAACATTTATTGTTATGTTTCTAAGTCTTTATTTCATAGTATTCTAAAGTCCTAAGCAGTATTTTTTAAGTTTTCTTAAAACTGATGCTGAACAGATGGTTCTTCATGGGTCTGGAGGTTAATATTCACAAGATTTGTAGGGTCAGGACACTACACTTCCTGCTTCTTCAGTTCCTCACAGCGGAAGGACCTGCTTGGAGGTCAGGAGTTCAAACTGTATGGATGCCAAATTCTTTAATTCGTCTGGGAAAGACTTGGCTAAAAGGAAATAGTGGCATGTTATGAAACATGGTGTGAATGTTCTTGCAGTATCTCTCAGGTACTTTTCAGTTTTTCCAGAACTGGGAAGTGCTTTTAGAGTTGTCAGGATACCAGGTGTTATAAACATATCACTCACTCTTATAAATGAAATGCTTAAAAGAGTATTTTGTAAATACCATTCCTTTTAGTCCACTCATGTAAAAGGAAGAAAAATAATACTAGCTTTATATTTTTAATAATATTTTTAGTATTTGGAGTAGTAGCAAAGAACTCGTACATTTGTTAACTGTATCTTCTAGGATTATCTTGTTTTGAAAACCTACATTAAACACTCTCATATCCAGCCTGTAAAACTGGGAAATAGCTCAGAGCTCTGAAGTCTATAAATACACCTATTTACTTTACCCAGAACGTCATTTTCCTGGACAGATTCCCATTTTTATTTAATCTTGTAACTTAATATAATTTATGCTTTTCCCAGCTGGGTGTTTTAAAATATCTCTGGACCATCCACAACATGTATAAGTCTATTTTCTTTTTTTCCCTTTTGGGAGGAGTGAGAAAAGTTGTTCAATATTTTTAATATTTTTTAGCAAAGCATCTTTGCGAAATACATGGAAAAAAGATGAGAAGCATTTTGAAAACACAAACCATCTGTAAAATAATATAATGAGCAGTGAGTTTGCCATTTTAATGTAAAAGAGATGCAAAGACAATGATTCTGGTTTCACTGATACCATCTTTAGTTCTGACACATGTAATTCTGTTTAATAGTGTTACTCTTGGAACAGAATTAAACTTGACATGCTGCTATCAGTGAGATCAGAACCATGCTGGGTTTCCAAGTGCAGTAGTGTTATTTTGTCATTAAGATTGTTTTGACTGGTCTCTTCAATTTAATGAGCACTTTTTCCATCTTTGGTACACCAAGAACAGCTAAGCACAATGGTGGCAAAAGTCCCAACAGAAACAATACCTATCATGGAAGAAGTCCTAGAGGTGATCTTGGAACTAGCTGTTGTTGTGGTGTGTTCAAGGTGACACACCCAGGGCATGCACTTTAGACTGGAGTTTTGATAGGAAGAGATCCAGTTGTGTGTTTGGGACACTAGATGATGTGTTAAAGTGACACCAACAGCTTCTAAATAATAATGTTGTTGTATCAGGGAGAAGCCTGTGCGTCTTCAGGATACGAAGTAATTGTCCCATGCAGTCTTGTGCCATCTTTTTTTCCTGTTTGTATCCATTATATTTTCTCAATACTTACTGCATGCAAAGTTCTGTAATGGGAGGGGTTCTTTTTCTGTAAGAATTTTTTTTTTTAATTCCAGCTTTATGACTGACTACAGAGATAGGATAGCAAGTGCTACTTCACGTGGATAAAAAAGTTCTGACAGCAGCAGCTGCCTTCTTGATTATGATTTATTCAAATTCCCTTTAAATGCTGCAATCTGACTGCAAAACCACATTAAAATCCACTTTGTGCAGAATGGGCTATGTAAGTAAGACCAACCTGACATGGCATCTTCTCCAACTATGTTGTCTGTAAACTCTCTAAAGATGGCAGAAGAAATCCTTACTACATCAAAATAGAGAAAGTATTTCCTCTATGTGAAATAAAAATGTGTGCAATCTGTGGTTTAAAAATTTGCAGTGCAAGGTCTGTTCTGATTTTAAGAATGGTTTTTGTCAGAATGTTTGTCCACTTTTAACATTTCATCCATCTCTGTGAATTATTAACATTACCTTGGAACACTAGTAGTGTGTTTTCAAATACTAAACTAGTTTCACAATGGGAAAGATTTTCAAAGGGCCCATTGTACACACGTAGTATCACCTGTAACGCTATTCTGTGCCACTAGACCAACAGCAGTTTGGGGGGTGTTAGCATGACTGATGGAGGAAAGGCTGCTTTAAGATTTGATCCTGCTTTGATCTACTCACTAGGAATTTTTCCATTGATTTCAAGGTCAAACCTGTACATGACAAATGGTTTCTGTATAGCTGTGTTATTTTCCATGGTGCAATGGTTAAGGTTCTTTTATCCTCAAGTAAACTTCCTCACATTAACCTGGATAATATAAACACTCTGGAGGAAAACAAAGGCATTTTAGAAAAGTCTGGGCTGGAATCTTTGTTTCCCACAATTTGAATAGCTCTGTGTAATCATTCAAAATTAGCCTAGAGTAAATAAAAAGGGCTGCCAGACTGTAGCAGTTAGGACAGGCATAACATACGATGTAAGTTTTGAACCATGAAGTATCACATCCCCTGTGCTGACAACAGGAGTCAGTTTGGGCAAGAGCATTAAAATCTTGGATTTTTTTAAAGTTTTGAGCGTAAACTTACTGGGGAGCAAAGCACACCCTTCTTTTGTCTCTAGAAATGTAAATGAGACGTTAATTGTAAATTCTGTTCTATTTGACTTAGAAGTTATTTTGAAAGAAAGGCCATATGAAAGTTTGCTACTGTAGTGCTGCTACTTCACTAAAGAATTAGTGAATTTGCTAGAGCTTGTTGCTTTTGGCTCATTTCCAGTCAAGCCCTTAAGAAAGCCACCAACATGTTATTGCTGTTAATGCCTTTGTGATCAAACACTGCAGTCTGCAGAAAACATTAGAGCTATGCTAATTTACTCCCATATTTTTATCTGGTAAAAAACTGGGAATAAAGACTGCAGCAAAACATTTCAAGGGAAATGCCACAGTTTTTCATAAAGCTATGGATTAGGAAGTATTCTGTGAAATATGGTCAGCCAAATGTAAATTCTTTGCATTTAAGGATGCCATGTTATATTGCAGTTCTAATCCCAGCTCATGAACCATTTGTCAGCCAGGAGAGGGAAGCTGTTGAGATGAGAACAGTTGCAGCCTTCTGGTCTTTCAAAGTTCACATACTCCGGTTTGTAGCCATACCTTGTTGTTCCACACAGGCAGATTTGTTTTCATACATGGTACTCATAGATTATGGAGTTAAAAACAGCTATGTCACACTGGAGGAATTGCTGTTGATGGACAGCCAGCCACAGCAGCTCCGCAAAGCTGACAAAGCAGTCCCACTTTTAGTATTAGTTATAACAGTTTTCACAACGCTATCATGTATGTCTTCATATCACCCTTGTTGTAGAACCAGTTCTATAGTGTAAACGCAGGCAGGTTTTATAGATCAGGTAGGGGGTCGGGTAATTAGGTGAGAAAACTGCAGCCATGAGGAAACAATTTAGGGTTTGCCCGTTCACCTGAATGAACATTTCAATGACTTTGTCCTGTTTCCTAGACTGCTGGTGGACACATCATGGTCAGCCTCTCTGGTGCTGATATGCTCTCTGATACAAGTTTTTTAGATGACCTGCAGTTCTGTAGACTTGCTGAAGGACAAGTGCCTCTGTAAAAATAGGAGTGTTTTCACATTGTGTTGGCCATTTTGGATAAGCTTACAGCAGCATTTCCCATCACATGCAGTCTTAAGGCTAATCAAATACTTCAGAGAGAAAGACTTTTGGAAGTTCTCACGGCTGTCAGATTACTGAGGGAGGCAGAAAGGCTTCAGAAGCTGCAGACACAGTTCACTGGAGGCAGGGGAAAGGCTTCAGCTGACTTCACTGAACCTCCTATGCTGTCCTCAGTCACTTTGTCTGGCTACACATTATTCTGTATGCACACCCACTTCTGTGACCAGGTGATGAAGCAGACAGGGAAATCCATCCAGCAGAAAAATAATCCAGAAAAACAAATATCTAACTGAATTATATTTCAGCTCATCATCTAGCTAAATGATTGGGATGTACCAGCACAAGAGGGAACAGAGGTATGGAGAGGAAATTATCCTGGCAAGGAATAAAAAATGTTCTGGAATATGATAATTTTCAAGAACAGACTTTAAAAAGGCAGTTTATCTTTTGACTCAGGTTTAGATCAGAGACTGTCATGGGATTTGCCATATTTACAGGAAAAGCAAAGAGATTGTTGCCCACATGGTTTTGAGCAAGGAGTGTAATCCCATGCAGGAGTAAATATTTAATTTGACCAATTTTCTAGAAAAAAATTCCCAAAATGAGATTGGCTTTTGTTGGATTACCTTTTTTTAATATATTTTTCTCTGTCTTTTGAAAATAAAAATAACTAAAAGATAAGACTTTTTTTTGTTTTGGAATATAAGCCTGCAGTACAAGCACTGGGTCCTTTTCCTGTGCTGCTGGAACACACAGTAAGACTGCTAATACTGAGGCAGAGTGAAGCCTTAGAGCAGGGAGTTTCACCCCAGAAAATTACCTCCAAGGAATGCAGATGTGAGTGATAATGGAACTATTTTTTGTTTAACTTTATCAATAAAGTTATTTTAATGGGAAATACATCATTAAGGCTACAGGGAAGATGGCTGCTGAGTGATCCAAAGCATCTAGACAAAACTGGAGAAAACTGAAATAGCTAAAATAATCTAAATGGAATAGGCATTGAAATAACCAATGGTGATTTTAAAAAGTGGTGGCTCAAAGAACCCCGCACATTGAAGAAAAACTTTGACAAAGTAAACTAAAGACAATTAAAATAAGAAAAAAGCCTTCTCTGACTTGGCGCAGAGAAGGAAACAGGAAAAGTTCCAGTCAATGTAATTGGAAAGAAATTTAAGAAGTTTTGAAAGAGATACTGGCATCATCAAACTGGGTCAATTTTTAATAGAGAAAATTCTCACACACAAAAACTGTGTCTACTGGATTGTGCAAGTATGCAGTATTTTTGAGGATGTTCATTGCTTTTCCAGATGTTTATGTTATCTTTTGTGGTTTGGCTGAGATCAGAGAGACTAAAAGAAATCACAGTGTGTTTCAGAGATGTGGGAAAGTTTGTTCACCCTTTGCAAACTTCCCTCCAAACTGTATCTGACTTCCAGTTACACATCATGTTATGAGAATCAAAGAATCAAGATGGTTTTCTTTTCTCATCTTAATTTCAGTTCAGTTCTTAGGAAATCTAAACTCTACCTTCTTGTCCCTGACTAACCTCATATGCTTCAAGACAATGTTTCCCACTAATAACTCCATCTCTCCTCCTGCTTAGGAAAAGAGGGAATATGTGGCATGGGAGCTGTTTTCAGGAATCAGTGAGACCTGATATCCTGCAGGCTGATCAGAAGTTTTCAGAGAATGGTTGGGGAAGAAGACCAGAAGTACTATTTTGGAGTATGAAAATAAGAGTGTTTTAGGGGACTGTGTGTACGCATACCATTTCTGCTTGCTTCTGTATAAATATACTGTTTCTTCAAGTAATGAATAAATTATTGTAATTGATGATTTAAAAAAGATAATACTGTACTTTATCTTCTTGTATCTCTGAGAACATTCTTGAAGCTAGTGTTGTCCTGCTTGCTAGTGTCTGTTCTTTTATTCCTTTTGGGAAGTTCCCAAAGAGTTTAAGAAAAAACCCACACCATTAAGTTTATTAATGTTTCTCATGCCATTGAACAGAGGATTATGTTCCTTTTATGTAGAATTATATAGCATGTTTAATCTTACCTCCCCTATAGCCTTGTCATATTACTTTGGGAAAATTGCTTAGCTTGTTTTAAGCTCATTATGCCTATTCATAGAGTGAGTATAAAAATGTACATGTCAAGTAGCAGTTCATTAATTAATTTAAAAAAGTATATATATTTTTGAAATATAAAAACAACGTATAATTTTTGATCAGCAGTAAGAATGTGATGAGCAAGATTAAAGGCAGATGAAGAGGAAAAAGAAAATAATGGGTTCCAGACTTCCATTGATAACAGTTTATCAAAGACTGATGATTACTAATTGGAGGATTAAATTACAAGTAATTTCATTTAGGTAAATAGAGTACTACCATATGAGACTGGAATCAGGCTATATCAGCAGTACCATTTTCCATCTAGCGTTTTAAGATGAACAAAAGTACTTAATTCTCAGACCTCTCTCCCCCTTGTGTAACACAGAAAATGTTTCTGTTTGTATGGCTGGATAATTCCAGTACAACTATAAATACTTGAATTGTTGTGCAGGCATTATTATTTTGTATTATTTCATTTTTAAAATGAATTATGCCAGCTCTAGAAAATTGGAATCTAAGTTCCAGTCAAAGACTTTTGTTTTGATTGATGGTTGATCATGTTATGATGATGGAGACAAAGATTTTGACGTAAAAGAGGATGTAGGATTTTACATAATAGATTTAGAATCTACTTTTTATAGGTTTATAATTCCTCTGATGACCATTAGAAATTTAGAGCAGTTTGAAATATTGGCTCTTAAACTGTGTTTCAGCCTTATCTCAAGTAGCATTTCTGTCCTAGCCTGGTAAAAGCCCTTCATTAGCGTGGTACTAGTAAATAATTTTTTACTCATGGTTCTCTTTCATTTGTATGTTAGAAAAACAATTATTCCAGTCCTGAGATGATGAATGTCTTGATTTGCATGACATATGCTTAGTTTTTTATAAAAACCTACCTCATCATCTGCCTTTTTGATATTTTTTCTAATTCTAAGGCTTTTTCTGAAGAACAACTCCCTATACTAATTTTTTTTTTTTGCTCTGACATAAGAAGGTGTGATTCAGTCATTCTTTTCTAGGCTTTCCTACCTCTTTGCCTTTCTTTTGTCTTTCTGAAGTGTTCTGCAGCATAGATCTGCATTTAGATGAAAGGGGATCTTTTCTTTTTAATGAGGTAGCCGTGACCCTCCACCTGCAAAGATACTAGCGATGCCATGATCATATTAGTTTTGCTGAGCCAAAATACATTCTAAGCACATAAATTAGATCATGAGTACCTACAAATGTCTCCTCTTTTGTCACTATTTCTGCAAAGCACATTGTCTTTATAGACAGTCATTGTAGGCGAGATCACAGAAGGTGAACAGCTGTTATAAAAACTATACTGAGAAAGGAGGCTGTGCCCCTTTGCCAGATGAGGACTTCAACAAACAAAGCATGGCTTCATCGGAGACCACAGTCTGCCCCCTGCACGCCCCCCTCTCTCTGCTGAAGGAGAATGTGCCAGGGAATGAGGAACAAACACAGAATGCGACTTGCACTTCCAACAAGGCAGAGTCATGGCCACGTCCATTGGCATGCTCTGCACAGCAGGACCAGCCACACGGGGCAGCTGGCCCTTCAGGGTCCTGGTGTCTACCTGCCCATGAAGGTGCTCCTTGTCCTCCTCCAGGGAGCTGGGACTCAGCCACCGCTGCAGCACCAGTGGCCTGGCTCCTGTGTTAAGCACATGGGGTAAAACAGGGAGGAAGACTTGTGGGCCCTCCCTAGCAACTCACTTGTGTCAAATACAAGGCTTGGAAGGCACAAGAGTTCATTGCCTAGGGATATTGACTTGTTTTCCTCAGGAAAAAAAAATAGCCTACAGAGTTGTGCTGCCTTTTGGACAAGCTGCTGACTCTGTTCAAGCTGAAGAGAGTAATGCATGATCCTGAAAAACAAAGGAGTCGTTTTGGTTTTTTACTTAGCAGCAGTAGTGAGTGTGCACGTGACATATGCATGAGTCTTGTCTTAAACCTGGGGTTGAGAATTGTTTCCTTTAGTGAAGAAATGTATATTTTTATTGTGCTTTAGTTAAGTGGTGACACTTTACTCATGAAGAACTGATGTGCAATGCGAGAACAAGGCCTTACAAAATCTTAGCATTCTTTTTTTTATTTCTATCTGCTGGGCATGTGCAGAATTCTGAAAAAAAGGTGTTTGATTAGGTACCTACATCTGGATTTTAGATTCCTCTTTGAAGATATATGCAAATGGTTGTTAAAAACATCCCATGCCTTTTGTAAATAAAGTATAATCAAAATTGGAAGGAATGAAAACACTTGCTTAAAAAGTGTTTAAAGAGCCCATCTTGGGCTGGATTATTGGATATTCCCCTATTTTAAAATATAAATTCTGTCTTTATTAGTTCAGCAACTTCTTTGTGAGGCTCTGTACTGAAAAACTGTGTTTATTTTCTCACACCTAATTATTATTTTTGGAACACACGTGGTCTGAAATATTTATATTGTACCTTAATGACTCTGAGATATGGAACAGATTTATTTCTAATTTTCTATCCTAAGTAGCTTCTTAAAGGTAGAACCTGCAAACTTATTTTACTTAAAAGACTAATACCAAACAATATATAATTGATTTATCAATATGGTGCTTCTCCCTCAACCAAAAAGATTTTGTTCTATGTTCTTTTTAGGAAGGAGGCACAGCTGGATGAAGAAGGGCAGTTTCTTGTCAGAATAATTTACGATGATTCCAAAACCTATGATCTGGTTGCAGCTGCAAGCAAAGTCCTCAGTAAGTAATACAGATATCTTCTTTGCCCCGTCATCACATAAGAGATAACACCCCCCCCCCCCCCAAAATCCGTGTAGCAGAGAGAAACAGGATTTAGCACAGAGGAAGTGAAAACAGGGTGTTGGTCAAAGAGAGGATTTTGTAAAAATGTCAGAAGAAAGGATTTTATTTTTTTTTATTCATCTAAGATATTTTTATTCCTTTTATTACTTGAAGTGATTTTTATTACTTCCAAGGTATTCCAAGTCATAGGTATGCCTTAAACTGCAGTAATATACCTCATCCACAGAGCACGTTCAGTATTACAAGCAGTCATGAAGTAACAATATACTGCTGTAACTACCTTGCCAGTACACCCAGGTTTCAACCACTGCTTCAAGAGCAGCCCGTGAATGAATCCTTGATTGCTCTGCTGAACAAGCATGCTGAGTTACAGAAATGTTTGTGGCATGGGCACATTTCATTTCATATCTGCCATTGATTTGGGTCCCATTCATTTTCAGTCATTGCAGCGCTGGTCTGGAATTTAAAACGTAGAATTATGCCCATCAGCATTATTTTATCTGCAGACCCAAGTGCGGTATGAATTTGTTCTGAATCAGTAATTAGCCAGGAACCCATAAGACTGTGATGACTGTAGTAGTTATGTTGAATTGGAGCAGCTGATGTGGTTTCATGCTATTGTAAACCAGAAGTAACTCCCCTGAGGCGAGCACTACTAACAACCAAGTTCCTTTATTTTCAAGTAGTGATTTCTTATCTGTATCAAAATCTAAAATGCTATACATGCGTGAAATGCACAATGCAGCAAAGTCATAATGGTAATTGGTAAATCCAAATGAAATTCCTGTATTGAATACCCATTATTTGCCGTGTGGACCCAAAATCTTGTTTTTCTCATATTCTTGACCTGCTGGATCTGGGTAGAGTTTAGGTACTGCCTTTCTTATTTATGAATACAAGACTAAAATAGTAAGCAAAATGCATGAAATGCAGTGTTTGGACCAAACCATATTTTCCTTTTTTACCTAGATCTAAATGCCGGGGAAATTCTTCAAATGTTTGGGAAGATGTTTTTTGTGTTTTGTCAAGAATCTGGTTATGATACAATTCTACGTGTCTTGGGCTCAAATGTCAGAGAGTTTTTGCAGGTAAGAATTTTGTGACAAATTATTTTGGATACCAGACAGAAGTATGGTCTAGTCAACAGATTAGATTGAGATTTGGAGATATAGGTTGTGCTGTATAATCTTCCAGTTATTTGTGGAGAGGTGTCTGAAAACTTTGTTCCTTGGTATTTGTATTCTATAGAGCTTTCCACTGCTCAGCAGTTTTGACATTGTTGTTCTCTTTCCCTCTTGGTTAATATATTATTCAGTTACCTGATAGAGTAATAATTTTCCCATAGCATTTCAACTGTTCAATTTCATAAAGAAGTAGTGAGAAGGCAGGTAAGCTGGGGTTGCAAAGGCATTCATAAATCTGAAATTTCATTTGAAATTCCAAAGAAAAGTTTTTAACAGGAGTTTTCGTATGTGGAGTATGAGAGACACGAAAAAACCCACCAATCCAAATTGTCCATGTGTGTTAAGTAAAAAGACTTACCTTGTTTATACTAACAGAAAATGTGGTCATCAGATATGTAGGATATTTCTTCTCCTAAGTTCTCTTTGACTAGTTGTAGATACGGTTATTTCTAATTGTACATTATGTGCAGAGCTGGTGCTCATACACAGCTTATCTCTAAGACATTATCCTTCATCTGTGAACAGAGGGTGGAATAGAGCACCAGTGTTTAAGTCAATTTTTGTGCTTCCCTAACTGCAGAACAGCGTGATACTGCACTGTATAACAAAACAAAATGAAAACAATTTTTCAGTAGCATGGAAGAAATGTAGTGACTTCTCTAAAGTGTGATTTCTAGAAAAAATGAGCTTCCCTTTTTTGTCACCTGAAAATTGTTCACTTCAAAAATACACTTTGGATTTAAGATTTGTGATATATATCAGTCTTGGAGAGAACTATGTGTTGTAATGAGTTTAAAAACACTGACCTGATTAAGATTTCACGGGAGATTGCCCAAAAGCTGAGTGTCAAATCTCTATTCATTTTCACTGGAAATTTATCAGCCTCTTGTCATCTGTTGCCTTAAAATCTCTCCAGTGATAATAAGTGAAAAGAGAGTGCAGAGTTTGCTGGATTGCTAGAAAATTTACTCCTGTGTCTCACTACCTGCCCCAAAATCTGGATTATTCCAGAGCATGCTAGATGTAGTCAACCCAGATTTCTTGTACAAATCCCATGGACTGTAATTGCTGGGCAGACAGACAGGGTATGTGTCTGCTCCAACATGTGCATACCATGTGTGATCTGTATACCTCTGTCTGTCTATGGGATGTGACATCCTTTATATTTCATAGCTTCATTCACAGGCTGCCCTCAAAGCAAGCCTTCAGATAAATGTAATTCTTAAGGATGACTCATGTACTGAAGTTGCAGTTAGGGTTGAACAAGAGTAGGGGAGGAGGAAAAAAAAAAAGTGTAGCTGGCCTGTTGCTCTATCACTTTGGGTACACATGGATGGGCCAGTCCTTCCCTATTCCTTTCCTCATCCCCCTTTCCATATAGTATACTTCTCTTTCCATTCCTTACCATGTGTGATGATGAAAAGACTGGAGACGTTTGTAGTGCACACCAAACCTCTATAAAAGCATGAACAGCTTACATTTATATTCTTCTAATGACAGTATTTTAAGCTGCTTTGTTTGAATTTCAGTGTTAACAGATGACATTGGCTATTATATACTTCTGTAAATTTTAACAGGACTAATGTATTAGTAGCTGTGCCAGAAGTGTACTTTTTAGCTTTTTATTATGATGGAAAATCAACCTTATCTGTGATTTATTATTTTTGCATCTTCCAGCAGTCAGATTAGGTCAGGAAACTAATTTATATACCTATTATAAAAATAGGTGCAGATTGGCTTTCATATGCTGAACTTTTGTCAAATTCTTAAAATACATAATAGAGTTCAAAAGGTGTTTCTTGAAATCTGTACTGAGTCCAGGATATGCAAAATAATTGAGGGCTGCAGCTTTTTAAAACATCTGAAAATAAATCTCATATTTATGTTCTGTTTCCCTTGACATCTCTGACAAAATTTAGTTTATTCATAGATGAAACACAGGTACTTCAAGCTTCATGAAGACGAAAAAGATAGCACAACTAAATCTAATATTTATACTTTCTATGAAAAACACAGGCCTGGAAAAATGCAAATCATATTGAAAGACACTGTGTTAAAGAGAAGCAGTGTGAAAAGAGGTACCTCCTAAGAAACCCCAAGTATGCTTTTATGTTATGTTCAGTAGCTTTCTACTGAATGAAAATCAAACATTGAAGTAATGGTAAGTTCTCTCACTGAAGCAATCATTTACATGGCCGTTTAGTTGTTCATAATTGCAGTGCAATAAATTTCAGGGGACTAATTCCTCTTTTAGAAAAGTTTCCAGATGCTCTGTACCACACGGAGCTGAACAGCATATCTTTGTATTTCAGGTGCCAATCACAACTCTTTTGCTTTTAGACAGGCCAGGATGTGCCTGATTTAGTATCACTGCATGTTCCTGCTTGGAGATCCCTTTGTGTTTCACCATGGAGCTGATCACTGCTCTACAAAGCTCTAGAATTCATGTCTCTGGTCCCAGCACAAGCTCTGGCATGCATCTGAGCAGCCTAGGAGCCAACAATTCAGGGAGAGAGCTTAACCTATTATTATCTGTACCTGACTGCACCTCTGGCCCACAGCAGGTGAACAAACTAGAAAAAAAGACATATTTGTTCTTCCAGAAGCTGCAAGGTCAATTCAGAATGGATCAAACACAACAAAAAATAGGAGTGGGAGTGGCAATGACAATGTCCAAATGACAGGATATGGGAGTGATTTCAGCTCCTTGGTCTGGAAGCATCTCTCTACTGCTTCTTGACTATGTGTTGTAGCAAGGTTCTGAATATAATAAGCTCTTTGCTCACCCCATAATCTGTATGCATAGGGAGAAAAGACACATTGGAGACTGGAAAGCAGCTGCAATACATCCTGGGGGAAGTCCCCCCACCCTAGATGATTAGAAAGTCAAGACTGAAGGGCATATCACATGGGCTTGCCTGTGAGACTGCTTGGACAAAGTCAGTAATGGGGTAGTAGGGTGGCAAAGTGGTCTTGTAGAAGGGGGGGCTACTGCCATTTGTCAGCAACACTTGTGCCGGACTTAAATGTTAATAATTAGGCAACCATCTTACAAAAATTCTGTCCATGACATTGGCCATTTCCCATAGAAAACTCCTTTTGAAATTCCTCAGGGGTTGATGACTGTGTAACTGGAAGATTATCATCTTTTCGAATCTATCTCCATAAGAGTTTTTTTCCAAAAGGTCAATATGTCCCATCTCTTTCTGAGGCATGTGTACTGGAAGAGCAGTTCTGCATCTGATTAAAGAGATTGTGGGGCACTCCCTCGGAGCCAGTCGGCTCTCTTGCTCTCTTCTCATCCACACTCTTTCAAAGCAGTCTCTTCCAATTTCGTTGTCTTGAACCCTGCAAAGTTCTTGCAGAATTTGCTTTCACGCTTTATACTTTTTGCAATTGAATGCCCACTAGCAGCTGGAATGAATTGACTCCCAGATTGTTGCCTCTTCAGGTTTTAATTTGGAGGTGTTAATATAGCAACAAAAACATGAATTTGATAAAAAACTGAAGGAGGAAGTTCCAGGCTGAGTGCATGCTACGGAATTCATTTCTAAGAGTCTCATTTCCTCTGGAGGCCTCCCAGGAGAAGAGGCAGCTGTTGGAGCACTTCACAGCTCACATGAAATCAAGTTCAGTATGCTTCCACAAATTTGATGATTGACAGATGCTCGTGAAAGGTGGAGAATGGCCCAGACAGCACATTGAAAATATTTTCACCTCACTTCTTGTGCTGACAGAAAACAATATGCAAAGCCTGGTGCTAGCAATTACCTGTGGAGGATGGGAGAACAACGTTTAAAATATGCAGTAGTGTTCTGGACTTCAGATGTAAAGGAGTTGTATGAATTTTACAACACAGGTAAATAATTATGTGGGTTGCAACACTATCCAGCAAGGTTGCTCTAAGTTGCTCTTTCTGTGTTAAATATACAGTAAATAGCAAACTGGAGCCTTGGTAATTGCTTCATAATCAAAGTCGGAGCTAGCATTGTGTTCTAAGTGTGACTTTCGTCTCATTCTTCTTTTTAATGTCCTTATTAGATATGCCTATCAATTTATCACTTAGCTTTCCTCTCCAGATAACAATTTGTCTGGTCAAAATTTAAAGTTAAATACATAAAATGTCCAGGACATCAGCTGGAAAAATAGAAGACCTCTTCCCTTTCTTTAATAACCTGTTCTGAAACATAATTACAGCAGCTGTGGTATGTTCTATGTATTCTGTGGATTTTTTCAATTATTCTCAAAGAAAGGATGTATTTGAGGTTGATTTAATGATATAATCATTTAAATCTTTACTTTAAAATTTGAGACTTTGTCAGGCCCTGTAGACTTGGGTTGACTGTTACAGTGTAAGAACTAGCCTGTTTCACTGAGAATAAGGAAAAAGATTCGTGTTTGTTCAGACATGCGTATTTGTATCTGATGCATAAATTCACATCTGAAGAGGAGATTATAGGGACTAGAATTCAGAAGGGATGAAAATGGATGGGGTACAGCATTGAGAAACACACACGAGGTATTTAATCATCGGAGTGTTTCAAAATACAGCATAGTCAAGCATGAATTCTTACTATCTGGAGTAATTTTTAATAGTGCCAATTTTGATGCCATTCATTGTCCAAATATTGCCACAGTAAATGGAAAGAACATCGCGAGCTACCTGAAAAGCCTGCTATGATGACAGTTCTACAAATAAGAAGGCAAATAAATGCACAGGGAGTGCGAGCAGTAGGAGAAAGGAAATGTTCAGATTAGACAGAATATGTACTTACTTTCTTCAGAACTAATAAGTGAATGACTTATAATCATGTTTTTAATTTCTTCTTCCAGAACCTGGATGCTTTGCATGACCACCTGGCTACTATTTACCCGGGTATGCGAGCCCCTTCCTTTAGATGCACTGATGCGGAGAAGGGGAAGGGACTCATTCTGCATTACTATTCAGAAAGAGAAGGGCTCCAGGACATTGTCATTGGAATCATCAAAACAGTAGCTCAACAGATCCACGGTACAGAAATAGATATGAAGGTAATGTCTGAAGGGATGTACACATTGGAGGTTTATGTCATTAGGCCAAAAACAAGAAAATCAAAAGTGAAGTGATGGCAAACAATCATTTTCATTGTTGCTGTCCTCTATGAGGCAGTGGCATCAGTACTGACTCAGGAAGAGCCATCATCATTTGTGTTGTTTTAAGGACAGGTCAGACGTGCTGAGAAGGCCAGCACTAATTTGCAAACAGACCCAATCGGGAACAGTTCAGAACAATATCCCCTTGTTCAAAGAAGGAAATGACATGTACAGAAATTAGGTACTGGGTTATTTGGTGTGCTTTTTTCCACTTTATTTTATATTTGGCATATATTTCTTACTGTCTACTGTGTTATGTGAGAACATGGACGTTTTGTCTCTGTGTCCCAGATTCTTCATCTATGTGCAGACTGTAAGGCTGATGTGCATTGATGAGGCCTGGCTGGTGAGCAGAGTGTTTTCCTCCCAGCCTGCATGCCAGGTCTGTCCCAGAACCAAGATGTGTTTGTAGGTCTCATTCTACCATTGTGTGGGAGTGTGGCTGGATATACACCTACAGCCCCAGAAGTGGAAAAATGTTCCTCAGACACAGAGTTTACATAACATCATGTGTGCTAAGTCACTTGTGAAATGGGAAGGAGGCTTCTGCTTTGTGTCCATATAGAGCAACAGAAAGATTTAATTGATCAGGCCTTGCATATGTAATGGTATAAAATCAGAGCTTGATCCAAGGTGCAGATATATCTGGGGAAGAACGGCAAATAAAAGATTTTTGGTGTTAGAAATATTGCAACTGATATAAAATACTTTTCATCAAGTAGAAAAGAACCTAAGCAGGTAGAGCAAGCATTCTTTTTTTTTTAACTATTTCCTAGTGTTATTACATTTCTAGCACAGTTTCATTGTATTCTTGCTCAGAAAATCCATTCCAGTTTCATGAGTATATCACAAAAACATGACCTTGCTCAGATAAGAGATTTACAAGGAACCCAATGACAAAAGTATTTGTACTGCTATATCAGAGTATTTGCCTTTTAGGTCTCTTGTTATGAGCTAGCTCAGGTTTATAGTGAATAGCTAGTTCTGTATAGTGATGGTGATATACTTGATATCTTTGTTTAGATTCTACTTTGTAGAAACCTGTAGTTCAAACTTTTACAGCAGGTGTTAGTACTCAGATAGGAAGGATGCAACAGAATCAAAACAATCTTCTTAGGCCCCTGTTTATTCAAAGTGTTGAAACAGACAAGGAGGACCATGTTGGAAAGTTGGCTGCGAAAATGCTGAAGCTGTTGCTTGACAAGCATTTCTTTTGGTAGCACAGGCATCTTACGCAGTCGCCCTTCTCTGGCTGCTCAAGCTTGTCCTATGACAGCTTCGCCAGCTGTGTCTCTCCAGCTGTTGTGAAACTATAAAATAAACTAGACTGAGGAAATGAACTGGGTTCAAAATAACAGGTTTTTTTTCTGGGTTATTTTTACTCACATCTGTTCCTTTATGTGGTTTGATGTTCTGTCTCTCAGAGAGAGTTCTGCCAGCATAGTTGAAGGGTCATGCAGAAGCAAAAGTGATCAGTAGGGCAGAGCAGAAACCTGGGTTGTGCAAAGCAGCTACCAGAACAAACTTTTGGCAAACTATGTCCTCAATCTGAATGTTACTTTGCTGAGAAGATTGTACTAGACAGTACTGATATCCATCTAGGACTTCTTACAAATAATATATGTTCCAAAGAGTTTTAAATATTGGTTCTAAATTTGCTTCTCATTTTCATTTGATGTTGTTAGGCTTTTCTGGAAATTTTATTGTTGTACTGTAATTAAATAGAAATTTAATAGTATTGGTCAAACCTATTGTAAGTGAGCACAAAGTTTAATTTAAATCCAAACTATTCTTCCAGACCGTCTGAGCCAAAAGCACATAGTTGCCTAAAAATTAGTATTACCTCTAAACTGAAGAAAGTGCATACTGTCTGTATTTTGTTTTGTCTGTTACGGTGTTTTTTCCCTTGTCCCTATTAGAAAGTCATGTGCCCTCAACCCTGAACTTTTTCTTATCTCTGCTAGTTAATAAAGCCTAGCTTTTGACACCTTCAATGACACTAAATAGTGCTTTACTCCACAGTTACTCACAAACTTCAGTGGTAGATAAGCAGAGAATAATCAGCTACTTGTTTCTGTAAGGTGAGAGTGCCAAAATTTACAGATTATCCACACAGACAATGAAAGTCTCCCTCCATTACTGCACAGGTCAACTATTAATCATTAATGGTACAGAGTAAGGGTTTTAAAGCAGAGTAAGTCTGCCGCTGTGGTACCTGGTTAGTTTTACACTGTTCAAAAAAATTTTGAAGGCAATTTTTTTTTTTAACTTGGCTTCACAATTCCAGTTGAATAGTTCAGGAGAGCCTAGGTTGACATTAATTGATTAATTAGTTCCAGTCCAATTTGCCTTATCTTCCCTGATATGGCAATCCATTTTTAGCTAAATAGAGCTAAGACTATATAATTTTTGCAGCAGGTATTGTCCCAAGAATTGTTGCTGACTTTGAGAACACACTAAGGATATTTAAGTTCTGCCAGTCTCAATATGAGAACTGAAAATCTTCACGGTGCTGGTGACCAGCTTTGGCATGGGATCTCTGTTAGCAGCCTTCTGGCTATGACTTCTCTTGCTTCACTTGTCAGCTGTTGTTTGTATATAAATGAGGGTGACCTGTGAAGGTGAACTCAGGACAGATTCCCTCAAGGCTACAAATGGTATGGCTCAACGAAGAATGTTGTGCAGTCCTACAAAGCGCAAAAATCTTTTGGGAAAACAGACTTCTGCAGTTCTGTTATCTGAGAGCAGACTATCAAAATCTTTCTTTTAGATGGTTTACAATATCAAGTGAGAAAAGGCCAGGGGAAATCCTTGACAGGACAGTAATTTCTGACTGTCTCATTACCAATGGCAATATAAAAAACCAAAGCCAGAATGTGACCAGATGGAGACCTGACCTAAAAACCACTTAGGTACTTGTTATGGAGGACAAGCAGTACTGATCCATACACTAAAATGCTAGTTGTGTATGAAGATAAGTCAATCGTGGAGCATAATCAGCCTCTAATTCTGATACAAGGACAGCAGGAAACTTCACTAGCTCCAGGCTCAGAGGTTCAGTGCAGTGAGAGTCTCTGCCTTGAAACCAGCTGCCAGGTGGACACATCTCCACAGTTTTAACTTTGAGTGTGCAAAGCTAAGAGTGGTACCATTTCCACAGTGAACTGCTTTGCCTCAGGATCACCCTGAAACAGCCGCAGTGAAATTTGTCAAGTAGCATTGCACAGTTGGTTTTGATCAGAAGAGATCAAGAATTTCATCCTGTACTGACCTTTAAATGGCAAAAACCTGACTTTGTATTAATCTTCACAATCTCATGGAAAAAGATCCCTGTCCAAGGGCATTCTGTCCCTCCCCCATGCTGAGATACGAGTGTATCCTGGGGATGTGCTCATATCTATAGAATTGAGTCTTGTCTTGTAGATACATCAGTGAAAGTTTAACAGATAGCATGTGTTCGTTATACATGCTGTATCACAGTGATACTGCTTGATTTAATATCTTGTGTGAAGCTCACCAAATATATTAAACCACAAAGTCATTTTAAAATAACTGTTCTCTGAATTGTCCTTCCCTGAAATATTGGTGTGACTTTTCACTTGGCTAAGCAAGGACAAACTTTGAAAATACATCTTCTGGAAAGCACAGGCAGGTTAGCAATTAGATGTTATGTATTCTCTTTGAAACCAGGAGAGTGATTTTTCCCTTCAGTTTTTAACTGCAGTTACTATGGTGATTGAGCTCTTAGACGTGGTGAACTGATGTCACTTCACCAGCTAAGACCGCAGGGGGAGGAAGAATTAGACTTGATTCCTGGCTTTGTTGCTTCTGTCACTGCACTTTTATTTGTCAAGCATTTAACAGAGGCTTCTTCAAGAATATTTAAATGATACTGAAATTCTGCGGCTTGCAAACTTCGCTTGCAGAATGAAACAATAGATAAGCTCTATTCTAGTTAAGCTTACTGCAGAGTATCTAGGGCAGGTCTTTATGCCAGTTAAGTATCTGGACAATTAGATTGGACCTGTAGGTACAAATGTGAAGGGACGGAATTTAACATATTATGTTAATGGCCAGAAGTGCTTATTTTAAATTTGCTGACAAGGTGGATGAAATCATGAGATAGGAAGATTAGATAGTGCATAAATGATGTGAGCAGAAAAGACATCATGAAATTACATATCCAATGGGAAGTTATTTAAGGCTGAATCCGTAGCTTTCTTAGCCCGGAGAGGGGGGTATGATTGTAGCTTCTGTTAATAAGGGTCTGTGCGTGGATGACCAGAATCAAATTCAGTAAACCAGCCATGTCCACAGCCTATCAGGTTTACCAGGAGTGTGCAGCTGGCACTGTAGCTGTCTTGTAGATCTGACACATTTCCATGTGTTTGGCCTGTTGTTCATTTGCCTCACTAATGTGATGCACTAGTACAGCAAGCATTTATAGATGCCCTCGAGTCTGGTCAAAAATAGTGTTGCAAATTAACTTGAAGATGCCTGGGAAATTTGCAGCTTTGGGCTGTTACTGACACAGTTCTAATCTATAAAGGTTACGAAAATAGCACATTGTGTCTGATGACTGACTTCATCACTGTGCAAGCTTGTAGGATCTGTGGCGGGTCGTGTCTCAAACTTAGCTAGACGTCTTGAAGCATGTAGCACTTCTATTTTTATAGGTGGGGTTTTTTAACCAACACTTGAGGTTTTTTTATTGATTCATCATTCATTTCCAATAAATGGAAAAAACTGGGAAGTTAAGAAAAATCCATTAGGTGCTGCATGGTAGTAGAAAAAAACCTATAAGTACACATGCAGGTTGGTAACAGAATACTAGTGTGCAGTGTCTAAGATGGCCATTAGGTGATAATATCTCTGGAAAGTGATGTGCTGTTAGTATGAACATTTACTTAAAAATTATTAGATCTTTAAAAATGAATTTTAGGACTGCTTTGCTGAATGAAGAAGCTTTTCATCCAAAGTACGCATTCTTTTTTCCAGTTGTGGCAAGAGCAACTCTTTGAAGTAAGATCCGAGACTGGAAATGATCTGGAAGCATAAATCAATTCTAGTGATAATTCTACACAATTTGAAAAAGGTTACTGTGTATAATCTCAGCTATCCATGGCCACAATAATAGTAATAATAAAACAAAACCTGTGGGAATGTGTATGAGTGATAGAAAGTAAGAACTAAGACTGTAACTGTGTTCTATCAATCCTCAGTATGGCCACAGTCTCTCACAATTTCAGAGATAATGATTTAAAAGAAGAGGAAGACGTGGAGAACCTTTAAACCCTGGATTCAGAGGAAAACTAGTTCTCCATCTACTATGTTCCATTTTCCTAGACAAACTCACATAACTTGTTTTCCTCAAATGACCACCACATATTCTTTTTGAGGTTTACCTCTTATTAACTCATCATTTCCCACTTCTCTCTGCCACACGCTGCCATATGGATTACCAACACAGTTTCCTGAGGAAATTAGATTTTATCATCATTAAGGTTTGAACTTGTTCATACATCCAACTTTAGGTACCTACATTAGCTGGTAAATTTAGTAGGCTAATCTTTCTCTAAGTTACTTATGTATGCAATAGAAAGAGAAGACTAATGCAGGACATGGTATAAAACACCTAAATCAGGCTTCCGCTCTGAACTGTCCTCCAGAAAAGCCTCTCTTTCCTTGAAATGAATGGTCAAATAGGAGATCAAGGAGCACTACCTTCTTAAACTAAGCATCAATAAGCGACAAAATATTGTTCTGTTGTTTTACACTCCTCCATTTGTATAGGTACAAATAAAGGAATCAGCACTCCCGCCAGTCGTCTAGCATGGCTGGCAGTTGTGGAGGAGAAGTATTTAATAAACTAAACGTCTTAGGGATCAAGTGCAGTGTTTGTGCATATCCGT
This sequence comes from Theristicus caerulescens, assembly GCA_020745775.1. NCBI lineage: Eukaryota > Metazoa > Chordata > Aves > Pelecaniformes > Threskiornithidae > Theristicus > Theristicus caerulescens. Next base: position 48,427,257 of record CM036563.1, on the reverse strand, counting down.
TCTGTTTTCATATTGTAACTGTTAATCTCTGTGGTTAGACTATGTGTAAAGGGCAGAATCAGGATGCATTAGAGATTTTAAGAAGTCTTTTTTTGCTTCAGTGGCTTTAGGATCAGACTCTACATGAAAGCAGAATCAGGTGCAACATGTTCCAGAAAGTTGCTGCTAAACAATACTGTGTAAATAGAATTGTTCTGTTCCAGTCATTAAATCTAATTAGGCTTGAGAAGAGGTGAATTTGGCCTCTCAGGGTAAATTATGTTATTCTATTAGTTATTATCTTTAATTGTACAGCAATACATGACTCTGCAAACAAAATAATCCCTATTAATTTCATATTTTTTACTAACTTTGAGTAAATTTACTAAAGTTTGAAATGCTATATTCAAGACACTTATTTGAGATTTGACTGATGCAGATGACTCTGGTTTTGCTGTGATTTCATTTAATACAGAACTCAGCTTGGAGAAGATTGTCATTGCTTTTAGTTTTATCTGTTGGTCCTGATCTTGCAGTCATCACTGCTTGAATGTGTAAGGACTGTATATTCAAACATCTGCTCCATCCACCTTTCTTCTGGCTGACTGTCACATGCCCATCCTCTGGTCAGCGCTGTTTGCTGTTGTGTTATAGACCTCACAAAAAGATTTCATCAAAATAAGGATTCAAGTGGTCTGTGTAATTCAAGACTTGCCACATGTTCATTCAAGGGGAGGGGAGAGTCCTGTTTTCTGGCACGTACCAGTAAAAGCAAGCATAACTTGAGCCTTGACCTCTGATTTCAGGATCTGCATTTCATTCAGGCTTTATAAATTATATTTGAGTGATCATCGGTATGTTGTTCATGCAAAGAGCAACTGTGGCTAAGCAAGGGTATAATTATTCACCTGGAATTATAAAGACTCTCTAAAGTCATAAATACTTATTAGAATATAATATTTTTCAAGATGCAAATATCATTCTTGAGTTCATCTTTCTGCTCTAAATGTATTCCTGTCTTCATAGTAGCATTCCAGTTATTAATGAGTGGCAGAGTTTTCAGTTTTTCATTTTTTCCTTCATTTTTCTAGGTTATTCAACAGAGAAATGAGGAATGTGACCACATTCAGTTTTTAATTGAAGAGAAAGAGTCTAAAGAAGAGGACTACTATGAAGACCTTGACAGATTTGAAGAAAATGGTACCCAAGAGTCTCGCATCAGTCCCTATACGTTCTGCAAGGCCTTTCCTTTCCACATAATATTTGACAGAGATCTGGTGGTCACGCAGTGTGGCAATGCTATATACAGAGTCCTTCCGCAGGTTAGATGATTCTCATGCATGAATAATCATAGAGATTCCTAATGCTAGAGGCTTCACAGGTTTATTTTAAAGATGAATAAAATAGTTTTAGGATTCTCTGTCTAAACATCATTCCTGTGTAACTGTATAGTATTTACTACATTGTGCTCCTCTTGTTTGAAAAAGGACCGTGAAAATAGCCCTAATTCTACAACAGCTCTGTTCCTTATGATCATGTCTATGTGCAGTAAGAGAATAAGCTTGAGCAGAGAAAACCTCATCACTCCCACAGTTCAGGTGTTAGCTTGATACCCGATTCTTTCTTGTAGCTCACTCCAAGATACATTTGTTATGAAAGTGGCAGATAACTCTTTAAAGTGGATGTGAGACAGTCAGTGCAACTTGGCCTGGGCTTCAGGAAATGGTCTTGCCCATACTACTGTATAGTGTAGCAGCAGGTATATAGTCTATATATATTACTTGACAGTAATGCCTTCAAATACTTAAGCTGTCAGATGCACAATAACTGAAGAGCAGAATAACAGAAATTGTGGTATGCTTTCTTGGTTTGTGCATCAAAAGCATCAGTATTAACTAAGATGAGCCAAACTATGTTTGTGAGAGATGTGTGTTCTGAACTGAATGCAGCTGCTGCAATTTCCTCTGGTTATTTACAGTAAAAGAGTACTCAGAGGTCCATTTAATGTTATGTATTCTGTGTATGAATAGGATACCTCAGTTCTTGCCTGAAAGAGCTGACAGTGTTTCTAAAAATAAGCGACAGGTAAAAGCAGTAATATGAGAGAAGCAAAAGGTAAGATGATGAAAACATCAGATGATCTTTGCAATTATGTAGGCTAATGTTGCACATACCATGTTGTTTCTGAATCATTGACATACTTTTAAAATGCAATTTTATGTTATTTGCTTTCTCCTGCAATTTGTTTTTGGTGATTTCTCTCTGAATTTTGCAGAAAGATTTGAAAGAAGAGCTATGTAAGTAGCTCTGCCAGATTTTTCCCAAGGACATTCACTGAACAGCTATAACTAACTATTCAGCTTACTGAGGATGGCTATCAGAATCCTATCAGAGCTGGTGCTTTAGAGAACATAGCTTATTGAAAAGGCAGTTTGAAGAAGATCACTTAGGAGGAAGACATTGGAAAGCTTTTTTTACTGTAGAGTGGGAACAGTTTGACAGATAACGAATGTGATAGTCTAACACAATTTTACAAAGTCATCTGGCAGACTAGAATTGCACTTTGAAGTCAATATACTTCTGATGTAAAATCCTTAATTTAAAAATCCTGTGTTTTAATGGAGAAATGCATAAAGTATATATTCTTTTCCATTCAGTATTGTTATCTAAGCAACTTGAATAGAATTACTCCATGTATATTTTTATTATAAAGCATAACAATCTTTTTTTTATTATTATTATTTTTTTATTCTAGCTGCAGCCAGGAAATTGCAGTCTGTTGTCAGTTTTCTCCTTGGTCCGGCCTCATATTGATATTAGTTTCCACGGGATCCTCTCACATATCAATACAGTCTTTGTACTGAGGACCAAGGTAACTACAGAATATTCACCTGGCTTGTCTTTAAGTAAGTACGCTTTGGAGAGACAAGAAGAAGTGCTGAAAGCTCAGAAGTCTTCAGAGAAAATTCTTTGCACAGTAGTACGCTCAGTCCCTTTTGAGTCTTGAGCCAAGAAAAAGTCACAGGTGTGAATTCATGTGTAGCTGTTAAGTAGAATGCTTTATAGGAATGGTGAAGTGCATATACTTAATGTCTGATGCTTTCTTTGCAAGGGGCCAACCCATTATATGGCATTGTACCAAAGTAAATGTAGAAAGGCAATTACATTTACTTTTGCTTCATAACAATATGGGAGACAAATATGAAATGTGTTCTTGCTTGGGCCCATACGTTCATACACAGTTCTGTGTCCTTTTCTCTAGAGAGAAATAGAGTAGAGAGAAGTAGAGTATCACCTACTAATTTAAGGAGTCTGTTTATTTATAGAAAACTGTACCTGAGAGAAACCAACGAGATTTCTTAGAGATGCTCGCAGGCACAGATAGAACTTCATAGAATAGGCAATACTTTTGTCAAACTATTGTTAAGAAATGACGCAGAAGAAAACAAGAAGTTATGAACATGAATGTAAAGAAAAATACCATACTTTATATCTTTGAGGTGGCAAATCACAGTATTAAAATACGGGTAGTGTATAGTGTTCAAATGAGAAATTAATTGGGTTTTAATGTAGGCTGTAACTCTATTCTAAACATTCTGACTGTCTTCATAGTGAAGGCACTTACATACGTTGCCTGGTGCCTAACACATGTACCCTTGCACTTATATAATCGTGACTTTTCATCACCAGGAGGGGCTGTTGGACGTGGAAAAGCTGGAGTGTGAAGATGAACTGACTGGCACAGAAATCAGCTGCTTACGCCTGAAAGGGCAAATGATCTACTTGCCTGAAGCAGACAGCATTCTCTTTCTTTGTTCACCAAGGTACTTTAAACCTTAAGAGTTCCATAATATTGATTTTCATTTTACAATTACTCATTTTAAGAACACTTATGAGAGTAGTACTACAGAGATTAATTGGTTAAAGTATTGATTTCATTGATTTTGTTGTGTTTATACTAAAAGAGGGAGGAGCATTTAAACATTGGAACTTGACTGATGATTAAATAATTCAACATAAACATCGGGATGCTCTGGCCCAGTTTGTACAAATGGGAATTCCTCATGTTTCCATGATTTTTGGCAAGTTTTGTCCTTTGTTTCTTACTCTGAGAATGCTAAGAAATGTCACAATGATTTGGTTTCCTATGTGGATTCATATATTTTTGTAGTAGTTTTAATGTAATAGAGCAGCGATGATTATAAAGAAGTGGTTGGAACGGGGGATTGAATGGAGAGCTTCTTTAGCTAAGAGCATGTTGAGCTAACACATCAGATTACACAGTTATGATACGTTAATCTCGTGTAAAAGGAAGAGAGTGGATGAAGACAGAAAGGGAAGAGGTTATGACAGCATAATCTCGCTTTTATTTGTGCACTGAAGTATGTCCATTTGATATGTTCATGGAACTCATCAATGAGAATTCTGTATTTAAAAGCAAAAATCAAGAGCCCTGTGTTAACATGAATGAACACAAATAAGTTATTTCATAGAAGGGGTATGTTGTACAGCTCATCACACGTTCAGAAGTGTAATTTTTCTCCTGCATTCAGCAGCCTCTGCTGTTTATTTGAGTTTTAAATGCTCCTTTAGCAAGTTTAATTGTACCCATATTATTATATATTTCTCCACATTGCAGTGTGATGAACTTGGATGATTTAACCAGAAGAGGTTTATATCTGAGTGATATTCCATTGCATGATGCTACCCGTGATCTGGTTCTTTTGGGAGAGCAGTTCAGAGAGGAATATAAACTGACTCAAGAGCTTGAGATTCTCACTGACAGACTGCAGCACACACTGCGTGCACTGGAAGATGAAAAGAAGAAGACAGACACGTAAGAACCAAATCCTGATTTTGAGCTGAAACAGTCACAGCAATATATTATTTATAGCTATCTTTTTTAAAAAATAACAGAATCTTGGAAGGAATATAATAGATATTCAGGGCTGATAATTTTAGAGTCAAGAAAGAACATTTTACTTTAATGCCTCATAAGGCATTCCTTTATTTAGATTGTCAAATGTCATCTGCAGTCTAGGCTGTTACATGCACAGGTGTTTTGATGGCTCCTTTCCTGATAAGTAAAGTTGTGAGAAGTGAACTGACAATCCTTTTCACTTTGTGAATTACCTAAAACAGTAGTTTTGCAAACTTTATTACATGCAGTCCCTGTAGCCAAGATGAATTTGATGAATGCCCAAATGCTACTATTTGACAGAGTTCTGTAAACCAGCTGTAGACCACTTTGTCTTTCTGGACTGCTGTGCTCACAGATTAATAGAACAGAAAAACATACCTTATAAGCCTCAAAAACAGTCTGTGTAAAGGTAAAGTTTTGCAATAGGCTAATGCTATGAATTTGATTTTGTAGTTGCCTGTAGAAATGGATTTGGGGCTCTCTAGATAATACTACTATCTAGATATAAGTACATAACAATAGTAAAATATATGCATTGGGGCCCAAATCCATTTCTACAGGTAACTATAAAATCAAATTCATAGCATTAGTCTATGGCAGCTCAGTTCAAGGACTATTGGCAGGTAAATTGAACAGAAACTTATGTGACAAGCATTGTGGGGTTGATGTTTGACTCTCTGTTTATAAAACATCGTTCCCATCTCTGTAATAGAAGAATTTCTCGTGGATTATACTTGTTTAGTAGTAGAATTAACATTTGTTGAGCTGTGAATTCTATTGACAGATATTTTTTTCTGTAGTAGAGTAATGGAAATTATTGTAAAAAGACTTGAAAGGGATGGACAGAAGAGTCAGAGAGAAAAGAAGCCTAAAGAATACTTTTTCTATTCATTCCTGTTGACTTGCTTTATAAAGTCATTTTATCTTCAGGAATTCTAGCCTTCTTGGCAGCCACTGGAACAGACAGTGGCAGTTACTGTATCATGTGCCAAAAGTATTCACTAATTATAACTCATGCAGTAGTGAACTTGCCAAAAATGTAGCTAATGAGGGTTTGTGCAGGAGGCTATGTGCAAAATGATGCTCAAGATTTGTGAAACAGTCAGAGATCTTCAGCTTGCCCACTAGCTGTGTAAGGAGGGAAATATACCTTAAGATGGCAGTTAGTTAGAAAGTTGAAGGAATACACTTGAGAGTAGGGTGAAGGTCTGTCTGTGGTTTGGATTTTATTTACCTAATATGTAATATGAACAAGTGTTAATATGTCATATAGACTATTAATTAAAAAAACATGCAATAAACGCTAAAAGCAGCATTCTCAACAGAAGAGGAAGCATTTAGCAATGCATGAATTGATCAAAGGTGGAAAACTGTTTGATCTCTTCATGGCCTTTTATGCAGTTTTTATGGTTCTGTGAGCAAAACCAGATTATGTGAGCTGAGGATATGGCAGAAATGCTTAAGCAATAAGCAAAAATGATCCAAGACACTATTAACAGATCATGTTAGAAGAATTAGTAATATATGCCTCATTTTGTTGGTAGTTTAGATGTATTGATGTGTGTTTGAAATGTCATGGCTTTAGGTATGTTGATGTAGATCAGTTCCTGTTTCCCAAATAACATATTCTTCAGTAAACATCTTTTATATTGCTCTTTGATGATGTGAGTATGTTATAAACCCTATGGGAGGTACTAAGGTAATATTTGAAGAGTGCTGATGTAAAGACCTTTCTCCATATTCTGTTTTGCTTATGCCTTTCTTTTCTTACACATTTAGATTACTGTACTCTGTTCTACCACCATCAGTGGCAAATGAGTTGAGACACAAGCGTCCTGTTCCAGCTAAGCGGTACGACAACGTGACCATTCTTTTCAGTGGCATTGTTGGATTCAATACCTTCTGTAGTAAACATGCCTCTGGAGAGGGAGCCATGAAGATTGTTAATCTTTTAAATGATCTTTACACGAGATTTGATATTCTGACTGATTCACGAAGGAATCCATTTGTTTATAAGGTAAGCAGGTTTTCAAAGTATTTAATCTATGACTTTTCAATAATTTACTATCATGTCACTCTTTTCCATCCTTTGGATTTTAGGCTTTTTTAAAAAAATAATTATGTTCTCAGTCTTTGAACTGTGTTACCTGATACTGCATAGCTAAAGAAGAGTATGTCGTTTATCTCTAAATGTGTGAAGGAACATAAAGGGCTTAGTTCTCAGCAGGATTTCTGCACCGTCACTTGTTAGGTGGATATGTAAATCTACTTCCATGTTTAGCAGATATGAACACTTATACAAGCAGTTTGTGGTTTTGCTGACCCCGTGCTTTAAGTTTTTCAGTCATATACCTGGGTATCCTGGTTGTAAAGTATAAGTTATTATTCAGTTATTCAATGCGAATTTCATTTCTTCATTACGAATGAGGTGTAGTTGCAGATGCAGCTGGTAGCAGGTAGGTAGGTAGAGAGAGAGATACCTGTATCTCCCATATATATGTACATGTGTATGCTTTTGTGTTTATATGTATAATATTAATTCCTAGCTTTTACTAGAAATCAATTTTATGTCCTGTACCAAGTGAATCAAGGGTGTGAGTCAAAATAAACATAGTGCTCAGTTTCTACAGAAATTCAGAAGACCCCAAAAGAGAGGCTCAAGTTCACACAATCACAGTGTCATTTTAATTTGTTACATTGTGAGCATACAATAATTTCTTTTCAACAACAAGCAGAGATGACAGGAATTAGGGTGATTTGAATGAAAGTGAAGGGAAACTATTTGAAAGGACAAGCAGTCTTGAAGGAAGCACTACATCCATTCTAGTCCTCCGAAGCCCATGATAATAAAGTAATTGAAAAATGTATATCTTGATAGGTGGAAACAGTTGGGGACAAGTATATGACAGTGAGTGGTCTACCAGAGCCTTGCATTCATCATGCACGATCTATCTGCCACCTGGCATTGGATATGATGGAAATAGCAGGCCAAGTTCAAGTAGATGGTGAGCCTGTACAGGTTAGTAAATGTGTGGGCTTGAATGAAGAGCCCATTCTTTTATATGGTGATAATGCTTTGAAATATGATAATGCTCAAGTCCCAGCCCATGCAAGCTTTATTATTGTTAGATTTTGAGACTGATACCTACAAATAATATGAAGTCACATGTAGATGTGACATGTGCAGTTCCCAGATCTTAAAATCTAATTATTGTGCTTAACCTTTTAAAGGACTAAAATAGGTCCTCATCATTTATGTCTGTTTTCTGATCATTTCAATCTAATCAACAAATGCCCATTGCGCATAAAGTACAGTTCGTTGAGTCTTCTTCACCTCAATGAACAGAACAATAATATTCCCTCACTGATATTTTTGATCAAGATTCAGATCCTCACGTCAGCATGAGAAAATACTGTATTAAAAAGAAAAGTACAGTTCCATAGGCAGTTATGGCAATGATTACTGGCAAGAATGTATATTAGTGGAAGTTCACTTATTGCGGAATTTTATGAAGATGTTGCGGCATTAATACAGAACTGGGGAGGCTGCATTGACCTATTCTCATCAGAAGGCTGTGAGAGCAAAATAAGTAATGACTGTGATGCATATTTCTATTTACATGGATGTTATTGGTCTAACACCTGGCTTAGATCTGCGTACTTCACTTTGTCACTGGGCAAAGAAGTGAGAAGGTTTGATTTGACTGTAATGTGTTATAAGAATGAGCTTCTCCAAACCCCTGTCCTATCTCTTGAGCTTTTAAATGCAAAATTCCATGATGTTTCCTCTGAGAAACATCTTTTTTTCTTGACCTACATCATCCATTTCTGCGTCTTCTGGGCACTTATTAAACACAGACCTGCAGAGTATGCCTCTCTTTCCACATTTTAATTTTACAGTATATAATAGCAGCATGGCATGGTGCATGCTGGAAAAATATGGAGTTTGTTCTTTCATGTGGGAGGCAGAGACATGACACTGCACTACAATAAAAAAAAGTGACACAAAACACAAAATGCAAGGCTTTGAAGAAGCAGGAGTGGCACATTGAAAAAATAAACTCTAGGAGATAGAAATGGCATAATACCTGTATTTAGTCAGAAGCATCAGAGTAGTTATGTTGATTTTGAATATTCAAACTTTATTTTTTCTCTCTAAAGATAACAATAGGAATCCATACTGGTGAGGTAGTCACGGGTGTCATAGGCCAAAGGATGCCACGTTACTGTCTCTTTGGAAATACTGTCAATCTAACAAGCAGAACAGAAACTACTGGAGAAAAGGGAAGGATCAATGTCTCTGAATATACTTACAGGTAAGTGATGCGGTATTTTTATTGGTGTTGACATCTTAAAAGAAATCACTTTGTCAGCATAACATCAAAGTGTCTTTGGGGTTGAAAGTGACAGGACTCCGCAACACATTATTTAAGTACATGAGTTCTCATGAAACTGTATGGCAGACTGCATTATGATATACTGTTACTGGTATGCAAATATAGTAATGATCTAGAGATAGATTTGACTCTTTCGTTAATTTGCTCTCATGCCTGTAGCATGTTTAATATTTTATATAGTGCGTGGCATGCATGCATAATACATACATTTACGTGTTTTCTCTTTCAATTTCAGGTGTCTTATGACATCAGAAAATTCAGATCCTCAGTTCCACCTGGAGTACAGGGGTCCAGTTTCTATGAAGGGTAAAAAAGAACCAATGCAGGTTTGGTTTTTGTCCAGAAAGAGTACAGAGACAGAGGTATGACTAACCAGTGTGTAATTTTTTTTTTAAACAAGGCATAAACATGACAAATTTAATCTAAACCACTGAGATCCATTTGCATTTTCAAAACTAAATGTTCCCTAGAGAAAAATGAAGAGTTTTGTACAACACTATTTCATTAATGCATTTACTATCTTGACAGCACATTAAAGTCGTTGATTATTTGTCTTTGCAGTTTGTGCAGTCCCTGAAAGAATATTTTTGTATTTTAAAAAGTCCTTGAGAGATTGCCAAGTTTTTAAATATTTATATCTCCCTCTTCTTACAGAGTTCTCCACTGTACTAGATTTTGCAATATAATGTCCGTTTCTGTTTAGCTGACATGTCTGGTTATCAGCACTTCAAAATTCACCATTTGCTTTCTTACAGTGAGTGAATAAATGTGCCTTCAAATATTTAGGCAACAGTCCCGCAACTACCTGCAGGCAGGTTAACACCTGATGTGTATGGTGGTCTGTTAACCCCAGATGGATCTCCTTGTTCAGAGACTGTTGCATGATAGAGGTCTTGCTTTAGAAATATACGGGGTGAAAACTCTTTCTTCTAAATGACATATGAGCCTAAATCCTCCTCTCAAAATGATGTGGGGTAAAGCTCTTCAAGCACTGAGTGGTCTTTAAGCTTATGCCTCAGAAATCTGGGCATGTATTAACCAAAATCTCATTAAAAGCCAATGAGATCTAGAGTCATAAGTGTGCTACAAACTTAGCCAGTTAATCAAGTAACAGTAAGCCAGCTGATTTGCCATACCTGAGCAGGTGCGTACATTCCACCCATTGCCAACAGGGAGAAAGAAAGGGTAAAAGTAATTTACATAGCTTGAATTTTGTCCTGAAGTAATGCAAAAAGACAGAGTTTCAAGCTAATGTATTTGATCTTAAAAATACACTTGACTAAAATAATGGAAGTCATCGGTTACCTTAGCTGAAATAATTCTCGTAAGTCACAGGAAATGAATTACATGTCTGAATACTCATGTGCTTCTGAAAATGAAATTTAGGCGTTAAACTATTTGGGCTCTTTAGGAGATCTAATCCAGATTTATTACCACTGGTACCCAAGTATATGAATACTGACTTTTTAATGGTAACTCCCAGTATTAACCCTCAGTATTAAACTTTAGGAGAGAGCTGGTACTTTAACTCTGCTGAAGTCTGTATTTTAGTATATATTACTTACAATAATATTCTGGGTGCCACTTTTGATAATACTTTTCTATTTTTATTCTATATCGAGATTAACTGTAATTTCACATTACTACCATTCTTTCAAATCTATAGTTGTATTTAAAATATATTTTAATTAAACACCTTTCACTTTTTTCTGCATCATAAATTATGTCCTATCATTTGTAGCAGGGCACATTGTAATTTTAAATGTAAAATTTCAGAGAGGTACTGAGTCAGGTGGGTATTTTCCTCGTTTCAGCCTCACATGTGTTTAATATGAATATAGGGTTCATATAATTTAGAATTTTAAATATTGCAATTTCCTTTTAGAGATCTTGTACAACAGTTGGTTTTGTTAATCCTCACAGCAGTCCTGAGAGGTACTTGCTGATACTATTGTCTAGTAATCAAGCTTTGTAGAGGGGTACATGGGGCAGGAATCAACCTGACAGAAAAACACTGTCAGCCTGATTTTCAGGAGCACTTAAGACTCACAGTTTAAGCACACTCAAAAAGTCTCTCTAATTTTTGTTAGTTTTTGTTAATTCTGAAATTCAGATATACATGTAATTCTTATAGATAGAAGGACTTTTCCCATCACAGGTATCTCTTCTAAACTGTAGTAAGTTTGGGAGAACAGGAGATTAGAAGGATACATTCATGTGGTGATTGGAACTGGTAATCATTTTGTCAGAGGTGATTTTGAAAAGTGAAAGAATATAATCCTCTAATCTTTTAATTCTTTCTCACTCCCTGCACAATTTCATCTGTCCATACACAAAAAGATGCACTGAGTTTTACTCCTTTAAGATTTTCTGAACTGTTTGCAGTTTCTCTTTGTCTTGTGAAGGTACTCTTCATGTTATTTCTGGCACTTTATAGGCTGTATGGAACAGTTGTAATCCAAAAGCGGAAATCAGATATAACCAATTTTTTATGTTTAGTAATGCCTTTGCTTTAGGCAAGGGTGTAGTTTTGGTTTTCTTTTCCAAATCTTATTCTCTCTGACCTTTCAAACACATACATGTGCTAATGTATTATCATGTGCAACGCTGTTTCAGGGGTACTGTTCATAACAATAAATACAGCATGTTAGCATATATTCAGAAACTATATGGTAAATTTCCTGAAAGGTCACTCCAGAATATTGCAAGAAGTGGCTTATAGAAGTGAACATGAAAATATTTCATAAATAATCCTGAAGATATTTCTGCTGATTATTCTTTTACTGTAAAGTTTTCTACCTCCAATATCTTTAAATCTAGGATAGTAGTGATATATTCTCCTTTTCATTATATCCCTTAGAGAGTGATTAGCTCAGCATTTGCAAATCTATCAGCATAATATTTTACCCTGAAGACCAGTAATTAATATATGGTGAGGAAAGAGGACAAAATACTTACAGCTGGCATAGAGATGTGAAACCAAGGCTTAAAATAAGCTGTCCCTCTGCCAGACCTGTAGAAAATGATAGGGTTGGAGCAGCTCAGCATACCTCAAACTTGGTCCCTAAGTTGGCATCTCTAATATCAGTCACCAAGAGAGTAGTTACTTCTGAGAAAGACTTGATTTACAAGAGCCAGTGTTGGGTTTGGAATGCTGCTCCTTTACTTTTTTCCACTTAAGATATCTCTTCCATGATACCATTACAGCAAAAATCAGAATTGCATCAGAAATATGCATAGAACAAAAGCAACTATGACCAATTACTCATTTTGCATCTGCTTGTTTGCATGTTATAAGATTAATTATTACTATCATTATTGTTTTAACAGAGGTTCAGCTGCAGCTTCTCTCTTGAGAAACAGATTTGTTGTAAAAAGTAAAGCTTACAGAGAGCCTCAGGTGTCTGACTGCAATTTCCATCATTCTCCACTTTCAGTTATCTTTCTCTTCTGCCCTGTCCCCACATTACTGATGGGAACAAGTTAAAGTATCTCAGTCAGAACTGGTAGTTCATCAGGGAATGTAGGAATTGTACGTTCCTACATAAAACACATAAAAAAGAAATACGTGCATTACCTATGCTGTGTTTTATTATTTTTATTATTTACGGATATTGGTTGCAAGTTGTAAAATGTGTTTTGTCACTGCATTGACCCACCATGTTGTTGCTTCAAAGGAAATCCCTTACCTCTCAAATTCTACTTGCATGCACTCAAGGAAACAAAGCAAGATGCTTTCTGAGCTGAGCGAAGAGGAAGAGGACGCTGGATAGGGTGCAATACTGACTGCAAATAGGGTGCCAGGCAGTAAGGTTGAGTTATGGATGTTATTTCACATCGTATCTCCCATTCCCATGTGCAGTACTATTGTCTTTTGCCCTGCTCCTGAAATCATACTCACCACTTTTCTCCAGGCTCGCTTGCTATTTATTTTTTCTTAAGGTTTGGTATTGTTATATCTCTGCTATGAGCATGTATTTCAAGCTTTCCTTTTTTTGATATGCATTTTTGCACGTCAATCATGTGGCCCTTCCTACCACCAAGGTAATATTGAATAAAATTTTGTAGTATGCACGCCACAACTAACCACTTCAGTCTGATGCTTCACATCTTCATCTTCATCTCTGAAGTATAGTGGTTACGTGAATCTCTGACATTTCTGGAAAGATAGGTATTTCAGCTGTTGGGCAGAACAGTGAACCTAAAGAACTATTTTTAAAAATAATACCTAAAGAAGCATTATGAAAATTATTGTATAAATGATGTTTATCAGATTTAGTTCTGCTATAACCATGCTTCCCATTCATTTTGTGAATAACACTTGATGCACTGTAAATTCCTGGTTAGAAAAAGGTTCCTCTTTTGAGATCATCCTGCATTTTCCCTTTGTAGACACTATGTAAACATTTTCTATATTGAAAGGGGGCAGTTGTTTGTCTGATACTGCCATTTGGAGCATGTGCCAATGTACTTCTACTGAAATGCTGTTCACTTGCAATGTATTTCTCATTGATTTATATTAACTAAATTAAGTTGTCATGTTAATAATAGATTGCTGGACAATTTTAGACCACCTGTAGTGCTTTGATTCTTTTCTGATGGAGCCCCCAGAATTGAAAGGCATGCTGCCGGCACATGGTTGTCATGGTTGCCTTTTGGTTTGGTCTCTCTAATTTTCAGAAATGATCTTATCTTATTCCTTGGGAAGACCTGATAATATTCTAGGCATCATGGCATAATTAAGGGATGTAAAGCTTGTAAGGGGGCATGGTGTCTTTTATCAGCTGATATAATTAGTAAAAGTGGACAAGTTTCAGATGCGTAGACCTTCCATAACTTCAACACACAGTGCATTTTTATGTGAATAATATCCATTCTTATCTGACTGATAATTTCTGAATATTTGCATTATAAAATAGGATAGTGCAATTTGTGTATAAAAATTGTCTATATCTAGTATACCTTATCAGCACAGAATATATATGTATAAATGTTTCATGTTAATGTGCAAAAGAAATTGCAATAAATTATTTTTTCCACTGAGAAATCTTGGGATTTTCTTTTCAGTGAAAGCTGTATTTTATTGTTTGATACAAAACAAGTATGTTCTCCGTTCCATAATTTGAAATCCAAGTTTAAATAATTTATCGAGTCGTTGTTCCAATGTTTGCAAATGTCCAAGAGTCTGCCACATTCAGGTTAATGTATCACATCCTCAGATTAAAGTAGTGTTCAAAATGTGTAGATTAATGCTCCAAAAATAGTAGATGAGGTCACAAAAATGCGTACATTCCTTTGAAACTCTTGGACAATATTTAACAATCAAATCCTATTAGCCGTCTACTTTGAGCAGGATGGACATCACCAACCAAAGCTTTAGGAATGGGAAACGAAGAGAGGAAGCCACATAGATTCCCTTCCATCATCTCACTGTCAGACAGCAATGCATCCCAGCACTCCATGAGAGACTGCCCTCGCTCTAATAGATACACAACAGCAATTTGCACCTGAAGTTGATCAAGCTGACCAAAACTTTCATGGTGACTCCTAAAGACAAGGGATTTGTGATGGCTGTGGTTGTGCATTGACATAATTCATGCAAATGGATGTAAAGTAACTGATGTTTCTGTATTACACTTCAAGCTGATGGAAGATGGCATGTCAGAAATCTCAAATAATGCTCGGAGTTTATATTTTACCTTCTTAATAATTTCAAAGTATTAAAGCTCCTATTAAGCTACTCTGTAACATAACCAATTTCTTAAAGCACTAGAATAATAGCTCATATATTATGTTCATATAAGAGCTTTTATCTCAAAGAAACCAGTACGATTTAAGCACTTAACCACTTTTATTACTAAAACTGGTCTTCACTTAAATGCCGCATTCAGCTACTAAAATAATACTTTGGTTAAATATTACTCTCAGATAACAGTTAAAAACTTCTGCAGGTATTTAGTTCTTTTATGTGTGCTCTATTGCCTCTTTTATTTAACTACAGTGATTTACTTTTTCAATAGAAGCTCTCTAGCTGAAACATGAGGCAGAGTAGTTATCGAGGTCTCTTTCAAAGGCGTTTACAAATGCATGTTTTATTTTAGTATTTTTTGTAAAAAAGTTTAAACAGGGAAAGGGGAAAGCAGCAGTGAAATTGCAAGTTATGGAATGCTTAGCTGTTTGTAATCTTCTGGATCATATGCTTTCCTTTGAATTCAGATACGCAAAAGAATTTGGGTTTCTGTGGTATTATTAACTAAGGCTGTGGCCATGCAGGGGACTCTGCTACTCTACAGCTGTCTTAAAGTTGGCACTGTGGTTGGCTTCCATACTGCAGGGCTGAGTGGTCTGATTGTTGGATAATATACTCCCTTTTTTTCCTAATACAGGGCTTGAAAAACAGCAGAAGGACTCTCACTGGTTTCAGTAAATTTTGAAGCAAGCTTATTAAGCACATACTGTCAATCTTTAGAAGTTACATTATAAAGACTTCCACACCCAATGAGACTATTTGATAATATGGCCCATATTTTTAGATGCTGATCTTTTCTTTGACCTTCCCCATGTGGAATTCTATCAAAACTTGATTTTTTAAAATTTATATGGGTAGGCAAATATGTGTGTTTACTTTTTTAGCAAAAATATTATCAATTCTAGCATAGTAAGAGGGATGTGTTATTACTATATTTACTTTTTAATCACCAATACACTTCTCTCAGGCTCTGTTGGGATGTTACAAGTTATGAGCCTTATGCAGTCAATTTTTGTTTATGTTTGTATGCCATAAGGTAAAAACTGTAAATCCAGTGCTCAGGGGGAACAAACTGGGAACATAATTTCGTGTTTGATAATTTTGGGGGAAAAAACAGAATGATAAACAATGAATGAGACACTCATTTGGATATGTATTTACAGTATTATCACAACAGTTATTCTTGTATGTTTTACTTACAAAAAGAAATTAAAATGTTGTACTACTGTGGTTAGGGAACTAGAAAGGCTTTATAAGTAAGAATAGCTTGAAAACTATCTTGAAATGTCAATGAATGGGAAGGGCATGGGTGGAATACTGCTGGTTTTAACTCTATATAAGTTTCTGAAAAGTTACACATGGGGACAGACCAAACAATAAGCTACACAAGCAGAACTCAATTTTCTTTTAGGCGAGGGTGGGCTTGCAAACTTTGCCATTCTGGCAAACACATCTACGGATGTCATAATTGGGATGTAGCTGGAAAGTGCAAACGAGTCAGCAGCTAGAGCAGAAGACTGAATGTCAGGACTCCAGCTCTGATCTCTCTGAGTGATATCACAGGCTATTGCACAGCTCATAGTTCAATTCTTTTCCCTCCTGTATCCAGCACCAGCTTAGCTGTAATGATCTTAGAGGTATAGTGTCTCTCCCTTGCCCCCAAATTTGATGATGTAAGAGAGTGATGCATTATTCGTGAAAGTAGTGGCCTTTATCCTTATTGCTGTGATTTCTGTTGGGACTATCCACTAAGTCCAGCTGAACGCACACTTAAATTCTGCAGGATCTGGGGACTTTTTGTTCACCTTCACTACAGGTTTCTAGGAACAGGAGACAGCAGTATGTGTCTTAGACCTAGGTACAGTAATAAAAACTATTGCCCAGAAGACTGTTAATTCACCCTGCTGCTATTGGGCTATATTTTGTTTGTTTGTTTGTTTGTTTTTAGAGGAACTTCATGTTTTTAGGCATCATTGGCAGCAATGTTTTATTAGCACTCAGAAAAGTCAATTTAGCTCTTATCTACATATATATAATATATATTACACTGTTTAAGCGGTAGTACAAAACATATCTGACTAGTTACAAGCTCACATTTGAAAGACAATCATGTGCACAAGAAGGCAATAGGAAAGGATATGCTAGCATCTGATATGAATAAGAGCTGGGTGGAGCTTGAGGCCCCAGAACCTTTTCTTTGAGCAAAACTCTAGCAAAATCTAAAGCTAATAAACATTTGAGTGTGCTGCAGCCAAGCTGTGCACTGCAATATACACTCTTGTACTCTGAAACTTTGATAGCCTTGTCAATAACATCTATCTCCATGGAGCCAGAGCAAGGCCTGAGGCATCAGCATCCTAATGTGTTTTTCATTCACCATGTAGACAGGTCAACACTATAGATGTATTGTCGCAAACTGTAAAATGGTTATTCAATGCATTTCCAGAGCCATCATATATTAAAAAAGAAAAAAAAAAATGGTGGGTCATCACGTTCTAGCGGTATGAGAACTTGAAGAGAATTTGGTACTCATGTTCTCCAGACAGTCATCAGGCAGTCAGCATAGTGGTACAAATAGGAGCTTACGGGCTATTGTAAACGAATTCTGTCAATCATGGTGTTGGCTTATCATGTCCAAGTAAAGGGATGTAACTGGACTTTTAGACCTGTTTTATTTGAGTGCCAGGGACACACAGAGTGTCTGCGTTATTATTTTTCAATTAACGAGATCCTTTCTTTCCTGGGGGAGAGTCTGAAATTGTTGTCATTTCATGCACCTACCTGACAATGAGAGGGGAGCAAGTAATAAGCCAGTAAACAGAGCCAGGCTAATCTAACTGCAAAGAAAAAAAAAGCCTTTCCATTCCCCAATCTATAGCTGCACACACAAGGCACTATTTTTTTTCTGTATTGTTCTTCAGACTTTTGGCTGGCTTTGGGTGACAGTTGTGGAAAAACTGCAACAATACATGCTGTCTCCACCAATTCACTCTTTGTTTGTTATTAGCAGGAAAAGGCTAGTGTTCATTTTCATCATAATGGTCAATGGGTCTTTCTGCCAATGTGACTGTTTTGGAGATAACGACATCCAGGGAATGTAAAAACAATTTTGTGATTATTATTCTGGAATGAAGATGTGTGTTCTCTGTTATAAGGGTTTTGTTCCAGACTATTCCACATATCCAGCAGTCAGATTGACATTGCCTTTGTTATTGTTTTTTTGCAGAGATGATTATGGGGATTTCACTATATATAAAGCACCTAGTACAAATTTTACAACACAGAACAATTGTACTCTCAAGGGAAGAGATTTTGTGTGATGAGGGTCTATGAACTCGCAGCAGTCAGCCAATGCTAGCACACGTTTGTTTTTATCTGTTCATGTGCTGGACACCTCTGGCATGAAGCCCATGTGTTTTTTTGTATTGCAGGTTCTCAGGGTCATTCTAGCCTTCCAAAACTGATTTTACACTTTGATAAGTGTGGTATCCTGTCTAGTGCTCAAACAACTGACTTTTGATTAAAATGACAGAACTTAGCTGAGTGCAGACAAAAGACTGAAAGTGTTCATAGTTCCTAGCTGGTGTTAATCATAATCCTGAACTGAAGACCAATTAAGTCCATAGTTCTTGAACCTTTGTTTAAAAATAAAAACCAAACAAAAAAAACCCCACAAAACCTACATGGCCATAGTTTTCAGATGAAAAATAAAACTCTGTTTCAGTTCAGTATTGCTGGCGTCAGCCCCAATGTCACTATGAGCATAGTGTTGTAACGAACTGTGTGAAAAATCAAAACCACCTTCATAAATCTCACTGAAATATGCAATGTACTAAGAGTGAAGAAATGCACATCTATTTCTCACAAGTCCTAAACGCTGTGTGTAAGGTTCCTAGAAAGAAAAGAAAGCAGGTTATGTCCCATTATTTTCAGATATTTTGTGCAAGTCAACTTAATAAATAGCAATTTTCATATGCAAAGCGTTCAGAAACAATCTGATTTCCAAAAAACCTGTATTAGGAGATTGAAGAGTAAGTATCCTTTATCCACAGAGGGCATAGTGAATCATTCAGAGATTTAACAGCCTGTACAAGAAACCAAAGCCTTGCCTTCTGTCATATTATAGGTGTGCTTGTGGTCAATTATGTAATGGTCTAGAGGATAAGAAACTTGCCCACAAAGTGAAGATGCATGCCTTTTCACAAAGCCTTCCTTTCCCACATCATCCCACCCCTCGGGTTTTATAAATATATATGTATATATGTATATGTGTGTATATATACATATTTCACACTCCAACTTCTGTGTAGGCCACCTTTCTTCTTTCCTTGCTGCTTGGGCCTGTATCCAGGGAAAAAGATTATACTAATGAAGCCTATAAAACAAGTACAATAACACTGCAGTAATCCTGATGAAGGCACTGTGTGGGGTCTGGGTGATGACTCTCTGGTCCCTGTCCCTGCAGGCCTTCTTTTCTGTTTAACATAAAATGTATGAGCAATCATAGAAGCACAATTATTGGCAGGGAACAGTACAGCTAGGGACAGGAGGGGAACACCTGAGCTCCAACTACAATGATCAAAAAGTGTCTCAGATTGCAAACAAACATTGTTTTCTCATCTGCGTCTCATACTGTGTAAATGTAAGGTTTGGTGTACATACATTGCTAAGTGGAGATGTCAGTATTTTCTTAAGCTATAATTAATTGTTTTGTCATGAAGATGCCAAGAAAAAGTCAACATTTATTTATGAAATACTTGTCCTAGGACAGATTTCTTGCTTACTCTCATTATTGGGCGTGATTAATTTTCCCACTGTGGTATCTGTGGGTAAATGTTGCCTTGTATTTTCAGTTGGACAACACAGCACTACAGCTGGAGACAATCTCCATTGTCTCTTGCATTCCCAGGTATGTCACATTTTAACTAATTTTCTAGTTGACTGGAGGTTAGCAAATGTGACGCCCATCTACAAGAAGGGCTGGAAGGAGGATCCCGGGAACTACAGGCCTGTCAGCCTGACCTCGGTGCCAGGGGAGGTTATGGAGCAGATCATCCTGAGTGCCATCATGCAGCACGTATGGGACAACCAGGGGATCGGGCCCAGTCAGCATGGGTTTATGAAAGGCAGGTCCTGCTTGACTAACCTGATCTCCTATGACAAAGTGACCTGCTTAGTGGATGAGGGAAAGGCTGTCGATGTTGCTTACCTGGACTTTAGTAAAGCCTTTGACACTGTTTCCCACAGCATTCTCCTGGAGAAACTGGCTGCTCATGGCTTGGACGGGCGTACTCTTTGCTGGGTAAAAAGCTGTCTGGATGGCCAAGCCCAAAGAGTTGTGGTGAATGGAGTTAAATCCAGTTGGCGGCCAATCACAAGTGGTGTTCCCCAGGGCTCAGTACCGGGGCCAGTTCTGTTTAATATCTTTATCAATGATCTGAACAAGGGGATCGAGTACACCCTCAGTAAGTTTGCAGATGACACCAAGTTGGGCAGGAGTGTTGATCTGCTGGAGGGTAGGAAGGCTCTGCAGAGGGATCTGGACAGCCTGGATCGATGGGTCGAGGCCAACTGTATGAGGTTCAACAAGGCTAAGTGCCAGGTCCTGCACTTGGGTCACAACAACCCCATGCAACGCTACAGGCTCGGGGAAGAGTGGCTGGAAAGTTGCCCGTCAGAAAGGGACCTGGGGATGTTGGTCAACAGCCAGCTAAATATGAGCTGGTAGTGTGCCCAGGTGGCCAAGAAGGCCAATAGGATCCTGGCTTGTATCAGGAAAAGTGTGGCCAGCAGGACTAGGGAAGCAATCGCCCCCCTGTACTTGGAACTGGTGAGGCCGCACCTCGAATACTGTGTTCAGTTTTGGGCCCCTCACTACAAGAAGGACACTGAGGTGCTGGAGCGTGTCCAAAGAAGGGCAACAAGGCTGGTGAAGGGTCTAGAGCTCAAGTCTTATGAGGAGCAGCTGAGGGAACTGGGGTTGTTTAGTTTGGAGAAGAGGCTGAGGGGAGACCTTATTGCTCTCTACAACTACCTGAAAGGAGGCTGTAGCGAGGTGGGGTTTGGTCTCTTCTGCCAAGTAGCAAGTGCTAGGACAAGAGGAAACAGCCTCAGGTTGTGCCAGGGGAGGTTTAGATTGGATATTAGGAGACACTTCTTCACCAAAAGGGTAGCCAGACACTGGACCAGGCTGCCCATGGAAGTGGTTGAGTCCCCATCCCTGGAGGTATTTAAAAGACGGGTAGATGCAGTGCTTAAGGACATGGTTTAGTGGTGGACTTGGCAGTGCTAGGTTAATGGTTAGACTTGATGATCTTAAAGGTCTTTTCCAACCTAAACGATTCTATGATTCTATGAACTATGATACTTCCTTATCTTTGGACCACATTTTTCTTGGCAACACGGCACTGCAGCAGTAGGAAACATTACTCTCTGACTGAGTGCCATAACCTATCAAAAAGAGCCAAAGTGAACCCAACACTTTAAAAAGCCACTGATTCCTTTTCTCATTATGCTTTCTTCATTTCTGGCTCAACAGGCTAAAAACTCTCCAGTAAATTGTTCAGAAAGGACTTAAAAAATGAATTGCTGCTGCAACGTGGAAGATCACGCAGTAGCCAAACAATAAATCTGACTGGGTAGGTCTTTACTGACACAGCTGCCAGTCCCCGGTTTTTATGTTCCTTCTTGTCTAATGAAAGAGCCTGTTCTGTGTCAGATGATGTCATGTTTTCTAATTAAATGCTGCAGGGTGCTAATATTTTCTCCCCCTGTTGCTACAATAATACCAGGCAATCTATGAGAATGTTACAACACTCTTGAAGAAAACAAAAAGGATATCATATTAGACTGTTGTGTCAGGTTTTGAAAGCTCTGCAAGGCTGACAAGATAAAGCTGTAGTGGTTGCTTTGCGTGTGATCCTGCCTGAGAGGTACCTGCGTGTCTCACTGTAATACCACCTGGGTAAAATACTCTGAAAATACATCTGAAAAACAATTTCAATTCGCTTTGTAAAATCATAACAAAACAGGGTGGAAGAACACACTGTAGAAAAGGAAATCCTAGCTTTTCTCGGTTGAAACTTAAAGAGAGGCAATGAGATGGGTTGCTGAACTTGTGTTAGTCTTGCAAAGGGTGTGAGGTTTTTGTTCCCAAAGCCAGGACCTGCAGCTGCTCCAGACGTGTGCTGGCCCTGCTGGATCCGCCCTCAGCCTGGCAGTGGACGCCATCTACTGAAGCACCACGACATTGTCAGAAACATTTTGATAAGGCATTTGCTCAACTACTTCGGGCTTCTCTTTTTGTTTTTCATTAATTTTTAGCAGGAAGAGCCATTTTTCTTGGGCAGCAACTCAAAACTGGTTAAAGGGAAAGTATCACATGCTATAAAACATTGGGAAAAAATAACAGTAGGACCTTGCTTTGCCATGACCCCAGCAAAAAAGACATTAACAGTCTCAAACAGGTCATCCAAGGGTGGAACATGTGCTGCCTGAAGAAGAAACGTGTGTTTTGTTTGGGTTTTTTAAATTGAAGTCTGTAGAAGAAGGTACTGTGAACTGGATAGTTTTACCCTATTGTGCTTTAATGTTTATTATCTGTTTATACATGATACGAAGATAAAGCTTCCCCTGGAAAAGAGGAGCTAATTGACGGGCTGTGTGTTTGGTGCTGAGTTAATTTATGTTTGTTAGGCCATGACATGAACGCAAACACATTCACAGTGTTCCTGTTGGGTGGAGGTTGTCTTTCTGCGTCCTTCTGGCTGATTGCCATTGTCTTGGGCTGTCACCTCCACCGAGAGCAGGGACTGCAGTCCCGTTAGCCGTGGTACAGAATGTAAGAGATTGCAACTAATACCCAGGCAAAACTCTCATTGAAGGCAGCCAGTAAATTCTGGATTAAACAAACACACAGACCGTAGGGATAATTCACTTACACAGATAGGTCATGGCTGGAGATAATTCATAAGACTGCAGATGTTTTGCAGGAATGAGGAGGAAGAAAAGGCAAAATTAATCAAAGGGAACCTGCATACAGTGTAGCTCTGGCTGCTAATGCTCAATTACCTTTCCTCCCCTACTATCCAAATGGCCTAACCTTGATAAACCCTCACTTGGAAAAGGAGAAGGGAGGTGCAGGAGATCGTACCTACCTAGCAAATGTGCAACTTCAGTATGTTGACCTCCATGGGGTCGGTGACATGCACAGATGGCACACTACGTTACTTCCCTTTTTGAACAAGGACAGTGCCTGCGGAGGCATGGATTCGTGAGCAAATGGTGAGTAGGGCCCTCGGGAGATGACCTGATGCTGGTGTTTCTGTCCCAGCACTGCATAGACACCCAGAAGGGACATCCAGAAGGGATACCCAGCAGTCTGATCTGCAGTCGCAGGGCAGAGTCTGCTGCCAGATGGAAGGGGCAAAGACCTCGCTGTGGCTGCAGGACTGTGCACCTCCAGGGTCTTGTCAACCTCCCCTGCTGTTGTCATCCTGGCAAAAGGGTACAGAGAAGCAGCTGGCCATCAGCCTGGAGGCAAGGGGCTTACCTTTGGCTGCTGGAGGCTTGCTTTTGGTTGGAGGTAGCAGCATCTTGCAAGTATTTGCTAGGGAAGAAGCATAGGGTCACCTTGGTAGTTGTCTTTCTCCTGACTAGCAGGCAGTTAGCTCTCTGCTGTGCCTGCAGTACTCCTGTTTAAAAGATGAGGAATTAACCACTGACCAAACAGGCGCCTTTGACTGTGCACCCATTTGGGTATGGTACACTCTTGCATGGAGTAGCAAGAGTGGCATACAAACTGCAAAATCTAAAGTCAGGAGCTGCTGGAAGAACTTGCTTTCCTGAGGTACTCAATTCTCCTCCTAAGGAAGACCATGGAAATAACTGCTGCTTTGTTTTGGGCACTGGAAGAAAAGAAAGGTCAATTTTGTTATACAGGAAAATATTTATTTTTGAAAGCAATTGCTTCCTTCAACACATAATGATTTGTCAAAATACAGAATTAGATATATTAATTTCCATTGCTCATTTTATAAGGCTGAAAAGAGAGCCTATCTGGACAAAAGTGCTGGTTTAACAATCAGATCTCTACCTCTGTGAGAGGCTCAACCTCAATTTTCACTTGAACCTTATTCCTGGGGAACGGTCCCCAAACCATGCTGCATACCTGTCGAGGGACACTGTCCAGCCTTTTGGTTCATTGGCTTTGTTTTTACTAAGTGCTGAATTCTCATCTTACCCCTGCCTGTCCCTGCCACCCCCAAGAAAATCACAAGCCTTTCCCTTCTTGACTTTTTCTAACTCTGCTTTGGACTTCAGATGTCAGTTTAATGCTTGTGGTTGGTTCATTTAATACTGGTGCTATTAATGTTATTTAAAAAGCATACATCATGTGGTTCATTACATTTTGCTTCAGGAATACACAAACCAGATGTTTTGCCTCTGATGGATGTGTTGGTACTTTGCATTGTAACAGCTGTCACGTGTAAAAGGATGTAACATAACCTACTGTTTTAAATGGAGATAAAATATTCCAGTATTTACATAAGAAATGGTTAAAATGACATTGATCTTTGGTAACTTTTTTGGTAAGGATTATGTAACAACAGTGTTATGTAACAACCCCAATTCAAGATAAATGAGTTAAACTTTTTCCAAGTACCCCACGGTATTCCCATAACTACCTTTACAGGGAGCTCTTAGAAGAAGTGTCCTAGAAGCAACCAAAACTTGTTACAAAGCAGATCCTATTTTAAGAGATAATTGTTTTAATTGTTTAAGACTTACAAGCCAAAAATACTATATGACCACATCTTTCTAAACATTTAGTTTCATAGTTCATGGAGAGTTTCTCATAGAAGCATTTTTTTCTGCTTGCATAGTGGCTGATTTTATTGCCCCTATGAACCTGAAGATTTGTGACAACTGCAACATTGCTGCAAGACAATGTTATATTAGGGCATTACCATGATGCGTTTATCTGGTCTGTTAATGGAATTAGTTGTTTGAAAGAGCTCGTCAGCACTTCAGGAGTGGCTCCTGTTGTGGAGTGCTCACTTCTCTGCTAGGAGTTTCCAGTTTCTGCTGACCAACAGTATCACTCCCAATGCAGGGTAGTCCATTTTACACATTATTTCTGTGCCTTATGTTTTGACCATAGCGCTCTGGTGAATAGACAGAAAAAGTTCTATTAAGACTGAGGGTGTCTCTGAATTAGAGACAGAATTGAAAATACTTGCAAAAAAAAGAAAAATTAGTATCATATTATTTCCAGTCTGATGCTTCTGTTCTGTTCTACAGTTCTACCATCTTCAAACTACTGCACATTATTTATAAGGATGTGGATAAACTGGATGGACTGATGTTAAAGAGTCTTTGCTTCTTTCCCTCATCTGTTTCTTCAACAATTCCCTTTCCCTCCTATTCATCTCAATAACACAGATGTGAACTTTGGGTTGCATTTATCAGAATTGTTTTACTTGCTCACTGTACTTGAAAACATCCATAAGTCATTAGCATTGCTAACCACAGCAGCTGGGTCAGGTTGGAACGTCTCCTGCTCCTAAACAAGGAGCTGATATTCAGCTGATATTCAAGTGGGTGTGTTCTATCAGTGCATGGCTTGGTGCAAAAAAATTTAGTAGCAAGCAGGGACTAGGGACCTGAGCGGGAAATCAGGTGATGAAGGGAACAGCCCCCACCCACCAGCACACAGCTGAGTCAGGGAATAGCTTTAAGCACTGCTGTGGCTTTTTCATTGATGCCTGTTTCCACCCTACAGGGGCAGGTGGAACAGATAATCGGGAGGCTGCAGGACAAAGGAGACTTGATGCTTTATGAGCATTAGGCCTTATTAGGGCCCCTCTCATTGTCTGGGCACTTGTATGAGCAGCAGCATGTGGGATGCACCTGCCTTGCCCTGTAGCAGAGGGAGTGTGGCCCTGTGGGTGTAGGGTACCTAGGCAAGGGAGATGGGCACGCAAGGTGCCGGGGGCTCTGGTCCCTGCTGAGGACTTTCTTCCCATCAGCACGCAAAGAAACAGTACAAAGCAATGTTGCTGGTTTTTCACTTTTAACAAGAAAAGGAGGGACAGAAGTTGGGCACTGATGGGTTCTGTAAGTATGGCCAAAGAAATTGTTTTGTTTTATGAGTCTGAGAGCTGCCTGGCATCTGTTGTCTGTTCTGCTGTCCTTCATGCTCCTTAGGGTAAATAGTCATCTGTTGACACATGTGAACTATGCATTCATTTTAATTAACAAGTCCTGTATATGCTTTATTTCATTAATCTGCTGTTAGTAATACATAGCCAAATGCTTGCAGTCAGAATACATGATATAAATCCATTCCTCTTGTAGCTTTCTCAGCAGGACAGCCATTCTGTCCTGATGGCTGATTGCCGAACAATCTCAAAAACTAACCTTTAATCTCTTTCAGCTGATTATTTGAAGGTAGAGGGCCTTTGGGTAACCTAGTGTTTATAAATCCAGACAGGGAGATTGTGTGGGGGGGAAGTAGTCAAATTTTATACTTGCTGTAACCCTCCAGAATTTGGCTAGCTTTAACCACTGCTGCATAGGATTTTGTTGTTAATTAAATACATATTGATAAGAGACAGTGGCATGTTTTCCTTACAGGGCACCTTAGGGCTGCTCTTGAAATCATGTAAATGACTGATCAGTTTGTGGACATGTTTATATTCTTTGCTCTGTTGAGGGAACTATGTCAGAATTATGTAGCTGAGTTCTGAAATATATTTGTTGACTTTAAACTGTGAGAGTGTGATGGAAGCTCCTGTAAAGGTTAATTAATGGAGCCTAACACCATTTCTGAGTGCAAGCTCAGTAGCAGGTTCAGCATTTAGAAGGTATATTTCCTTTTTGGTGTTATGAAAGACACAGAGGTTAAGAAAGAAGGCAAATGTCTAGGGTATTCCTTAGAATAGGAACTGTTTGGATCCTCAGCCCTTCTGATTTTCCTCAGAGATATGAACCCTACCTCTCATCGGAAGTGTCACAAGAAATACTCTGTTCTTCTGTTGGAAACTATCCCTTTCTCTTCCCCAAAAAGATCGTTTCCCCTATTGGATGTATGTTTGGGATTGAATACAGTTATTAATTTGCTTATAGTATTCTTCATTTCCAGACAGAATTTTCTGCCAGAAGTTTCTTATCAGCTTATTGTACTGAAACCTTCTCATGGGATATGCAAAAACTGGCAATGCCAAGTAGAGAGAATTCAGTCATGTATCAGCAATAAAGAATGAATAGATTGTCTCCAAATTTAGATATAAACCTCATAATCCAGTATTTGCTAGTGTCCCCAGCAGAGCTTATGTGGGTGAATGTTTGCTGGAGCAAACTCAAAGTTGTTATCAAAACGAGTGGGTGGCAGGAAACTGGGCTGTGCAACACAGTTCAAAACCATTGCTGTCCCCCCCTTCCTCACACACCAGGTGCATAACGTGTCCCCCTTAGCAAGGAAGGCTTGAAGAGTCATGCCCATTGCTAGGGCAGTGCTGTTGCTGTTGTCCGCTCGCTATTTAGGCCATTTGTTTTATGTTAAGACATGTAAGCTTTCTTTGCGAGCAGTAGGAATGAGGGGACAGGTAATAGCTGTTGCCTACCTACCCCACTTCCCTATGTGTCCATTTAAAGTGTTATCCCAAAACACTTTGGCGCTTTGAATTCGGTGCTTTGAATTGAGGGACAAGACAGATGCTTTACAGCTTTCTAAGGCTGAAGGACCTTTGGAACAGGGGCCACATTTTGTCAAGTACTCCACACAGTGGAGTCCGCATCTGGACCAGGATACTGGAAAATAAAGAACAACTCACAACTTACTCTTCAGGAAAAGTGAATTCTCTAAAATATGGTGGTGTACTGCACAATGTGACTTAATTTCTTTGTTTCCCTCAGATATTTTTAGAATTATGTAGGTCTCTTAGTAACAGTTTTGCCTTTTTTTTGTTACTTGTTGCTATTTGCTAGATTTTCATGTTTCAACAGTGAACAGTTTCTTACAATTAGTCTTAATACAGACATTTTGTGATGTTTCTCCAGTTAAATAGTTGGGTTTTTTTCTCATATCTGGTTTGTTTCATATGGGGTGTTGTTTGCCATTTTTATTCATACATTGCTCAGAAGTTTGAACTCAAACAACCCCAAAAAATTCCATTTATTCAGACTGCAGGAAAAGATAAAGATGTGATGTAACACTTCCAGACTAGAGCATGCACAATCTATAAGTGAACTGTAAGTTTACACAGGCATGGTCTGAAGTTGTTTGGCACTTTTAGGTTGGAAAATTTCCACTGAACTCTGGATCAAGTCTGTAACAAATAATATTCATCCTACTGACGGTGGCTAGAAATGTTAAGAATTCATTCAGGGTTACAAACGTAGCAGGCCAGGTGACCAACAAGAAAATATTCCAGAGCACCAGGGCTAGTCCTATTAGCCAGAAGTCATAGCAGGCTTTCTAAATATGTCTTTTTGTGCAGTAGCTGCCAAAGAAAACCTGTTGGTTACCCCAAGAAACGATGTTATATTAAAATTCTTAGCTAAAGTTATTGGGAGTATCAGTTATCGAAACTGCATTAAGAATTGACTCGTTGTGGGAGGCATATGGGTTGAGTTGAACACCAGAAACAAATTTTCATTTTTAATGAACGGTGTTTGCATGTTTGCACGTGTGCAGCCCTGAGAAGCCCACATTTTTCACAGCTTGCGTATGGAAGTCTTCTTTCTTGTAACTCTTCCTATTTCTTACCTTCAGTTGATTCACAGTTTAAAATGAAGCCTTTAAGTATGTGATGGATACATCAGCAAGGGTCAAATATGTAATCATCAATCCTGCCTTGAATGCCTATTTGCCAAATCTTAAATAGGTGGAAGTAGATAAGGGAACGCAATGCTGTGCTTAGATTGAGATCCACGAGGGACACAACCTGTATTAATCTAGGTGTTCACCACTTTAAGTCAAAACAACTGCCTAGGCTGAGAGTGGCTTTGAAAGTGTCACAAAGTAAGCAGAAATACTAACAGTTATGAGGTGGACTACAAACCTTCTTTTCATCAAGGAGCCTGAAGTGTACTGGAAGTATTTCTAAATTTTCTAAGGCTCAGGGCCATTTTGTTGAAAGCAAACCCCACAATTAGCAAGGCAAAACTAGAAATGCACTTAACCAGGCTTCACACTGCAAAATGACACAGTTTCTAGAGGTAGACCCCCAGAGCAGTGCTAAACTGGAAAGGAGCCATAAGAAACCAAAGGGCTGTATCATGCTGCCATGGGTTACTGCTTGGGTGAGGAAGACTGCTTTCCTGAAGTTTTGCCAGCACCAGATTCGCACACAGTGCAAATGCTTGTATTAGGGCTGGAGGGTAGGCACAGCTAACTACCTTCAAACTTGAGTGATTGTATAGGGTAATTCCTTTTTTCCTGTATAGTATAGCTTAAAGAATTGGTGAGTATTAAGGAGATTCTTATTTTACCTGAACCAACACTTTCTTGAGCAACAGTAGATCAGCTGGTTTGTATAAGCTCCTTAAGAGATACTTCGATCTGCTTATTTTGATGCAGAATGGGGATGGCTGTATATTTTTGTTTGCTTTTTTACCTCAGAAATTAATCTAAACATTGTGCGGCAAAGATGCTGTCACTTAGTTCAGGCTAAGTAACGTCAGGTTTGCCAGCAACTCCTTTGAAATAATCAGAAGGAGATAATCTGACTTAAGTTATACTGAGTAATTCCATAATAGATGCTGAGAAATCAACTCCACGGATGAGAAAGCTTGTGAACAGAAGCCTAAGGTAAGTAGGGCATCTACTGGTGAGACTCTGCAATGAATTAATCTACTGCATAAAAGTCTGATCCAAATCCCTATCCTGTATGGGCCATTCTGTGTTTGTTTTGCTTTGCAAAATAAGCAAGTGCCAGACCTGTTTCCTGAGTTCTTTGGCCAAAATTGCAATTTCTGCTTGAATAAATCCTTACTTTCTCGCACTCCTCTAGAGATGTCTGGCATGTACATTGCAATAGTAGTATTGTGAAATATCTTAGTTAGAAGAGGAAAGGAAATGAGCTAAAGAAACTTGTCAAAAGATGCGATGCAAGTCTTTAACAATCTCCAACCTTCCCCCACCCCAGTCTATCATGGCAGGTTCTCTGTCTGATAAGATTATAAAGCTGTATTCCTTGTACCAGGAGCTACTTTGATACTCTGATCTGCTGCCTAAGGGTGTGAAAAGGAATACAATGCATAAAAGAATGCAGCAATACTCTATGGACATAAAATCCATAGCAACCAGACACAGGTTGTTATCCACACAACTCAATTGCCTTCCTTTGTTCTTCAGAAAATGTTGTATGCAACAGCATGATATTCTCTACAGCGTTAAATAAAGTTTAATGACTTCTGCAGAACACATTTAAAAGTATGTCCCATTTTTATTTCATTTATTGTGCAACACTTACTACTTTGGGCCAGATGGGAGGGTGTCATCTTCAGGCTGACATGTTTCTAGCCACAAAATTCTGTGTTGCATCTCTTTGTGCACATCAGACAAGGATTTGGAAGGAGCCCAAGGGGCCTTTCCCAATCATGTCACTAATTTCATTGTTAGGATTAACATTTTTAGAATCAAATAATTAGCATGGGAAAAGCTTGCTGATGTCTGTACTTAGAGCATGGCCGTGCACTTGTGAAAAGGAAAAGCAAACAAATAAGCAGCAAAGTAATGATAAATTGGGAGACAATCTGATCAAACTGTTAAAATCCCTTGCTTCTGTTGCCCGTAGAGATACGTCATCTTTACCTATCCAGTAAAGCGAAATAGTTTCTTAAAACTTTTTAAAAATTCTGTTGCCTTAATAGAACAGTAATCATACATCAAAATACAAAAGCACCCTTACTTCTCCTCTGCTGCACAGCACACTTGCTATATTTAGATGTGCTGGGGAATCAATTGCTTTATATAATCTCATCACAAGCCATTGCTGAAAAAAAAAAATCTGAGTCTGTCACTTGACCTGGGGTAAAACACCAGTCTTTGTACTTTCTTCAGATCTCCTTCTGCCACATATGTTAGAAGAATCTGTAACCAAGCAGTGATTTCAGCTGTCCTTGTCCAAAGTCAGTGGAGTCAGCAAGTCATTTTAGTCTTGTTAAACTAACCAAGGATGCAAGTGCCTTCCCTTTCTGAGAACTGGCTTTTTTTTTCCTGATTCTTTCGCGTGTTCTGTGCTTCATTTCACTTGAAGTTTTGGCATAGCAGAAACAATGCCAGTTTTCTTTTGTTTACTCCTTACAATACTAGTTTTCTTTTATTTAGCCCTTATTAGTAGAAGCAAACAAAAAAAAATTGTGATTGATAACTACAAAACACTTTGATCTCTGAAATACAAGGTGTGCTAGATCACTGTGTTTAATCTTTCCCCTGCTTTTCTTTTTATGCAGAAGCCAGATAATACCTGATTCCTACTTCCAAAAACATAATTTCTTCTGGCTCAAGAATTCCACAGCTACAAATTGTTTGAGGCTGGGAGAAATCTTCACAGAAATATTGCAGTCATATTTGCTCTGTTCTTTCCATTCTTCCTCTGTATTGGCCAATACACACCTCAGACAGTGGGGTTAGACAGACCTTCTTGTACAGCCACTGTTCCAAGTGTGTATGTGCTTGGTAACAGTGATGGCGGGGGTGGGGGGGAAGTCCCAGCAGAAATGACCAATAAAAAAGAACGGAGCAAAAATCTTTAAGTTGGCCTTAAGGTCTTGCAGGCTTACAGTTACTGAGAAGTAAAATCAAGGCATCTCTTTCTAGGAAGCAAAAACATTTCCTGTATTCCTGAATTGCTTATCCTAGGGCTTATGTTGAAGGGAAGCTGTTGCCAATGATGGCCAAATGGTAGCATTATCCTTACTTTATATCCAACCTTAAGGACTTGGCTGCTTAGTAAGTATATTTACTGCTTTCTTTGTAGAAACTAATTTATTATTAGTTAGGTATGGAAGAATAGTGTGAATTATAGAGGATGGCTATGGCTGATTGCTCACTTGGAGTTTCAGGCACAGAATTGACATTCCTTAATAGCACAGAGGTGTGCTCCTGGGCAGTCTGAGGGCTGCAGAGCCCAGGCACTGACCGGGGAGCAGTGGTTCAGAAGGTATAGTGTTGTAGCCTTTGTGAGCTTTCTAATGTAAAAATCTTTTGATGAGCGAAGTCTATACGGTGCTAGTCTGAAGTCTAGACAACAAGTTTTCAAATAAACAGTTATCTGTTACTATTATGTATAGTTAATTGAACAGAAGCCAGTGCTTCAAATCAGAATAATCCTTTATCATGTAGTCTTAAAATTAGTCTTGGGTGCATCTTGTACAAGACTGTTTTGTGTCTGCCTGTCCTAAAGGGTTTCCATCCAGGCTCTGTTTGGCACCTCCAAATGCATCAAAAGCTCTGATTGATAGACTCTGGCAGGAGACTATCAAGGGCAAGCATGGATTTGTTCAGAACTGTATTCAGAGACCTGTTCTAGAGACAGAAATGTATTAAAGATATACACTGTATAAATTCATTGTATAAAGTGAAATTATCCTATCCTATTAATTCTTGCATTTTAAAATGATTATGCTGTTTACTAAGATGATGTACTTAGAAAGAACACAATGCCCCCTTCCAGTGCACACTTCTTGTTCTATGAGCTTTAGCGTGTGGGGAGGGGTGGAGGGGGAGGGTGTCTATTTATACTACAGCATTACACGTATTTGGAAGTTTATTTAATCACCAAAGTCTCCTCTAAAAACATAAGACTCTAAACCACTACTGCTCCAGAGGCCCACACAGACATAGGAAAGCACAGAAGCTTTTCAGAACACTTTTAAAAGAATAAACATTCAGGAAGCCTGTTTCAGCACCAAAGCCACAAAATTCTTACTCTCACTGATTTTTAGTAAGACTTAGATGAAGCCTTTAGTCTTTATTATCATCTTTCATGACATTAAACGCTGAACTTGGCCTATGTTTGCCCACTTGCCATCACTCAGATGCCCTATGATTCTCTATAGTAGTTGGCAGACTCATGAGATTTTTTTTTTTGATGCGTTTCAGACAAACACTGTAGAAGCATGCTCCTAATTCTGATAGGCAAAGCTACAATATCCTTCACTGGAACATGTAACAGTGGTAACCTGCTAGCAAAGACTTCGTCGTTAATAAGGCATCTGCTTTTTCAGCATAGCAATGCTCCACCTTTATTGTGGTTAAGAAACGTGTGTGTTAATTTGGCATGCATATTATTTCTCCTCATTCAAAATATGGAAGATAAAAACTGAGTCAGAAATGCTAAATTGCATTGTATGTCAGTATCATTTGCTATGCTATTTAAAAGAATTGGTAATTCTTTAAAATAAAATTTTAGGTAAAGATTATATTTTTCTTTACATGAGAAAGAAAGCGAGACTTTCCAAAGTTCGCTCTTCAAAGTTATTTAGCACAGTTAAATGGTTCTAGGCAATAAAAGAAGCTGGAAGAATAAGGAGTGCAGGGAGGGGAGTGATGCAAATATTACTGTCTCCTTTGTATCTTAAAAAGGAAGGGAAGTTGCAGAGACAATTAGTTTTGTGCTTCTACAAGCCACTAACATTCTTGTATTCCCTTCTCTTTTTCCCTGTGTGTTGGTTGGTTCTGGGATGGGTTGTTCCACTGAGGCATTTCAGGAGCTTTCAATAGAAGAAAGATGCACATCCAACAGAAGTTAGTAAAAATATACTCGAGCAGTTCTATGATTGTAATCATACTGGCACCACAAAACAATCCAAGCTGGCCACCTACATCAGCTGTAATAGAAGGAAATAAACATATGTCATCCTAAGCATTTGGTTTAGTCTAGCAAGCAAACAAAACCTTGCCGGGTTCAAGTGTTAAATAAATTCAATATACATAATCCATCACTTTAAGAAAACAGAATTAATATTCTTAAGAATGTTTATTGGAGAAGACTAATGTGTTTCTTAAAATTCTAGATAAAACAAGTACAACAAAACACATCCTACTGTGAAACAGACACTTAAAATATTTCCTGCTTCTATGCCATTTTAACTGTTCTCTTGCTTCTCCTCCCCACATTCTCCCTCTCCCCTCCAAATCCCATAAACTTCACTATTCTTACAGTCCTGCATGTGATACAAACGTAAACTAGTGCCAAACTTAATTCTTACTCTCAGCTGCTGTCCATACTGCAGGTTCTTTAATGGAATGACAGGAGACAGTATAAAAAATGACCATGAGGCAGACGTGATTATTACCATTATAATATAAAAGGTATTGCTTTTTGTTTAGAAGACCACATAGGCTATGACCGGGAGGGGAGGGAATAAAAAACCAGGTTTGTGTGTTGTTTTTTTTTTATTTTTAGCTTAATTATTAATCAGCAATAAATACGTATTAAACATTCACTTACCAAGCAACTCGGATATAGTCAATGCCTTCTGCTGCTGTGTTATTTTGTAGCTCAGATCATGATATTTAATGTCAATACGCACAAGGTTCTGCCTAATGACAAATACATACAGTATTGAGACAGTCAGGAGTGCTGTTCATTTTTACCAACATTTATCAGCATGGACCAAGTTCAGGGAGAGTGATGGTGTCTTTTAAAGAACAATTAGATGAGTGTTACCAAAATGAGTTAGATGACTGAAGAAAAAAAAAGTGTCCTAATAACAACAGTTATAGCAGGAGCTTATCAGAGGAGTAGATCTTCAGTCTATGTTGAAAAAGTAACTCTAGATCTGTACTGTGAGATAGACTCATACTTTTTAAGGGTTACAGAGATAAGCTTGAGTGGAAGTGTCAAGCATCCTGACCTACAGTGGATACAGTGCTTGGAAGTGTAGTCTACCGCTCTTGATTGTGTGCAACTGCATATTTAATTGTGCTTATTTCAATGAGCACGTTTGTGCAGAAGACCCCTCATCCTATATCCAGTGTTTAGTTCTGTCCTCTGCTAATAGCCTCGCTTACCTAATTATATTCTTGCCTGCTGCAAAAGCGGAAGAGTAGGTAAATCTCAGTTGGAGCAAGACCTGTGGAATGATTCAGTGTGAGTAAAGAGCTCATATTTATGATATCATGTCTACAGAAAGATTCTGCCTACCTCTGACATAGGATATAAACATAACAGTTGTGGAATAAAACAGACACAAAAACTGATTGCACACATAATGTTGTGACCTTTAAGAATAAAAGTAGTGATGATTCTTCAGAAGTGTGAACCGCTACAGATTTTTAGGTTGACGGTGATAATGAGCTCATTAACAATATTCATGAAAATAAAGTCTTTGCTGTTCAAAATAATCACTTCTATCTCTTTAGGTGATAATTCTAAAACTCAGGTAGCACTGAGTAATAAAAAGAATCTTATTCTCATAGCTTCTATTAATAAGACTTCCTACCATTGTCGTGGAGTTGCTAGCAAGACTATCCAATAAATATTTAACTTTTCCCTTCTTACATCTTCAGAAATCAATAGAACTCTACGTTTTATAGTGCAGAATATGTACTTGTTAATACATGGGCAGGATTCCGATTGGTTAAGGCTTGGTAACAGTGGAATGTTCTGTATTTTCACTTGCTTAATTGAATAATTACTGGGTTGTGCATGATGTTTACAGACAATAAAATAATCAACAAAGATAAAATGTCCTCAAAGGATTAATATCTTTTACATGTAACAACAGGTTTAATTTTCATAATCATCGGGGACAGAGGCTTTAATAGGGCATGTAGCGATAGGACAAGGAGTAATGGTTTTAAACTAAAAGATGGTAGATTGGCTAGATAAAAGGAAGACATTTTTTATGATAAGGGTGGTGAAACACTGGAGCAGGTTGCCCAGAGAGGTGGTAGATGCCCCATCCCTTGAAACATTGAAGGTCGGGCTGGATGGGGCTCTGAGCAACCTGATCTAGTTGGAGATGTCCCTGCTCATTGCAGTGGGGGTGGACTAGATGACCTTTAAAGGTCCCTTCCAACCCAAACTATTCTATAATTCATATAGTTCCTGTTCACATATAAACATGTGCAAGCATTTGCAGATTGATGGCTTCAAGGTTGAGAAAACGACAGATCACTGAAACAATGAAATACTCATAGATATTTCATTAGCCAAATTTTCTACAGTTATTTATAAATATATTTTGATGTTATGGATACTATGAGTTCATGTAGCACCTGTCTTAGTACTTATTTGTACTGCCGACATTTATGTCTAAGCAAGAGTCAATTCAGTCTATAAAACTGTACTAAATGCTCTTTGACAACTAGATTGTATCTTTCTAGCAAAAAAATCTGGAAATCATTCTGGTTTTGGTTATATAATGCTTGTATTTGCAGGGAAACTGGCATCAACTTATTATATTGTAAGAGTAAGGCACATATGTGCTATTAAAGCATAAGCATATGTATCTCTTCTATGAATTTAGAAGTATGCAAATTATGTCAGCTCAGTGCTACTACTGAGTGACACAGCTCTGTGCATAGCATAAGTTCTAACACCATTTCCTGGATAAAAGGTGTAGTCAATACTGTTGAGACATGTTTTCACACTAGAAGGTCTCTTCTTTTGGGTACAAACCTACTTTCTTTTGCTGTGTAGTTTTTTCAGTCACACAGATAGAACCATGCTGTTTCACTCTTCTGCTACGTCATGAGAATTAATATTGTACCAAACATTTTCTAAATTATTATAATAAAACAGTATTAGTGAATTCTACTAACAGTAGAAAAGATTATTAAACTTGTGACATTATTGCTACAATAAAACCTAGCTCTTCAGTGCTTATGAAGCTTCCTTTGGGAAAGGGTTGAGAGAAAGGAGAACAACTTTATATAGCATCTATTTCAGTTGTTCATTGACTTCAGTTGTGGAAGGGTGAAGATTTGTCTTCTCTGTTGGATGGACTGCTCATGTGGATTGCGGATAGCTTTGATAACCCTGCCCTTTCTTTATTCTTAATTGCAAAAGCGATCAAAAAACTTTGTTAGAAGAGATCAATGACACAGAAGGTAATTGAGAATGTTACTTTTTAATTGCTATTTTATGTTATCCACAAATCTTAGATGTATCTAAGTATATTTTATATGTATGAATATGTATAAATCTTACATCAATTTTGTCTAAGAGATTATTTTATCTCACAGACAACATTAATACCACACATAAGAATATCTTTTTAAGAGGCCATATTTACATAATACATTCTGTTAGCACACTTAAAAGTAATTGATAATTTCTTTATTAGACAAGGTGTTAAGCAAGATTACCTGATGTATTCTGGACTTTTCTTCAGTTTTGCAGAAAAGTATTTTATGGCTTTTTCTCCTCCAAGATGTGAATAGGTGACAGTGGTAGGATAATCTGTTTCTTCACATGGGGCAGGGCAAGTGGAATTGTGGGTTCCTACTGTACATAATCCTTTTATCTCTATATCATCTGAAATTTCAGGAGAAAGAAATGACATAGTATTTCTAAAAAAGCACACAGTTTAAAAACTTTTAAAAACATTTACACAATTACCTTTAACTGACTTTGATAAATAGATGGGTTAGTTATCCTGCGAAAAGTGGATACTTATCAGTTCTGAAGGAACAAATAAGTATTTGTAACTGGCATTTGGGAAGCTGGTGCACAGTAATAAGGGTGGAGATTTTTTTTGGTTACTTTTTCCAAAGAAATTCAGCACCTGTAAGTCTTTCTGCCTTCATCAGGGCTTTATGTGCTTATTATTTCTCATCCACAGTTAAACAGTAGGACAAGAGAAGACTTTCCATGTTCTGTGCTAGCTTTCTGATTACTTACTTAGGTATGTAATCCTTGGTCTTGATGTCTGCCTAGCTCATTTCAGTGCACAGAAGCAGCTTCCAGAGCAAGGCCCGTTGTAGTTTACTATCATCTGATAAAAATCTTGGTAAGCTAAGTTCACTTTACCTTAACCTCTGCCTGCCATTTGATAATTGGGCTTAAGACACCTAAGAGGGCTTAGGGAGAGCTTTGTTTCTTCAAATACCAAAGAGAAGTCACAAAATTTTGCAGGTCTGGCTGCTCATGAAAGTGGGGAACCATTCCTCTGATGAGGCTTTAAGAAAGAAATCATTATAGAAATCTGGGGAACCTGGAGAAAATTCATGTAGAAGAAAAATGGTAAGGCATAAATATTTGCTAAAGCATAAATCATCACCCAAAGCCATCTGGTACTCTGAGATGAGTACCATAACCTCCTGCTTGTGATGCTCTATTTGTCCTGGTGTGGTGGTGGCTATTGTGTCTGTTCCCTCTCCGTGTGGGCTTCTCGCTTTTGCAAACTGCCAGGGAGGAGATATGTCAGCCTGTTAGCAGATGATTTGAGGTACTCTCCAGGGATGCTGGTGTTGTGGATTTCATTCTGACTAGCTGGCCTTTAGAGTTCCTAAAATAAATGCTCTTACCAACGGTAGGTCCCGCAGATACTGGGTCAGTGTGCTGTCATTGGATATTTTGTTATCAGATGTCTAACCTCTCCTGCACTGTAAAAGGAGACTTAGAACCTAACTTGGGGTCCTGGGGACCAGACACCTACAAGCCAGGTTCACAGTGTGAAATACTGTGATACCAGTTCCTTCTGGGGTCCAGCTCTGAGTCCTATCCATCCTTGATAGGACTTAGGGGTCATTTTTGTTTATTGCTCAGTGGTTTCTTTGAAACTTGGTCACAGAATATCCATTAAGTAAAATAATATATGTATTTCCACCATTACAAGCTATCAAAGATCACGATTATATACAAATGTGAACTTAGCGGAATCTATTTCAAAAGAGCCACAGGAAAAAGAAGTAGTCATTGTTCATAATAGTAGATCTTGCCTGAATGTTGCACACACCTAATCGAAAAAGAAATAAACCCCCACACAGGCCCCCCAAAACTTGTTAATCTACTTGGTTTCTTAATCATCCATTCCTTTGGGAAGGGAGAGTCACGTTACATAGCAGAATCCAAAACAATTAAAAAGGAGGCTTTCTAAAGTTCATGACCAGTTACTTTTCAGGTTGCCATTTTCCAGAAAGTCTGTTGTAGTGACTTACAAATTTTATATCTGCTGTGTGCAGATTATTTGCTTATGGAAATGAATTGCATTTGCAGCACTTTGAAAATATACAATTCATTTTACTTTTGAAAAGATAAAACCTTGAAGTCCAGTGATTTTGAATTATATTTTCTATCAATTAACAAACCTGTTATTACTGTGCTGTTTGCTTTTCTGTCACAAACAAGAAGAATACAACATTGGAGCTAGAAGGACGATACCATGAAGATGCAAAAATGTAAGACAGAGCTTGATAACTGAAAACAGATTAATTGACTATTCTTCAATTTTAAACTATTTCTGATTACTAACATGAATTCTTATTTTTTTTTAATTGGCATCTATGTAATGCTCTGTCTGGTCTCTATTTTCAGAATATTAAATGAACTGAGATGTACTGCATTTCAGTACTACTTTCAGTATTTTGTTTTAATTGATATTGTCTACTATTTGGAATTGACTTAGAAAATATGAATATGAAGTTATTACTTACAGACTGCGGGATAAACACAGTTATAAAACTTCAGCAAATCACATTCTGTTCCATTTCCTTAAAAACAAAAAACAAACTTCAGGAACTTCAATTAACAATCTAACCCTTAGCTCTGTTTGTACGAAACTGAAATGTAACGTCATCAAAGCCTGCTCACAACTTCATGTTTATCATTATACAACTGAGAAATCAATTCAGTTGGGCACAGTGCACTTACCGACACCAAAAGGGGTACACAGTGAAGAGAGACAACAGACCAAGCCAGGAGGCTTGCTGTTGGAGCAAACATCTTTATTATGTGTGCCAGCCAGAACTGCCTTTAAGCTTGTGACTCACTCTTTGTGTTAGCTTGCTAAAGCCAGGAATTTCTGTTTTTTCCTAGTGGAAATGAAAAAACCAAAGTAGTGTAGATGGAAGACCTAGACTTAATTTCCTTCTCAAACTCTTTTCCATGAGAGTTTCCAGGAGGTTGCCAACCTCCTTTCCAAAAGGTTGTCAAACAAACAGGCTAGAGATTACTCATTAATGGGTCTCCCTTACTGAAAACATTCTGCCTTGCTTGGGGATGTTTAAAAATACATTGAGTCAGAAAGTGCAGGCATGACAGTAGCTTTCTTGCCTGCTAATTGTGAAAAAAGAGCTGTGAGAGCAGAGATTTGGGTTCCAGCTCTTGCTTTGGAGAGAGGTGACAGTATTATCATTACTTTTAATGCTGAAAAGGTGGGTGGGAGGAGACTGGTCAGGGCTCAGTGTTACTGCTTTACATTTCTAGAGTGATTAAGATGCCTGGATTCTTGAGGGGAATATTACAGCATGCACCTTTATTCTGCGTTTCGGGCTGATTAGATAGCTCCATGCAACATGTGAAAATCTATGACTTCTTATGGATTTAGTTCCAGCTCTTTAGGAAGTCATGTTGAAGTCTACAGACTTGTCCCACAGACCTGAGGCATAATCTTTTATTTCAAGTTTTTTGGTCTGTATCCTAAGGATAGCCAATGATCTAGATGCTAGGTCTAGAGCTGACCAAATATCTTGCTTGTTTTCTCTGAATTAAAAAAAAAAAAGACAAATTTATATAATTTTAATTAATCCCAGCTGTAGATATCCCTTAAGCATTTGCCCCATCTCCTTTGCTGTTCAATGACAGCTGAGGTCTCCTAGCAGTGGATCAGTGTATGGTATGATGATATTCCTGAGAAATACCTGGAAGAATGAATGGCAAACAGCCACACCGGTCCTGTATGTACTGGGCTTTGCATTCCTGCAAACATCCATTAGTACTGTAAATCTTGTGGTACTGAAGCTTTATATCAGGCTTGCACTCTCCCCATGGGTATTCTTGGATAATTGACTGTAGGGTAATAATAACAGAAGATATCACTTTTTTGTCTCTGTTTTAAATTTAGATGTTATTTTCTCACAATTTAAAGTGCTGAAGGAAACCTGTTGAAGACATAAGCAGTAACATTTTGATTTAATTGGAGGCAATTACAGTTTGTACTTTTGGGATTATAAAGTCATCTCCTCTCTCTCTCTCTCACAGCAAAAGTAGGACCTGATCAGACAGCCTAGTGCAGAAGGGTAGGCCACTCCACTTGGATTCCACTAGTAATTTGAGACAACCTTAATGGTAACAGAATGTGTTGGTGGGGAAATGCTGCAGTGTCCTTGTATCATTACATGTCAGCAAGACTGTAAGATGTTAGGAAAGAAAGGCTGACTTTAACAATACAGATTATGAAAACTAATGACATCCCTCCCCAGAATAGGAGTTTGTGTCTGGAAGAAACATTATTTTTAGGAGTCACTTTTGCATGATAAGTATTTTAACTTCCAAAATGTCTAATTCGTTGTCACGCTTGAGAAGAGAATTACAGACAGTAAAGACCAATATTTCCACTTGAAGGCCAAAGTCCTTACCTTCAGCTGGCGGATTGCGACCTGTGCATGCATGCCAACCGGTGTTAGTAAACCTAAACCATCAAAGCGTGGAAGTTCTTTGGGTGAATGGATAACAAAAGTTATACCAGCATCAGTGTAACCAAGAGCAGGTTCATCAGTGAATTGTTCCTGATACAAAAAGAATTATTCAAAATTGTTTTGGCTTTGCTTACCATCTGAAGTTTTAGCTACATTTAAAATGGTACTATGCTTTTTTATTTGGTCTTGTATCTCTAGTCACATTTTTGGCAATTTACAGAAAAGTATAGAAGCAAACTGACTTGAATTTCCTTTGTTGATTACCTCTGTGGGTTTCCTTCCAATTACTATAAACTTGCAGGTTTTTTATTCCTTTTGTCACCTCCCAATTTCAAAAACAAGAAGGCATAGATAAACATTTACTCATAACTTGGATATTCGTTCCTTTGACTTGCAACTACCCATCACATGTCAGCAAACTTTCCGTTACCCTCTCCAGAGCCTGTCACTCCTGTCTCATAATTCCTAGAGAACAAAAGTGAAAGTCTAAGTAAGTCATTTATCACTCTAGATTTTAGTTTTCTTCCCAGATCTCACAAGGTGATATTCCCTGAGTTTTTCTGGGTTTTTTTGTTCGTCAAAGACAATTCTAATCAGGTCAGAGACTACTTACAGTGCAAAGACCAGATCTTAGCTGGCATTGAGCACTTACAGCTGCTGCTGCTGCAACTAAAATTCAGTACTACTTAGAAATTGGTGCCATATGACGTTCCCTACTGGGCCTTTTATTAAAATGAAATTATGTTATCCCAAAGTGCTTGTATAAAATTGAATTACTGCTCTGATGACATGTTTCAATTGTAGGTGAACACACACACTCACTCGCAACTTTCAGAACCATTTAGCTGGGCACAGTCAATAATAATTCTGACTTTTAAAATCTGTATTAGATCTTTCCTTTAAAATACCCTCACACTCAGAAATAGTCTTGATGTAGAATTTTGTGCATGAAATTCTGAAGGTCTGTGTAAAACCAACCAAACAAAAAACCAAACCCAAACCAAAACATCTCCACTCATCTCTAAGTTATTACATGATTTGTTGTTTATAATCATTACGATATCTGTACCTGTTGGACATCAAAAAGCAAATGTAAGCCTCTTCCAGACAAACTCACTCTTCTTGCTGGAAGATCATTGTGATTAAAAGTAAAGCAGTTTCCGTATTCAGTGAAAACATGTTCAAAATCCTTCAGTAAAGGAAAATAGGGAAGAGTAAAATGAACGCAAGATCACTTGAAGTTTTCTAAGTGAATTACAATGCAAGAGATGGCCTACTGGGGTGTTTTGGGGTTTTTTTCCCCCAAAGGCAGTGCTAAATATTACAATCAGAAAAGTGGTAATTGATGGAAATATTCAAAAAGATTTCATCCTTTTCTACAGAAAATGTAGTTTAAAGGAGAAATTTCACACTGTTTATTAATACCT
Source organism: Theristicus caerulescens (assembly GCA_020745775.1). NCBI lineage: Eukaryota > Metazoa > Chordata > Aves > Pelecaniformes > Threskiornithidae > Theristicus > Theristicus caerulescens. The sequence continues at coordinate 48,384,185 of CM036563.1, read as the reverse complement.
ACAAACTACTCAGAATGATTTAATGAGGTCCTGTTGTTTTTCTATACCTGTTACATTATACAGAAATGATATATTCGAAACCAACTTGTTTAATTTTTCCAGTAGATGTTTAGTGAAGACTGTTTCAAAACTAAATGTCATGTTACATATGAAAGTACAATATTTGCATTTTTTCCCAAAGCTACCTCATAATTTAATACAACTGCATCTCATTGCTTTAGTTTGTTATTAGCACTGTGTCTTTCAGTTAAAAGGACTCTCCAATGCCTAATTTTAGAAGCTACAGCATATCTAAAGGTTAGGTTATCTGAAAGAATATAGGCTTGACTTTTCTGTTCATGTTCTCTATTTAAGTTAGGAATTGCTCTATGGAAGAATGAACATAAAAATGGGATGATCATATTCTTTGGCTGTTGTCCAAAATTCCCAAAGATGGGCTATTTTCAACTCATTATTTAAAATCCCCATGGACTCTGCATATAGTTACCCTGGCTGTCTATATTCTTGACCTCAAGAACAAAACTATGCAATCATGTCACACAAAAAACCCTGTTCAAACTGACATTTGTTATAGGCCATTTATGGAAAAGGTTGTTAGATACAGCCTGGAGGTATGACAGCTTTCAAGGGCTGCTATCTGTGCAGTAGTGGCACTAGGCAGAGAGCAATTTAGACTGAAATCCCATTTTACAGCTTAGGGAGTCCAGCAGGCTGTCTCTGTAGTCAGCGGGAGAATCGGAATCCTCAGGGTGATTTAGAGCAGGACTTTTTTCTCCATTGGCTGACTCTAAAGGGAAAACAGGGGGGAGCAGCTGGCAAAGCTAGATGTCTCAAGTTGAGTGGTAAGAATACATCCCCTTCCCCTCCATGCTACGTTTTAGTAAAATAAACATCTTTACCTGTGGGTAACATGGCTTTCCAAAAAATTCACATTCTAGCAATGTGCTGCTGTTCAGATAAAACCCATTTTTCCTTGTAAACTCTTTGATGCTGAAGTTCTTGTTCCCAAGAAGGAAATCATTTAGCTCTTGAGAATATTTATCTTCCATAACAAATTTTTGGAGAACTCCAGACACAATGTTCCAAATTAAAAAAATTATTTTGAGGTTGCTAACTGCATGAGCTTGGAACCTGTCAGTGAGAAGGAGAAAGAATTGCTTGGAGTTCTGCAGTTATAGGACTGATCTCAAGGCTGCTCTTGCCAAATATATGACATGATTTGTTGTCTGCTTACAAACTCTAAATGATTCTTGCCCACCACATTGCACTTTGATCTCTACAACATGAATAAACAATATAGTCTACATTTCTAGGAAGATATTTTCCATATCTGAATACAGAAAATGGACACCTTCCCATGGCTATTCTAGTCGGTCATATTGGAAACATTTCTGTTGTGTGTAGTTGTTTATTAAAAACAAAACAAACCCAAAACGACCTGAGTAGATTAGCCATCTGCATAAGCCAACAACCAGATTTGTAGAGCTGATGACAAGGTGAACAATTGCATTTACATGTGGGAAACTAGCTGGGAGGAGCTGTTCCTTTTAAAAAAGCTGTCTTCCATCATTTAGAAAATTGATTTCTAAGTGCATTTGCAGTAATCTCATATGCCTGCTTTACTAAGGCACTACACCCCGGTGTAGAGACAGCCTGCCTTCCCATGAGCTCTGTGGCTGGTGACAGAGTGATATAAACCAAGGGTGATCCTTCCTCCTAGAATCCGCTTGAAAAATCTCAAAAACATGATGAGGCGTTGGAGGTGCTTTCCTGATGTACAGCATTGAAGTCCTTTATCGAAGTAAAGTAAGGGTTTGCAGAACAGTTATAAGTTTGAAAAGAGAATGAACACAAATGAAATTACCATACCATATTCTTTAGAATTGCCATTTTGTGTAATCCTATTGTATCCTAAAAACATATAAATGTATTTATATAATAAATCTTAATGCCCCAACTTATGGAAGATTGGTAGGAACAACTCTTCACAACTGAATCTGAGTCAAAAAATAAAGGCAAGGGCAGATCTGTGCCTCTTTGTCTTGCCAACGAAAAACCTGGTTACTAAAAACAGGAGGGAAGGATAAGCACAGCATGAACAACAGATGGATGTGGCAGCAAACTGTCGCTTAGGCGGACAACTGCCATGCTCAGTAGCTGACTATTTACTTATAATGTGCTGCCGCTATAGTTACAAGAAGTGAGGTGTTTTTATAATAGCCCACTGTAATCAAGAGGGACTTCTATCCACAGTGCATGTTGTGCAATATAACCCAGGATGGCTTTATGCAGGGCAATGGGAAGGAGGCATAATGAGGCAGAACGGCTCCAGATATTTGAGATTTGGACTTCTGGCTGATTCTGACAGCAAAAGGTAGAAGATAAGGAAACTTACAATTTCTTGAGGAAACAATGTGTGTAAACTTTCTGTATTTCTAAAACTGTTTCTAAATTACATATATGCTCTAAAAATCAGGTTGTAGGTTTGTTACGTTATTTTCAAAGTGGCTGCATCTGAATCTTATCTTCAAATAATGGAAACCTGTAGTGAAGTCTCTGCTCACATACATGACTTCCAAACAAACCAAATGCTTCCTTCCTGCAAATCCTACTGACCTCAGCTGGAACTGTAAGGGCTGAGCACCTCTGAAAAAAAAAAAAAAGTATCATCTACTTTGCCTAAGATTTCTACATTTGTGTGAGGTTTCTATTTGAATCTATTTGCAAATCTTGTCTCTTATTTTTAACTTGAATGTGACTGATGACTGTCCCTTAGTTACCCTGTAGAAGCAACACTCAGAAGAACACCAGGGAGGTTTTTCTACTCTGACTTATGTTTTGAAACTTAAAAATCTGTAGTGCAATTGTTCATCTGAAGGAGGGGGAAGATTAAAAAAAAACAACCTCCTTTCCTTGATTCTTGTATTTTCCTCTTCATTTAAATCTCATGTGGTGGTATGGAAGACATGCTCCTCAGACCCATATTTTCCTTGTTTGATGTGATTTGCTCAAGCAAGTTGTGGAACCTGACTGCTTTCAGATAAAGAGGTCTTGCCTCTCAAGAGCAAACAACAAACATAACTTTTACCTGTTCAAGTTGCAAAAAGTCACAGCAGGGAATTTGACATTTTCCACATACTGAACTACCACTGTAGTTGTGGTTGGCCAGCTGAAGTAGTAGATGAAGCGACTGCAGATTTGCCAAATAACAATGGCAAGACAGCCCACGACTACTAACAGCCACAGCACTTTGCGAGTCTTGCTCTGCGTTTGAACAATATTATGCACTCCATGAAATGAAGTGGATGAGGCAAACTCCTGATGATACTTCCTTCTGTCTTCCAAATGTGGCAGCAGTTTCTTTATTAAGTACGATCGTATCTTTTCCAATATTCCTTAATATGGAACAAAGTGAAAACACATTTTTTAAATTAGCATTTAAAAGGCACTTAAGAAAGGAAACCACATAATTTTGATATTGGAAAGCAGTTGTAAAATTTCTCTTTAATTGTAAATTCTCTCTTTAAGTAGTGAACTTGCTTCTGAGGGTGGAGGAGTTGTGTGCTAAGAGATGAGCTCAGTGCTGCCTGAGAACAGACTTATCTTGCAATATTTTAAGCACATTAATATAAAAGAATAGTTCCACTTCTGTGGAAAAGATTGGGTTTTGACATACCTCAGTGATCTAAAACCACAGGATGCTGTGAACCTACTGTAAAAAGCTAAGCATCTGCTTTTTACAGTAACATCCCATTAAAGGCCTGATCCTTCATACTTGCTCTGAGAAATAATGTAAAAAGGGAATGATATGGAATGATATGAAAGGGAATTTCACTCTTTCCCTATTAAAAGTTTCTGGGTAAAACTTGAAAGGTTACAGGTTGCTAGGACAAGAGGAAATGGCCTCAAGCTGTGCCAGGGGAGGTTTAGGTTGGATATTAGGAAAACTTTTTTCACTGAAAGGGTAATCAGGCACTGGAACAGGCTGCCCAGGGAAGTGGTTGAGTCTCCATCCCTGGAGGTACTTGAAAGACGGGTAGACGTGGTGCTTAAGGACATGGTTTAGTGGTGGACTTGGCAGTGTTAGGTTAATGGTTGGACTTGATGATCTTAAGGGTCTTTTCTGACCTTAATGATTCTATGATTCTAGGTTGAAAAGGAAATCTGCTCTCTTTTTTTGTAGGTTCATACTTGTCTGATTCCATAACTTTGAAAAAGGAATGGTTTTAGTTTTCATTTACCCCATGTTTTCTACAAACTGATGTTAAAAAAAAAAAAACCAAAACCAAAACCAACCGTTTTTAAATCTAAGTTTAAGAGCTATAACAGTTACAAATGTAATCAATACCTGGAAATGTGGTCATTTTCTTATGGTTGTTGCTGAATGGTCTTTTGAGCATGGATTTGAACAGAATGTTCTCTCTCAAAACATCCAAATGAGGGAAACTTAATAAGACCTTTCCTGTATCTAGTCATAACTGGACCAGTCTCTTTGCAAAAAGTGCTTCATTTACACATTGTTCTCCGCTACTTTATTCTGTCATTAAGAAAGTCCATAAGAACAGTTAATCAAAGAAAGTTTGTGACACAATAATAATTAGGATCTGAAAAGATATTATTTAGATCAGTGTTTAACAGTAATTGAATGCTTCCCTAATTCCACTTTTTAACCAAAAAATAGATTTAATAGTGTGGCATGCATGGTAAGAAGAGAATATACCCTTTAAGACTGATTTACTTGAGGCTACTACAGTTGGGCAAAGGAAGAAAGGGATGTAAGAGTCATCTGCCAAAGCTTTCGTGACCATATCAGCACTCTGGGATGTTGCTTTGGTCTCTGCACAGTCTCTGGACTGTGATAATGAAATCCCAGATGGTGCTGGATTTCAAAATATTTCTGAAGGGAAAGAATTTTCTTTATGTTGTTCTTTAAGGATCTGTGTAAGATCTGATCAATACTGGTATAATTTACTGTGACCCCTTTTTATCATCAAACAGTTTTCTGCTGGAAAACTGTTCAAAAGTTTCTCTCCTAGCCCTAGTGACTATTGGCCAATTGCAAAGCTGTTCAGCCATGTGCGCTTTTGTACATTGCACTGGAATGGAGTGGATTTCTGGTTTTGCTGTAGGCTTCTCTCTCACCAGCACGTGTGCAGCGGGACAAGCACTTTGTTCCCCGAATCACAGCAAAGTACATTCCTGGCATCTGCTGCCCATAGACTCCAACAAGAGACCACAAGCAGGTCAGAGCCTTTTCTCCAGGGAAAGTGCTGTGTGTGTGTATTCCTCCTATACACACTGTGCTAGTAAGAGAAAGATAGCATATCCCTACATAAAAGTCCATTGCCATCAAAAACCACTAGTTAGCTTAATCAGCAGAAGGGTAACTTAGAATCTATGCAAATATGTAACTAAACTGTATTTCAGCTCTTGTGTGTAGCTACTACAGTAAGTATACATGATGTTTTATCTGATTGTGAAAGTTTTGCTATTAATGCACAAGAGTATCTAATATCATACTGCTGCTTTCATTACTGTCTTTCACCAGAGGAATTAGCACTACTAGCTGAGTGTCTTTAAGAATCCTTACTCTACTTTCAGATTTCATTAGAAAATGCTATAATTAAAAAAAATAGAAAGAAATAAGATTTTTAACTACTCTACGTAGGGTCAAGCAGTAAATTTCTAGTATGAAATTTCTCATGTGGTGGATTGGAAAATAGTATGAAATGTGTAAATTGGGACTAGCCATTTATTTTGGGATTTGGTCTGTTTATGAGGAATAGGTACATTCCAGTGATATATAATTAATAATAGAATGGTTATTCCAGGTCTCGGTTAATGAATAGTAAATAATACACCACAATAATGTGTGGGTGTGAGATTATAAATGATTAACCCTTCATCCTATGCTGTGCAAAACTTATGCTGTGTGTATCCGGACTGAGGTTGTGTAACCGACACAGCTGAACGGGCTGCAAGTGAGCTAGAGTATCCAAGCTGCTGCTAGATAGACAATAAGGTCTTGCAAGACCTTAGACATATTAGACAATAAGGTCTTGAGAGCGCTATGTTCTTTTAGTAGCAATACAAAGTACATTTAATGTAGGCACTACAATAAAAAATGTTTTTGTCAAAGATGTGAATAAAACCAATATTTATAGAAGATCCAAAGAGTAGAGGATGGATAAGTAAAAAAAGCCAGGAGGTAACTAAATGAGAGGAATTGCGTCCAGGAGCAAACCACATGTTTGGAGCCAAATATAGAACGTGCATGTAAGAACTAGTAAGGTAGCTCATACCTTCGGGATGGGCTGCAGGTGCTTTGCCTCAGGAAACACTGATTACTGGAGAAGCCCTGAGAACCATCATGGTTAGTCAGATAAACCTGATTTTCCAGTCAATGTTGTTAAAGAAGAAATTACTTCCTGCGTGTATAACGAGGGATACATGGCCAGGGACATACTATTATGAGCTTGTATAAAAACCTCAGAAATTCACAGTATCTTTAATGTTAACACTGTAAATTGAATTTAAAGGTTTTTTTTTTAAACTTCAGTCAGCAGGTAATTGATCACAATCTATAACTACTTGTATAGGAAACTGATAGATAATAATAATAGGCTCTTTGATCTAGCGGGGAAAAAGATGTAACAGGACCCAGTGGGAAGAACTGGAAGCTAAGCTCTTGCATAGCAGAAATAAGGTAAAACATTTTTATTTTGTATTCCCAATGTTTAATTGTGATTGGATTTTCATTAATGAATGCATTAAAAAAGAATGGCTTTTTAAAAGATAGCTCATCTTCAGCCAGAGCTCTTACCTGGAAGGAGTTATTTCAGGAAAATTATTTGTGGCCCCTGTGCAAGGGTTAGTTAGTCTAGATAGCTTTGTGATTTCCTCTTTGCCTTAATCTAAAAATCATTAAAGTGTGGTATCATTCAGAAAAGTAATTGCGTCGTTAAAACTGTATTAGCTTTATTCTAAATACATAAAGTACCAATAGCTAGAGACTTTTCCTCACTTCTTAAGTAAGTGTACAATTTTTTTTCTACAAGATTTTTTCACCTCTCCTTTCTTCTTTATATCTTGAAAATGTACACTACTGCTATTTTTGGACAAGGTTACAAGAGAAAGGGGACAGATTTTCTCATTTTGCTTGTCAGTCCTGAAAAAAAAAGTAACAAAACTCTTGGTAAAGCACTCTAATATGTCTAGTCACATACCTTTAGCATCCGATTGAGTGAATCTCCCAAGCTGGTCCATGAGGCTGTGCTTATTTCAGTAAGGAAGGAATGGATAACAAGCTGCCTTATCACTGTGATCATTGCTAGGTAATGGCTTTTATAGAAAACTAAATGGGAGGTGATACTCGATGGCACATAATACTGGGCAATTTACCTGCCAGGGTTGCTATGCTTTGCCTTTAAATAACATGGTCTGCAATGTAAAAGAGAAGATTATTTTTATGACAGGATCAGATGTACATATTTATATACATTTCAAGTACATATTATACTAATAGTACTAAGTGCAGGCTTGTCTTGTGTGTTGCATCACCTTGCAAATTTCTTTCATATTTTTTCCTTTTATTTTAGAAAGACCAATTATCTTCACTAAGATACTGTGCTGTTCCAAACTGAATAGGTTCTCTTTAAGTTGATAAGGAGCCCTTCCTGCTCTGGAGGGCAATAAATGTCTGCCACTAGATTCCCACCAGCCACAGGATGCAGTTCATCCACACTTTGAACAGCAGTCTTCATAACCAGCTCCAGATTTCATGTTCTTGTGGGCATTAGCAAAAATGAGCTGTTACTCCTGAGAACTGACCCTGTGGGTGAGGATGAAAACGCATGCAGAGTCAATCATTCCATTAATTCCTTATGAAAAAGGACAGAGACTGCTTTTGTGTTAGATGTGTGGTATGATCTTGTTTGAAATTTGTTTCAAGGAAAGAACTGAGCATCTAATAAAAGGCAATAAAAAATACTAGAAAATTCAGATCTGGGATGTGCTTGATTAATGCTTTAGGAAATAATAATAATAAAAAAACCCCATTCACATTCCCTGTCTGATCTGCAGGGGATGGGAATGGCTGCTGCTTCTTTCATTCACTCTCTTAGTAGTGGTCCAGTTGATTACCCACAGTGTTCTTGGGTTATCAGGTGTATTAGCTTGGCCCCTCAGTGCCTCACTGTCCAGTTGTTTGCCGACTGTCTTCTGGTTGTGTTCAAGCTATGAGCTGCAAGGTAAAGCACTGAACTCCATTTAGACATTCCTGTGTGGCAAGCAGGAGATTTCTGTTCTCAGCTTCTTGGAAATCCCAGCTCCATTTGTCACTTTTGCATCACCGATGAGGCGCTCTGCTCAGGAAAGCTTTGCGCAGCACTTGCATTCACTCAAGCAGCGAAGTGCTTAACAGTAAACTGTTTTTCAACATCTGTATGTAACTCAGCCACATCTAATGCACTGCCGAGCAGTTATTTGCAGATCCGTTGAGTCCTATTAATGCAAACCACTCTAATTCACAGAACTCAGACAATACCTCTTGCTTGAGTTGCTTGAGTTCTTAAAGCAAATTATGTCGGTCTTTTATACTGCTCTGTGCATGCGATTAAGAAGTACAAACTGTAAGTTGCTCTCTACACAGCAAATACTATTCATCTTACTGTTTGGGGTTTTTTTAAATTCTGTGAGTTGATGTCTTACAAAGAGTCTTTATGCTTATACAATACTTCAGACAAACATGGCTTGTGTTCTCTGGTTGTGTTTTACAAAAGAAATTAATTTTTAAAGTTTTCTTTCTTTTATGGTTGTTTTACATTAATTCTTAAGCAAACACTAGGGGGCGAGGACCAACCATCTTGTATTTGTTCATCTTTCCCAAATGGCTTGCACAAATAGCTTTCAGATTATAAATTGGTCGCAAGGAGCTTGGTTTGTCCACTCAGTCCTTGCAGTGTGTATCTGGTTATCTAAACATCAAGTTCCCTGATACTTAATGCAGTAAAGGTTAGGAAAACCAACTGGTGACAGAGATGGTCACGATTTTTTGTATTCAGACATATTGTAAATTTTGTACTTAAGATGTTATTTGAAGTCAGTCCTCAGTGCTGTTCAGTTCTTCTCTTATGGTGCTAAATTTCAAAAAAATGCTGCAGCCAGTATAACTACATAGCTATTTGCTGAGACAAATAGATAACATTTTGCTGATAAAGTTATTTCTTTATACCCTAGTTGCAGCAAAATGTCTTGTAGGAATTCTTATGGGCTGCTGAGGGAAAATACATACATACAAACACACAAATATGTATTCGGTGCATATTTAGCTTTCATTAGACTTTTTTTTTTCCCCAGAAAATGTCACAGTGTTTCCTTCCAACTTCTGTCTCATTGTATGAGGCTCTGTAAGTGCTTTATCGATGTTTATGCTTCTTATAATGGTTTGCTTAGCTCCCATTTTTAATAGAAGCATCTCAAATATTATCTCCTTTTAAGACAGAGCAAGTAATGCATTTGCTAATATAGCAGACTGCAAATACTTATACTCAATTCATACAAAAAATATTAGCAAAAAATTAAAAACAGAGCAGAAGAAAAGGAAGTGACCGCCATCTGGACTGTTATAATGCATTGTCATTGCTATTTCATGGTGAATGGTGGGATATGTGGAAAATTGTAACCAATTGTATATGTGAGGATCTGTCTTGCTCCTTCCTTCAAAGCAGGTACGCCAGTGGATTCAGCAATGGAGGCGGGGGGGCTGCAGAAGAAGGGGTTCAAAGAGAGTTTGAGGACTCATTGGGTCTGTTTCCGCATCGAGGCAGAATCAGCTATGACTGGAGAAATTATAAGCTCTCATCAATGTTTTCTACTGCTCTACAGATACTAGGAAATTCTTTATTTTTTGTTTTCTGATGTCTGTGTTATCTTCCCATAATTTAAACTAGTTACTCCTTTTCCCATTCCCTTGTACATGGAAAAACATTTATTACTCTTCCCTTTGAATGAAAGGTATTTATCACTATTTATCCCCCCACAATCTTCTCTTAGTTATACAGGTCAAGTCTAATTCTCTCTCTCTCTCTTAATGGGCCATTATATTTGGAACAGACAAAATTCTATGGAAAAAAATATATCAACTGCGACAAGCTACTGTATATATGCAGAATGAGCTTTATCCTGTCACTTTGCAGATTGCCAGCTGCTACCACTGCATTTTATGAGGCATAGAGTTAGAAATCAAGAATAAAATGTTTTGTTTCCTATAACTCTGCAGCCTGTTCTACCACCACACCCCTTGGTTATTGGAAGTATTTGCCCTCAAGACAAAAAGTTGTTTGGTTTTTTGTTTTGGTTCGTTTGTTTGTTTTTGGTTTGTTTGGGTTTTTTTTTAAATGATAACATTTCCTTCTCATTTCTGTCACAGTGTTAACTGCTTCACTGATGACTGTAAGCAGAAGCATGTAGTTAAGCAGCACTGCCAGCTTTGTGGCATGCAATGGCATGTGCTATCTTTGGCTGCACTGCCTCTGAGAGCTTTTGAGATCTTTGGGACAGGGACTTCTTTGCAAAATCCTTTGCAAACCAAAGAGCTGGGCTGAGGTACACCTCAAGCTTCTACACTGCTAAAGGGTAAAGCGAAAGCAGGGTGACTAAGCTTGAGACTGAAGAGGGCGAGAACTCACAATCTCTTGCAAGGGAGGGTTAAGTCAATATGACATTCCTGAATCCTTTATCTCCTGGCAATTGTGTTTTCAAGCTGTCTGTACTGTCTTATCTCAAAGATTGCAAGTTCTTTTGCTACACTTTCCACCTGCATTTCTGTAGCAGATACAGGGATCCTTACTTCTGCCACCCATTCTCTTGTGTATCTTTGCTACAGCCTGAGAAGCTCATGTGATTGTGGTTTTTGTACTCCTGACATGTTCAGCTTTCTCCTTTTCTCCTCGCCCTGGACCACTTCCTAGATGTTCTATACAGTCTGATCAGGAACACCACGTGCTGCAGCAAAGACAAAGATTTCCAGTGGCATCTGACAAAACACAATTACATGCAGTGCTTTTTACGACAAGAATCTAAGGAGTCCAACAACAGACAGTGTTTTCAGAAAATTCAATCCAAAAGGGATGTTAGTTATTTTTATGGAGAGAACAGTAAGCCTATGATTTTCTACATCAAACATTCGTTGTTCTTGCCATTCTCTTCCAAGACCTTTCTTTCTTGAAGAGTGATGCCCAAGACATAATAAAACAGACAAATTCCTCCTGATGCTGGATGGAAAGGAGGATTTCCATGCTGTGTAGAAAGTTTCAATTTAAAATTTCCAGTACAAAATTTGCTCTTTTCACAGTTTTGCCTTTTGTTGCTTAACGTGTTACTTTTTGAACAACAGAAACACCCAGATAATTTCCAAAGAATTTCTGATTTGCTAGTTTGGTTATCACAGCTGAAGATAAAAAGTACTACTCTTTGCATCACTGAAGTTGCACAGTATTTGTTTCAGTGCATTAAGATAATTTTGAATTCTAGCCCCCATCTGCCAGCATGCTATTATACTTTCCAGGCTGCTCTCATTTGTCGGTGTAAGAAGTACGCAACCTACAGTGTCATGCAAGCCATTAATGATAATACTGAATAGCATCAGATTAGCAAATTGTTATCAGTGTTTGTCCTGAACCAGCCCTTTGCACTTGCTAGCCAACTGTACCATGGAGTAAACAGCAGCACGTGTTGAGCCATGTGGAGGCATGGGAGTAGCTTATGGCTCCAGATTTTGACTTCACTGTACCTGACTGGTAACCAGGATTCAGGTGTTTAGGAGGGGAAAAAACAACAGCCTTCCTATACTAAAGAACTGCACCTTGCAATGTGTGGCTACAAGGCATTAAAAGAGAATAGGTTTGCCTTGAGACAACTCTGTGCCATGTATTCAAGATATGTTGTTTTTCCTAAGTTTATAGTTTTGGCTGATATTGATACATTTCGTTGATGAAAGGAGGAAGTTTTGGCAATAACAGTGAAAGAACATTTTCTCCATACTTGGGAAATAATTATCAGTCAGAACATGAGGAAGAAAGATTGCTCCTCTGGGACAATTCAGAGAACAGGCGGCTTCACCGTCAGAGTACAGCTCACAGACAACCCGTGAAAGCACAATCAGCATGAATGCTGTATATTTAGAAAATACAGGTGTAGGAGGAACTGGTGGTAATCTAAGAAGAGTTCCTTTTTAAGTGCAGCTTGGGGCAGGAGATTCGGTACTGGAATTAACAGGGTCAGATACTGTGCAATGTGAACGAAATTCTGCTGCATTCTGTTGAGCCACAAATGATAGACAGCAGGGGGGAGATTGTGCTGGGGTGTGTGAAACATAAATGGAAGGTAAAGGTATGCGGGGAAGTGATGACATAGTCCTTTGTGTTTAAGAACAAATACAATATTTAAAAAAAAATAAAATCCTTGCAGCACTTTCTCTTCTCTTTGTTTGTAGTTTGCAAAACTTTGAGCTCTGTTCCTCCCCCAGGTACAAATGTCTGATTGGATTATTAATATTGCATCAACTTTAAGCTTGTTTGTTTTAGCCTTGAGTCACTAAATTTTATTTTTCTTAAAACCGACTGTTAATTTCAAATGCTAGTTAAGTAGCAAGTCCAGTTTCGAAAACCACAAAACACTCATTTGAGCAGAAGGCATATGTTGGTGCCAAATTTCTCTTCTCTTCTTCACCTTCCTTTTATGTGTCTTTATTCACCTATCTCTTGTTATATTATGAAATTGGCTGGGGAAGTGATTTTTGTTCAGTGCTTGTGTAGCAGCCAGCACAGTGAGGTTCTGGCTTAGGCTACTGGGTGCTTCACCTGTGCAGTTTGAGTTGCACCTTGTCAACCAAAACCTACTAGTAGCTGCTGTACTGCATTTCACTATTATAGTTGTGGGTTTGTTGTCCAAGAGAGAAATTCTTTCATCACTGTAATTTTATGGAACTAACAATGCTCGCATCTACACATCGAAAAGACATTTGTCTTTTGAATGCTTCATCTCAAAAAGGTCACAACAGTATCTGCACAAGTGCAGAAAAGGGTGACTGGGACTATAAAGGTATAGTACAGTTATTTCTCATAAGCCATGACTTAGTACCAAATGGAAATTAAAATTACATGATTACTTGGCGGAAAGTTTGAAATTATATAATATATAAATTACACAGGGAAATACTCTTTCACATGATATGCACTTCGGTTATGGAACTCATTGCTGCAGGCTGTGGATTCCAGAAGAAGGGTTATCAAATGCAAGGACACAGGTATCTTAGGAGGTCTTGGACTATCAACATTGGAAAGTTAGATGGATATACTGGGGAAATTATCTCACTGTAAGCTTGCTTTTTAGTTTTTGATTTAAATGTTTGATTGTTTGTTTTGTTCTAATAGCTCTTCCCAAGACATCTGCTACTTTCTAGTAGAAACTCTTCAGCATGGCATGGCCTACTTGGATCTTTTATCCAACTCACTGTAGCCACCGTTACGTAGGTAGAAGCCACCTGTGCTGGATAACTCCTAGTCTGTAATTCTGGGACAACAGTGTTGGGAAGCTTTAAGCGTCACTTGTTCGTAGCCAGAAGATTTCCAAGTTCTTGTTCAAGTTAATGAATGTTGGAAAAACAAATCGATCTGTGATGATTTTGTAATCAGAATAAGAGTTTGAGCAGAAGAATGGGTGACACTGTCCAAACCATTTGTGTGTGCATTTTTTCTTCTCCATAAGTGATTTCATGTAGGATAACCTGAGATTTGGTTTGGGTGAACAGGTCATTTCTAATTTAGTAGGAGAGAAGACTCTTTTTGGATTCATGACAATACATAGGAGGTCATTCTTACTTACCCGTCCTCATCAAACTAATGTTTTAGACATAGAGCCCCACGCAATAAGAACATGCAGACTCTTGGCTTTAGCTGTATCTACAAAATATGCTACCAGCCACCTATGGCTTACATCAAACCTCTCCTTGGCCAGGCTAGAGGGAGGCTCCCTTTTTGCCCATATGAATCACTTCTCTCAGTCCAAGTAAGTTCAGTTTGTCTCTGCTCTGCAACCCTGTTGCAGCTGAGATGAGCAAAGCTAGCCCAGCCACCCCATGTCCACCTGAGGAAGGGGATGTAAACAGAAAGGGGATGAGGGTGGATTAAGAAGGGTGCTTAACAATTCCAATGCTTGGTCATGAAGGCCATGACAGTTCATCTGAAGGCCACAAAGTGCAATTCTGGGAAGCTGTAGAGTTTTTTCTGCCATGTTTAACTGTTTGTCTTGTATTCAGCCCAGTCAGGAAACAGAACGTTCTCACTGTCTGCTGAAGGTTAGAGTCCTCTGATATGTTTCTGGGATGAACAGAAGTCTTTCTGTCTGACTTTCATACTTCAGAAGTAAATAAACAAATAACTAAATAAAAGCTCAAGGGCACACACACACACTCTTGGTTTTCATAGCCTTGCTCAGTCATCCACAGCACGAACAGCAAGTTGCGTGTGTGGTTACATCTGCTTCTAAGTGGTTCTGAGTGTTCAGCATGAAAAAGGGAAATGATCGTGCATTTTGAGAAAAAAGTAATACCGTCAATTAAAATTAAGGTTACGTTTTGCTTTCAAATATATTCACATGGAAGTCTTTTTTTCATCAAGCCTCGTTTATGATTATGCTAGTATAAAGAGATGGCAAAGTAGCTGTAAAATCTCTGTCAGGGCATAAAGGCCACTCAAACCACTCAAATCAAAATCAGGTCCCTACAGTGAGCCCCAAATTTGAGCAGCATGGCAGAAGCACATTTATTTCTAAGAGTGTCCACAGCCATGCCAGAGTTTAAGGCTCTGAGCTGATCCAAACCTGAGGGCTCTTTTAATCTGTGCTATCATATATGCTGCCAACAGACAATTTCATAATCAGGTAGTACAAGTTACTTTTTAATTTTTTTTTTTAGTACCAAGTTCATTACACGCTGGTGAAGCCTTACTGAGATCAGATGAAGGCAGACAGTAAGATGAATGAATGATAGTTCTGTATTGTCTATGGTTTTATTTCAAGGGGTTTTCAAGTCCTCATTAAGATCTCTTTTTCCACTGATTTTGGATAGTTTGAGGTCTGTTGTAGTTGGAATGGTGGGAGAGCAGAACTCAGCTAGCGTGAGATTAAATTTCCTTAAATGAGTGCTTGCAAGGATAATATTATCCATAATATTACCCAGCTTTTCAGGAAACGGTCAGTCTACAGAGCTTGCCCTGTAGTAAGGCATACATATATGCAATGCAGGTAGGAGTACCAACTTTTAAGTCCCATACTTGTTTTTGCTTCTCTCTATAAAACATGAATACAGTGGTCTCATTTTGTGTGCTTGTTTTTGAGGCAGGGCAGGGGAGATGCAAACTCTCCCTAAACAGAGAGTTTGAATATGTTGGAAATACTGGAAATAACTTTCTAAATCATTGTAGTCTGGCTGATTTATTTAATTGACTGAAGCTTGTCTGTTGCTGAATCAGAAGGGGAGTTTGTCTAGTGCTTGGTTCAGATAGTATCCTCAGCCAGATTTTGAGTGAGTTTGGTAACCCTGAACTGATTAAGGGTAGCATTACTTTCCAAATAGGGAGTTAATGTTTTGTTAAGCACAGAGTTTAAAAGGGGTCTGATACTTCAAAGTCCTTTGCCTACTGGGTAGGCAATGTAAAGGTTCCAAGTCAGAGACCATTGCTCTGGAAGTTTATTATTCTTTGTGTCCCACAGAAGAAACTAAAACTGCACAAGAAAACAGACAATATCTTCTTTAGCGAGGTTAAGAGTTCAATATTTTTCAACTGTCCTTATTTTTACTAGGTTCACACTCTTCTTTTGCTTGTGTCATGAGAAAAGGTAGCAGAAAGTTTGATTTCACTGTGGAGGCTCAGTCTGGATGTTTCAGGTGAAAGCGTATAGAAATGACAAGATAAACCTTCCTTGTCCATGCCTTTGAGGTCTGTGGATGTGAGAGATTATTATATTTGTAATCAAGCTGTTTGAGTGCAAATGGGATGGTGAAAAGCAGTTTTCAGCATTTAATTTCTGATGCATATGCCAGTGCACAGTCTTCACTTTCACCTCTGCTCTCCTGCATCCCAAGCAGATGTATAGATGTGTGTGGTGAGAGAATTATTTTCCTCTGTCATGTTTTACATCATGAAGGAAGAAGCACCTTGACCTTGCTTGATGGGTTGCCTCGGTGGAGTCCTACTTTGCTTGTGGCTCAGCTTAGTTTTAAGCTAATATTTGTATAGCCTGATGTACAGCATCTGGCTGACCGGGCGTACATTCCATCACCCACGTGATGGGTGACTAGAACAGCTGAAACCACTACACGGACACCACTAAGCAGAGCAAGTCTTGCAGAGAGCAAATGGTCTGGGGTCACAGCTGCCCTGTAGCTTTGTTTGCAGTAAAACTGAGCATTAACTTTTTTTTCAGAAAAGGCTGGCAGGCAGGAAAGAAGTGCACACTAGTTACATGTTACTTCATTGTGTGTTAAGCTGATGATTAAATAGCATTGAGTAACATTTGTCAATAAATGAGAGTGAAACTTTTGTGAGAGGAAATAAAATTAAGAAATTGTCATGAATTAAACCACTGGAAAATAGCATGAGATGTACATGGTTATTTTTAGTTCTTTTACTTAATCTGTATGCATTTTTTGAAAGTATGTGTATTACCTGAAATCTCTTACAAGCATTATTCAGTCTGCCATAGAAATATGGTCTCCTTCCCTTCCCCTCCCCTTTCCTTTTCCGTATGTTTCATTTTTTAAACTTAAAAGTATCTTGATATCTTGATGGAAGGGGCTGCAAATTAAAAACCTACTTTAACAATTCCTAATGTATTAAATATTGTCTTTTACTTACACACAGACCTCTCATTGACTTACCACTTGTACCAGCCTTGGGCTCCAAAGAAGCAGCTGGTGGAAACCTTGCAGTAAAAAGCACAAAAAACGCGTGCCATAGGACAAAGCAAGTACGCCAGCCATTCCTGTTTTGACTGATTGGAGAGGAAAAACAAAAAACAAAACCACCAAAAAATCCAAAGAAACTGGAAAGCCAACAACACATGAACTTATTGACATTTGTGCTGTTATAGTTTCTGTAATTATTGAATAGCGGGGATGGGCTGAGGGCTAAGGAAGAGAATTTGGGGGCTGGCCTAGGCGGAGAGATAAGGCAGTTACATATAAGGCTCCAACAGCGGGTTTGGGAACACTAACGGAGTATATTCCCTGGTGTGCAGCTCAGCAAGTTTGGATCCTGGAATCATGAACGGGTGCCCCGTCAAAGGGAACAATTATCTGTGAGTCCCTCGTCCCTGTGTTTTGCTTCATAATGTCAGTTCAAATGATGTAATATTAATGTAAGATATGAAAGCTTAGAGAGGAATTAATGATTATCAACAAATAGACAGCTGTAGCTATTGCTAAAGGAAAAGAGATTGTACAAGGACTTGTCCAAGCACTTGTTATTTGATGAACTAGATGTAATGCTGCCAGCTGTTACTGTGACAAGAGGTATTTCAGGTGTACTCTTTTTCTCAAAAGCCTGCTTTAGTGGTTCAGTTTCTCAAAACAAAGCATTGTTTGAATTGTAGATACATCTGTTAGTAAAAAGGCAAGTATATTCATAGTTCTTTAATTAAATAGTTTATATATTTACTTAATTTTCTTCTTAGATTTAATTTTAAGAAGCTATATTTGGAAGATGAAAAAGATGACAAATCACAAGAAGGGATAAATAAAGCCAGCAAAGGTGGACTTGTCTATGGAGACTACCTACAAGTAAGTTTAATTTCATGTTTACTGCCCTGGTCGCTCTTAAGACTTGAGCTGAGACCTGTGACTGACGCTTCTCCCAGCAGTCAGCCAGTCACTAAGACAGGTCTCCAAGTGCCCTTCGTCTACCTGAGCTCTCCACGCAGTCACAGGCATGGGTGCCTGTCTCAACTGGGACGGTGCAGGTGGACTGTGGGATGGCTTCTCAAACTGCAGGGAAGCTGGACATTTTGAGGGTTTTGGTAGGGAATTATTTATATTGGTAAACCTGAACTGTAAAGTGGTGCACCACAAAAGGCTTTCTTTGCTCTGACAATCACCACTTGGCAATTTCTCTACATCAGCAGGCCGTGTGCAACTTCCCTGAATTATTGCATGAAAGCCCAGAATATTTGGCTGGAAAAATATATTGCAGAAATCTAGGGGGTGGGATGATGACTAGGGGGGACACAAAAAAACCCCAAACAACCTTAAGTAATTAAGAAATAAGCAAAAATAAAATGCCATAAGTAATAAAAGAATCCAGACTTTTTTTTTTTGTGACAGCATGAACTGAAGTGAGCCCAATTACTCTGTGCTTTTGAACAAAAGGTTGATTTGTTGACCTACTATATGGAATCTTGCAAAGATTTCTTTCTAAACAACTATGATTAGATTGTAAATTTGACCCAGTAAAAAAAAATAGAGTAATGACAGAACTGAAATAACTAGTACAGCCTCATATCAGAGCTCTTGTGCAGATGTTATTGCATGATTACACAGAATTTTACTATAGGAGCTCTGTTTTTGCAGAACACAACAGTATAGATGCAAGATCTGGAAAACATGCTGCATATTTTGTTTTCTATCTTTTTATAATTAAAAACACCCTTAAAATGATTTTACTTTATTACTTGAAAATGTTCCATTTTAGGTAAAATTTTTTTTTTAATTAAAAACTAAAAGTGACACCTGCGAACATTTAGTCTAACTTCTCATACAACCTGGAATATAAAGCATATATATATATTTTAATATTATCCTTAAATATTAGCTCTACACAGTAGGACTACCATTGCTAATAGCAGAATTGAGAGCTTTACAGAACAGTCTTATCTTTATTTTTAAGCTGAACAAAATATTGAATGCTCAAGAACTTCAGAGTGAGAAGAAAGGAAACAAAATCCATGATGAGCATCTTTTCATTGTGACGCATCAAGGTAAGTGGTTGGGAGGAGTTCAGTGGTGGTTCAGACCAGCATTTGTGCCACAGAGAGTTATTCAATGCTGAAACATGCAATACACAATTTGTTTTCATTTTAGACACAATCACTACAATTACTCTTTTATCTGCATTCATATTTGTATCTATCCCTATATCATTTGTAAGGCTGTAATCAACTATGCTTATGAAGCCATAAGTATAACCTTTGGATTTGATAAACCGAGATTTGGATGTTCTGTTTCTAGAGAAATTAAGGTGGTGAGAATCCTTCCCCATCTGAGTAATAGGCTGCTATGCAGTTTATTGTAGGCAAACTTTGTGTGTTGGCTTGTGCCTTCTCCGAAACTTCAATCCAATTTTAACCATCTAGAGGCTGTCTAGAAGCCAGCATACTGGTTCGGCGCTCCCTAACTGCTAATATCCATGTGTTTTGCAGGCACTGGCCTGATGATATTTTCCTGTTATTGACAGGAAGCATGTAGACAACATAAAGGTTGTAAGCAGCTCTGGGGTTAGCTTCTATTGGAGTATCAGGACTAGATTTTCTTTCCCCATTTTGTAATGAACATGCTGTACATTAAATATCTGATGTGTAAAACATGCTTTTAAAAAAAATCTATTAACATTCTCGATGCTAGATTATTTCACGTAACAGTTTCGGTGAAGGACAGCATACTCTAACAGGTAATTCATTTGAGTATCGGCATCTTTTTATACCCCAGCAGTGTAAATGTAGGCTACTCATTTCAAATCAAAATGTAAGAGTTTTACTTCTTCAATGCTATGAAGAAAAACCAAAGTAATGTTGAAGTTAATGCTAACAGTGCCTTTCTTGTTGTAGCTTATGAACTCTGGTTTAAGCAGATTCTGTGGGAAATGGACTCTGTGCGGGTAATCTTTCAAAATGGCCACGTAAGTTAAAAGCAAATATTAATTTTGGGAAAATGCAGCCCTCTCTTTCTTACTCTTGCCTCCTGCCTTCCAGCCTAGTATATTTGGGTTTACTAAAGCAACACGTGCTCTTTTTTTAAAAACAGCATTAAAAAAAAAAAAGCCAATGAAATTTGGCTGAGTGGCACTTGTATCCTGATAGTACAGACGTTTGATCAGCAAACTCTTATTTCCCCCTGAAGTCTGCCTTTTGCGTAGCTCACTCTCCAAGAGCAAATATCAGCGGCCAAAATGCTCTCATACTCTCCTACTAGTACTGGATAACGGCAGAAACTTAACTTGGGAATATTCTCTGGGTTTCAGTTTTGCCTTTGAGCATGCTTTTTCTGCAGTAGGTCTCACGGGTATTTTTATGTTGAAAAGTCACTTCTGCCTTTATTCAATTTTTTGAAGTTTACATACTGTATCCTTCCATCCAATATCTGCTGTATGAAAGGAAAACTCATTTTGGTAGTTGTGTATTATTAAATCCAATAGAAAAGCAATAATCAAAATCACAGTGTACAATCATATGAGAATTTCTGAAAATTACAAATGTAACAGGAGTATTTTCAACATCTTTAAACATTTGCCCAAACCTAAACACACCTCATGATAATAGATAACAAAGGAAAACTCCTGACTTGATATTACTTCGACAGAAAAAGGCTGACTGCATGTAATTTGAGAAATACTTTGAATAACATCATGAGCATGTGTATACAAAGAAAATTTGAAACTAGGCCAGACTGAAAGAAGGAACCTTTTTATCATAATGTCCAATGAAAATGTTCTGTGTTGTCCTCCACATTCATAATTTTGTTGGCTTTTTAGTTGAACATTATATCAAATTATAACTGATCAAAATCAGTTATTAAGCAGAATAATTTTTCATTATTTATTTTTGTGAAAAATGAAACTTTGCTTATAATCAGAATTTGAAATGTCAATGTTAAGGTTAAGTACACAGCCAGGCGATTAAGGAAATGGTTATCATCTTTCATTTTTGTAGTTTGATATTTCCTGGTTGCATGCCCAGGTCTTAGAGAGAAGTTTAATCCCATTGAAACTAATAGGAATTTAGCAGACTCCTCTGCAGGCAAAGTGTTCAGCTTAGCCAGAAGAGAGCTTCTGTGTTTTCCATTTAATATTTTCTGTTTCCCACCCGATGCAGTTTTCTCTGTTTTCCTCTGCTTGCTAATGCACATCTCTGAACACCTTTCTAGATGTGCTCTCCTCATGTACCTCTCGGATTATTCTGCTTTTCAGCTTTTAAGTACTTTCCGCACCTGCCTTATGACTTGTTCCTTCACAATAATAGAAATGATTGTAGACGTGATTATAATAGAAAGCACAATATAATTATCATATTATATCATATATCATTAAAATCACATTGTAATCATTGGAAATGATCATGATATGAATTATTTTGATCTAGAATTTAATTTCTTGTGGTGACTCCTATTTCAGTCAAAAATGTAGACTAGTTGTATCATCAGTCAAAGAAAAACAGATTTCAATCTTTGAAAATTATAGTTTCAGTTTTCAGTTAAAAACAAGGCGCTCTATTCAATATGCGATTCTGCCGCTATGGATTTCACATGGAAAGGACTTGGGAACTGTAGCGATGCACAACAGTGACAAGACCTAAAATAAATAGGTAGGATATAAAGAGAACACCATTCTGTCTGGTTATGAACTTTATTTTTTCTGCAGGTAAGAGATGAGAGGAACATGCTGAAGGTTATTACTCGAATTAACAGAATTTCAATGATTCTGAAATTACTTGTGGAACAGTTCTCAGTTTTGGAAACTATGACTGCATTGGACTTCTTTGATTTCAGGTAAATACATACTATTCCTCCACAGTAGTCCACGAGCTGGTAATTCCCATCCCTAGAAATGATTGTGAATATTGCATGTGCCTTGGCAGCTTGTATTACATGCATCATTCAGCAAGGTGAGAGCGTACCTCAGGGAGGCAACCGTGACATTAGAGTGCAAGGGTCAATTAAGAAGTTGAGCGTGAGTGCAAGCCCAGCATGCTCTGCAAAGAACTACAAGTTAATTGTTGATGTTTATGTGTGGTGCTGCTGTATGGTTTCAGAGTAAAAGGTTAAAACAATAGAAACAACAGAAATAGCTCATGGTTCCATTAACAGTTTACCTGGAACTTACCATGGCGCAGTTGCAGCTGTATTCTATGGCAAATCATAGAAGTGCCTGGGTGAGAGAAATGCAACCTCTGTAGATTCTCAAATAGATATTTTAGCTGTCTTGGTCTGCACAGTGTTTCTTTGCTTTGTGTTTTCAGTGCGTCTGCAGTGCTGGAGGCTTGTGGCTGAAGGAAGCATTGCTGTCTCTTCTTCTTTCTCCCCAGTAACTTCTGCTCTCCAGTAGCTGCCCAACGTATTGCTGGGCCGGTGGTTGGTAGCTCTTCTGCCCAGGCTTTCTTTGGCTTGCCTCCCTTCTCCTATGGCATTTCTATCTCTTCCCTCACTGCAGCTAGGTCCTTCCACTGCACTACCATGTGTGACAGCTTCATCCACTGTCTGCATTCCTGCTCTTGTTCTGCTTCTGTCACTGACCCATCTGACTCGTGACCTCCGTGCCATCCAGCATCCCATCTGCTTCTGCATTGTTTTAGTACCCTTCCCTTTCTGTCTCTTAATGTTCCCTAACTAAAAAGCACATGAAACTACAATTTTGCTTCTCTTGGAAGTTTGAAACACCTGTATTGTCTAGCATTACACTACAGCAGGGGAAATCCATGGGCTGATCATCTGTTTTGATGCATTCTTGCTTCTGCTTTTCAACAACATACTGTCACTTGATAAGCAAACATGAGATCAAATCAATGATGTGTTTCTGCCAAATCTTATATTTGCAATTCAAAGCACATTACAATTATCTAGCTGTGTGGGATTTCAGATTACTTTTATTAATCATTTTTTTTCAGCATGGTCATGCTATTTAACTCTGAAAGAATCCCATTAATGAATCCCTCAAATGAAACCCACTAAATGTTTTTCTGAACATTATTCTATTGTATACATAGCAATTATTCTGTATAACAAGCCTATTTAAAATGCTTTTGTTGGCACTTTAATGATGTGGAAATTTATGTAATGGCTATTTGGGGTGAAGCTCCTTATTCTGTCTGAAAAGGAAATGATATTCACTAACATTTCCTCCTGTACATCACACACGCAAAGCTGCCATTTTAAAACACAGTACAAACATCAGTGCATCAGTATGCACAAACAATATATAGCTAGAAAATTAGAATATGTTATACATGCATTGTAGTTGCATTAAAATAGCTTGGTTTTTTTCTTAACTGCAATCATATAAAAAAATGCTGAGATATCTATTGATATTCTTCAAATGTGAAATATGTATTTTTTTATTTTGTTGAGAACCAGGGAACCCTATCATTGTAAAATAATATCCTGTATTTTTGCATCTTCTTTTCTTTTGTTCCCAAAGATACTACCTAAGCCCAGCCTCAGGTTTTCAGAGCCTGCAGTTTCGCTTGCTAGAGAACAAAATTGGTGTTCCCCAAAGTCTGAGAGTCCCCTATAACAGAAGGCATTATCGTGACAACTTCAAGGGACAGGATTATGAACTACTGCTTAAATCAGAACAAGAACCAACGCTACTGCAACTGGTGGAGGTAACAATGTCCGTCCAAGACCTTGCTTCTTTTTCCCCCATCTCCCAGGAAAGTCCTTCATTGGTGTCAATGACAAATTCTTCTTCCTTGAGAGAAGCAAGCATGCTGGCCATTTCCCAGTCAGTCGTGTTTTGGATTCTTACCAAATTTTGTATGGAAAAGAGTTAGTCATTAGTAAACCAGTTGATTTTTCACAGCATTTCCTCTTGTCTGAACAGTCTGACTGTTAAAACAGTAAATTGCATTGTGGAAGTATGAGCTAAGAATATAAATGTACTGTTTAATTCGCATTGTTTTTCATGACCATAAACCCTTTGCAGAAGAAAACTTTAAAAGTATTTCCACTGTTAGTGATGGCTATTAGAGAGGTTAAAAAAAAGAAAAGGAAAAATGACAACCTTGAAATGGAAAGGAGGAAAGATGTAGAAAAGATGTTTAACAAGTGTTTCATTATCACTTACCTTGATTTAATGACTTTGTCTCAAAGTTATGACTCACAATAATTTCTCTAACTCCCTTGTCATTTTCATATACAAAATTAACATAACTTTCTAAAGAATAATGCAGTATAAACTTCAATAAAAGCATCCACTCTTATTAGCCCTATCCATTTGTCTAATGACACCCGATACAGAAAATATAAGAAATTTCTTTGGCTTTTCTTCATTCGTTAAGGCTTCATGCTCTTGTGTCTTTTAGATGAGGAACTAAATTAAGTGATCTCTAAAGGGAGTTTGACCATAAAGATTCTTAATTTTTTTCCCCTCATAATTTCATTCCCATTATTAAAAGGAAATCAAAGAGAAAGCTTTGCTAACTGCCAAGTACATTTGTATTATCACATATGTCTCTGTAAGCTAATGACAGACTGCTTGATCAGCATTCAGCCTGTCTGACATGATAAAAATTGATTGTACAAGTAGATGGTACTCTATCTTCCTTCTGAGATTTATCTTTACAATTATCCTATATATATGTGGAATCAGATGGTTTTCCTTTGTCTACAAGGGCATTGGTTTTAAAGATAACGCTCAGAATGAGACAGCTTTTGTCTTCCAACACCGGTCATTTAACTTGGAACCTGTGGGTGTGTTTGCACAGCACCATTATACAGGTATAAATCTTCTACGTGGACGTGCTTACTCCAGCAATAAGCACCTCTGCAGGATATTAAACCAGAACAACTGTACCAGTACAATTTATGTTGCTATAACTTGTAATTCTAGGGTAAAGTGCTTGCATTATTAACGTTTGAACACGTTACTATTATTATTAAGGCATGGCTGGAAAGAACTCCAGGACTCAACACAGAAGAATTTGATTTCTGGGGACAATTTGAAGTGAATGTTTTAAAAGGTCTAGAAGAGGAATTTGCCTTGGTGCAGGTATATATTGTACTTTTTATCTAGCTATAAGCAACGACAGCTGGCAAAATGAGATCCTGACATAAATCTGACTTTTGGCCCAGTCACAGTTTCTCACTCACTTCACTTAACCTTCAGCAGCTCCTGTCTGCAAGATGCAGAAAAAATTGGAAACTCTTCCAGGAAATCTGAATAAGTTTGTAATTTGACATCTAAGAGGGTTTAAAACATGTGATACATGGATGATTTTGATTGCAAAAGGAAAGGGATGGTATCAATGGAAGGGTTGAAATTGATTTTACTGAAACTACAACTTCACCTGTAGGTAGTACTCACATCTACAGTTCAGAGTAAAACTCCACAAAGCTTGGGCCCATGAGCTGTGAGTATGGAGCGTCATTATGAACGGCCCATTTCTATTTAACAGTATGTCGCAATTTGCTGCTATGTGATCATTTGAATTACGCTTGCAAATAAGCACAAGAAAATCCCTGAATATTGTAAGACCTGTAGCTTTAAGTACATCTTTTAATGGAAAAAATACCATAAGAATTCATTAATTTCCTGAGAATCTCTGTTTACAACTTTCTAACTTATCTAAAGTTTTTATTTACAATTTTCTTACCCACAGCTGTGCAAGGACGTTGTCTTTTTGCCTTGAAAAAAAAAAATATCAGACTTCAAACAAATGAAGATTAAGTGTTTTTAAGGCCTCTAGACCTAAAGAAAAGTGATAAGCTGCCAGTTTGTTTGAACATTCATTCATCTGAATTATGTTGACAGCTATTTAATTGTACATTTTTTGGTAATTGTGTTTTTTAAAGGACAGTGACGCATCTACCTTGTTTGAAAATACAGTTCTTACCTTTAAGATGTAAACTTACAGAGTATTTATGATGAAAATAGAAGTTACATTATGGGTTATTCAAGTGCTTAATTTTCCCTATTGAATTCTAAAACCTGTTTTTGTTTTAAATATCAAAGGCCA
The DNA here is from genome assembly GCA_020745775.1 of Theristicus caerulescens. NCBI lineage: Eukaryota > Metazoa > Chordata > Aves > Pelecaniformes > Threskiornithidae > Theristicus > Theristicus caerulescens. Next base: position 48,358,187 of record CM036563.1, on the reverse strand, counting down.
AACCAGAATCAGAAGAAAAAGATGACTTATTATCTGAATTCCAAAACCAGAAAGATGCATTGCTTTCATTATTTGATGAAAAACGCCATGAACACCTGCTTAGTAAAGGTAGATTGTATTAATATATGTCAATATGCACTATTAATTTTTTATACATGATACATATAATCACATAATGGCATTAAATTTGCAGGAGAATCAGTAAAAAACTAAGGACACTTGTATTTTGCAGGAGAAAGACGACTGTCTTATAAAGCACTGAAGGGTGCCTTAATGATCTACTTCTACAGGTAACGTTAGAAGATAGACCTTTAATGCTTACTGGCAGGAGGAGAGGTGAAGGTTAAGGACAGCAGCACAGGTTTATTTAGGTTGGAACAGGCCTTGGAAGGTAATCTAGTCCAATCCTCCATGAAAACCCAGATTAGTTAGATCTAACTTGAAGGTCAGATTGGGCTGCTCATGGCTGTGTCCAGTTGAGTTTTGAGTATCTTCAAGGATGGAGATTACACAGGCTCTCCGGGCAGCTGGTTTGTGTCTGACCAGCTACTGCTTCTCAGACTAAAACTAGCAAATGCCTTGTTCCAGCTGCTCTACAAAGTGTCCTAAAAAGATTTAGAGTATTTTTCCAAATATGAGGGAAAAGGCACGGATCGAGATTCACATGGCAGAAGCGTTTGTTAGAGTATCTACTGACATTTCAATACCAATTTAGGAAAAATACCCATTGTCACTTCTATGCATTGGTGAAGCTATACTTCGAAAAATACAGCGTATCATAAGAGGTCTCACTGTCTTCTCTTTCATTTTCCAAGGGAGGAGCCTCGTTTTCAGGTTCCCTTTCAACTTCTTACCTCCCTTATGGATATTGATGTGCTCATGACCAAATGGAGATGTGAGTTTCACTTTTTGACTGTGACACTCTCTCTTTTAGATGCAAGTAAACTGTTCTGTTTCACCCTCTTTTAGACAAGTTATACCCGGAGTTTTAGAACTGAGCTTCTCAGTTCATCCTTTAGGAATTGCAGCCAAGAGAAAAGATGACTAGCTTATTCTGTGATCGTTAGATACATAGGTATAGCTATCACTTCTACGACATGCTTTAAGTTAGGTGAACAATTTTATTTAAGGGACAGGTATATATTTTCCAATGTCTGCCAAAACATCATCATGACAACTCTTCATGTGCAAACATTCCTTCTGCTCCTTCCCTACCTAGACATCCATAAATGAATGTATTAATTCTGTATTAACAGAGCATAACAATGTATAATAATTAGTGTATTCATTCTATATTAACAAAAATTTTATATTAGTTGACTGAAGAGTGGAGTAATTAACTCCTGCATTGCTGAAGACCTAGTAGTTCTGTATCTCTGTAAAGATCTCTGTATGATCTTTAATATTTCACTGATGCACCTTGATGTGACCCTTTGGTTATATCTTAACACTGAACATATGCCATGTCCGTCTTCTGTATTACTTAGATAACCATGTCTGCATGGTGCACAGAATGATTGGCAGCAAGTCTGGCACCGGAGGCTCATCGGGCTACCAGTATTTGCGCTCCACAGTGAGGTAAGAATAATGTGTTTCCCCCATTACCTGCAATAACACAGTTTGTAGACACTGTACTGCCAGGAGACAGATTTCAGACAGCTCGTTGGAGGCCGTGTTTCTCTTCTGGGACTCCAGCATTTCCTCCTGGCTGTTGAACATTTACTTATCAGGTTGACATATATATGTTCCAAGCCTTTGGGGGCAAAAAGAACTTATTAATTTGGATCACTCATGCAAAGTGCCATTTATAATTCTCAGTCAAGGGATCTAGGCGTTACTGTAATAGTGATAATATTAATCCTGCATTGTTTAGTTTGTGTGCAAGCTAGCCCAAGTTTATGAGGTGATACAGGCTGGAAGTGAGTCCCGTCTACTGTGCAACTGATGACAGTCCCTTTATTCCTTAGCATGACTTCTCATCCTATAACCTAAGGTACTTCCATTTAGGATTGAATATATTCCTAAAGGTGATAGGAATTAATACTCACAAGCTGTGCAAGCAATAATCAGAAACATGCTGTTGGATGAAGCAGAAAAGGAATTTAAAAGGGATGGTCGGGGCCTGAGCACAGAACTCTCTGAACAGGTAGAGCTTTTTTAACACCAAATTTGTGGATTCAGCTAGTTAGACAATTCAAGATTTTTAGCTGCAACTATGTCCTGATAGTCCTGAACCACATTATGTCAAAAAGCACAAGGATATTTGAAATGGCTTCTTCCAAGAGGACCTTCCTTGAGGTTTGTTTTCAAAGAGAAACCGTACGTAGCTGGTAGCTGCCATGTACGGCTGTGGGCAATGATTCCCATCACAACCATTGTAACAGAGGGTGGAATAGAAAGCAGACGATTAGATTGAATTTGAAGATTAAAGGTTCACTGCCTTTTTCAGCAAGTCTTCTCACTCTTCCTTGATTCCAGGTTAACATTATTCCTAGATAAATTCTACTTCGTATCTACCACAAGAGCGGAGGTCTGGAGATTATAGCCTACATACTCTGCGTTTTCAGAGGAAAGATGTGACTATAGCAACCATATTTCCTTTTTAAGTCTAATCTGCTATGCCCTACAAACAGTTAGGATTGGATTCTTACTCTGGAATATTCAGGAGGAGGGTTAGTGTGGAAACCTTATTAAATACATAGAAGAGATGGAATGATTCCTGAGGGTTTTGAAATTATGGCCTTCTATGCCAATATAGCAGTATTAATTGTTCCCGATTGTCTTTTTCAGTGACAGATACAAGGTGTTTGTGGATTTGTTCAATCTTTCAACGTTTCTAGTGCCGAGACACTGGATACCAAAGATGAACCCAAACATTCATAAATTCCTTTATACGGCAGAATACTGCGACAGCTCCTACTTTAGCAGCGATGACTCTGACTAGCTTGCCTTTCTAGACTGGTTGCTGTAAAGAACTTCAGGACTTTCACCTTGAGTGGTGCTATCCCTCAAATACAACAGCTATTCTCATGCAGCGTGGGTGTGTAAATATGTATTTATGTATGACAGCTATGTGAATAGTGTGATCGGTTTATGGAAGAAACTTAATTGTTTGTAGAAAAAATAACGTGTATCAAGTTAGCCTATATAAAGACTAAAATGATACCCGATTCAACTCAATGACCAATTTAACTCTTAGTTGGCTTCTTAAAACCTACACCTAGAGAGAGGGAGCAAATTATAGAGAATTATTATGATCGTTTGTACATATTTTTGTTTGGCTAATGGCTGTTAGTAATTTACTACTTCTAGTTGAGGATGTAATTAGTCTCATCACCTTCAGAAGAACATTAGTTTCTGAGCTCTAGTGGAATTTCAACAGGAATTTTGGGTTAAAAATTTCAAAAGCTATATTTAAAAAAACTATTAAGTCCTGAATCTATAGACACCCCAGCCTCTTGAACTTTTACATACATCAGGAATAATGTTGCTCTCTATGTGTTGTTACATGTGAATGTAAATCCCTTCAGTAGAAATACTTACTGTTAAGAATAGCAGGTATAAAGAAGTACTTACTTTGCACTTCAAATAAAGCAGTATTAAAGCTCTTCTTTTGTTAAGACTTCTTCTAAAGCAAGCATAAAGTTCAAACAACTTTGACAGGCATTTAAAGTGGTTTTTTTATTCAAAATATCATTGAAATAAGGATAAAATTGATATATAATAAAAGGCAAATTTGGCCATAGCATATTGATAAAGCTGCGTTGTCTTCTCATTAGATGGACTCCTGTCTTTTTAAATGCTTCCCTTGGAAATACCCATACGCTGTAGGCCTTAAGTTCTGCTGAGTTGCTCTGTATCTTAGTGCTTTAGGTACTTATGCCTGGTAGTACTGCCTCAAAAACACCGGTGGAACGTCTGTGTTTAATACTACTGTAACAACATTACTCTTCTCAGTGCCAATTAGGAACTTTAGCTATTGTTTTCCAGTTATGAAGTGTGCTATTTGTTGTTTGTAAACTGCTAAGGGCAGGCCATACTACAGAAGACTTCCCCTTTTGTTAATCTGAAGTTTTCAGCCAGTAAATTCAGTAAGTAGCAAAACCTGAAATAGTGAAAGGTAGCATTTGGTCTTCCTTTCATTTAAAATATTAACGCTTAGAAGTAGGAGGACTAAAATGATGATGCTTATAATAGACAATTATGATTGCATTTGTCATAAAAAGATAATAATACACTGATCTATTAACATGGTACAGTAATTGAGTGCAAAAATTACAGAACTGCTTCAATACTTTTCATAGTAATGCTTTACCTGTAATCTTTTATGAAGCACTCCAGATGAAAGATTCAGAGCATTTTAGAATGACACGTTTGGTTGTGAATTCCAGTTAATTTGCCTACAAGTGCAGTTTTACAGGTCAGCAAAGCTGGAACCACCTTTTGGTTCCCACTAAGTCCCACCTATCAATTCAATTAATGTATGGAAATTTAACATCCACTCTATTTGGAGTATTCTGCAATTGCTGACTTTCTAAAGGTGACAAATATATATTAACAACCCCCACCCTCACAATTTTTTCTACAATAAGTAAGTTTTTTAATTTCCGCTTTGCAACTGGCTTCACTGTTCATTGTGAAGTAGAGAAGAGAGAAGGCATGGAAGTGACACAGCTCTCAAAGCACGGAAGGGCTCATTTGCAAACACGTATGTCCTGTCAGGACACAGGATGTTAAACCACTAGAACTGCCTTGGTTTGTCTAAATACAGTTACTTCTTACTTTTGTCTCCATCTAACAAATTAATCCAGAAGACTCTGCTCTTCCAGGCACTTTCCAAAACACACTCCCTGCTCTGAAGTTATATTTACCCAATAAAGGTCTGAAGACTGAAATTGAAGGACTGCAGAACTTCAGAGACAGCGGGTGCTGAGGAAACAACTTTGACTCTCCATTTCCCTCTTCTATTATTCTAGCTGTAGAGAAAAAGTAGGATTTCACAAAAAGGAGGAAGACAAAGTGTGTGTGTCTGTCAGAGGTGCTAGGGAAGCCAAGACAGGTATCAAAGCAAAGCAGAGAGAATATTTTCCTCCAACTGCCCTTCCTCCCTGCCCAATGAAAGCAGACCTAATCATGGTTCTTCTTATATTCAGAGCATTTTGATTATATTCTGTCATACTATTGATTATTTGATCCAAATTCCTTATAATTTTTCATAACTTTTTTCCTTGTAAGATTTTTTTTTTTATGGAGTAGTATTCAGCACCTGGATAGAGTTCACATTCACAGCTTCAGTCCATCTTTGTAACTTGTTTTTGCGTATTCTGCAGTTGATTCCGAGTCTTCTTATTCCATGAGGGATTTGATACGCAACACACATTCCAAACAAAAACACTTTTAAAAACTCCAGCCAACCCATTCCTGCAGTGCCTAAAAGCAGGAATTGCACTTTGTCCTGGTTAAACCACGACACACTTACAGTCAAATCTTATGTTAGAAAATGTTGCATTGAAGTAAATCTTCACATAAAGTGTGTGCCAAACTATTATCCAAACGATAATTGTGGTCTTTGGCCAGTATGTGTCAAACAAATACTGATGAAACTGTATCTGCTATACCTACAAATGAAACAAAAAAAATTTTTAATCAATACTGAAAGTGGAGACTTGCCAGAAATAAGTTCCCAGAACTCACATTCATATAATGCCCTCTCTCCTCCATGCCACAACAGTAGGTGAACTGCTGAGGTTGGGGGTGGGCAGGGAATCCGCTGCAACCTTTTTATTTCTTCATTTTCTGACATTATTAATAGCTGTGCTCTACACTCCTCCTTCCTCTGCTTTCATGTTCAAAACTTTAGATCCTCAAGGATGCAGCACTGGTCCAATCGGGTGCTGAAAAGCAATCTAGACCTTGATAACCTCTTCCCTTTTAATCATATTCATTAGCAATGGATAGACAATATGAAGCTATGTAGCTCTGAAAGCTCACCAAGAGACTCGAGATCACAAATGCCATTACAAAACACATTTCTGAACACTCATACACACAAACACAGAGCAAGCCAGGCTTTTGTTCACGCTCAGTTCTTTTTGCATTGTTGTACCCCTTTGAGCCCTAATAGCAAAGTCTGACTACAGCCTGTAAAGGTATCAAAGGGTGATGGCTCTTATACCCTCAAAAGTGGTGTCAGAGGACCTCTAAATCAGAAGAAAACATCTGTGGGGGAAACAGAACAACTACTGGCCTTTGCTGGATTGTTCTTGTGTGACACACTACAGAAAATGTGAAAGAAAGATCCTGCTTTTTGAAAACAACATAGCTGTTCTTCCTGACCACGTCTACAATTGACTTGCTTTAATTATCCCTACTTCTAGATTTCTCTTTCCAAAGAATTTGTTTATACAACAACAATAAGAACAAAAGCTTCAGCAACTTGGAAAAGTTATGACTGGATACATTGTCCTGATCTTTACCGAGTGCAGGCAAACTGAATATTGTCTATTCTTATTTTCAGATGATTTACATCATCTAACACCTTTTACAATAACTCTGAGAGCTACTGTGAAACGTACACGGAAGGGAAAGCCAACAGAAGACCTACAGTGTTAATCTAACACAAAAATTCAACGGACGCACAAGACTGACTTACTATCTAACAGTCCAGTCCCAGCAATTTGGCTCAGCAATCTTTGCTGGTCAACGGGAGCTTCCCCTGCCTTACCTCCATATCCAGCAACCCAGAAGAAACTGGGTATTTAATACTACAAAACCACCTCAAACACCAAAAAAAATCTCATGTAAACAGTAAGAAGGCAAGATGGAACTAGCAATGAAAGTATATACCTCTACCCTACAAGAAAAGAAAGACTTCAGTAAGGCCTTTGACACCGTCTCCCACAGCATTCTCCTGCAGAAGCTGGCTGCTCACAGCTTGGACAAGTGCACTCTGCGCTGGGTTAAAAACTGGCTGGATGGCCAAGCCCAGAGAGTGGTGGTAAATGGAGCCAAGTCCAGTTGGCGACCGGTCACGAGTGGTGTTCCCCAGGGCTCAGTGTTGGGGCCGGTCCTGTTCAATATCTTTATCGATGATCTGGATGAGGGGATTGAGTGCACCCTCAGTAAGTTTGCAGATGACACCAAGTTGGGTGGGAGTGTCGATCTGCTGGAGGGTAGGAAGGCCCTGCAGAGGGACCTGGACAGGCTGGATTGTTGGGCCGGGGCCAACTGTATGAGGTTCAACAAGGCCAAGTGCCGGGTCCTGCACTTCAGTCACAACAACCCCAGGCAACGCTACCGGCTTGGGGAGGAGTAGCTGGAAAGCAGCCTGGCTGAAAAGGACCTGGGGGTGATGGCTGACAGCCGCCTAAACATGAGCCAGCAGTGTGCCCAGGTGGCCAAGAGGGCCAATGGCATCCTGGCTTGTATCAGGAATAGTGTGGCCAGCAGGACCAGGGAGGTGATAGTGCCCCTGTATTTGGCACTGGTGAGGCCGCACCTCGAATACTGTGTTCAGTTTTGGGCCCCTCACTTCAAGAAGGACATCGAGGTGCTGGAGCGTGTCCAGAGAAGGGCAACGAGGTTGGTGAAGGGTCTAGAGCACAAGTCTTATGAGGAGTGTCTGAGGGAGGTGGGGTTGTTTAGTTTGGAGAAGAGGAGGCTGAAGGGAGACCTTATTGCCCTCTACAACTACCTGAAAGGAGGTTGTAGAGAGGTGGGGGTGGGTCTCTTCACCCCAGTAACAAGCAATAGGACGAGAGGAAATGGCCTCAAGCTGTGCCAGGGTAAGTTTAGGTTAGATATTAGGAAAAACTTCTTTACTGAAAGAGTAGTCAGGCACTGGAACAGGCTGCCCAGGGAAGTGGTTGAGTCCCCATCCCTGGAGGTATTTAAAAGACGGGTAGATGCAGTGCTTGAGGACATGGTTTAGTGGTGGACTTGGCAGTGGTAGGTTAATGGTTGGACCTGATGATCTTAAGGGTCTTTTCCAACCTTAACAATTCTATGGTTCTATGATTCTATGAAAAGCCAGAAGCCGGGTACACAATTCCAAGGCACAGGCAGATCCATGTTCCATATTCTTTGCTAAACTGAGCCCAGAGATAATTGCATCTACCAGACAAGGACAGCAGCTGTTTTACCTACACAGAGTATAGTGATGGCACTCACCTAGAACCGCGATACATGACTGTACACTTTACAATGCCATTACCTCTACATGGTAAGGTTCAATAGCTCTTTATTTGTTATGCCTTATATAGCTTTACCTTTGCATGGTGTTTTTCAATCATTCAACTACATGGCTTGGTTGAACTAGCAACCACTTTATTTATTTTTCCACCTGGACTCATCTAACCTCTTTTAAAACAGAGCAATGATTTTTATTTCCTCTCCGAGGATCCCATTATATTGCTTTACTTACATGGAGAAACATACCCCAGCACGTGGCCTTTACCACTTTAATTATTTTTTGTCAGACTTACCACAGACATTGCCGCCTATCTTAACACGAACATAGCCGTCTATTCCCCATGTAGACCCCCAAGAATTCTGTACAATCCAGTAAGGGATACTACCTGGAAGAGATATTTTCGTAAACAAGAGACAACATGAGACGTGGGAAGCATAAAAAACTTCTAACACTCTACAGAGTTAATTACCATTTTAACATGTCATAGTTTATGATGGTTTGACAATATAGTACAGTGAAACCTACCGCTGTTCACATAGAAGACAGAGCTAACAGTCCAGTGTTGAACAAAATGGATATATCCTCTGCTAGCATAAAAGACACATATAGTCATGTTCGTGACTTTACAAGCACATGAAGTCCCACAGAACTGAGGAAGCACAGAGAAGAAGAGTATTTCTCCTGGGATCAGACTGTGCTTTCAGAACTGATGTGACACCAAACAGCTCTCAACAGAACACCCAGTTCTGGATCTTAATCACCTGCCCCACAGGAGGCAAGCTGCAAGTAAGCGAAAAAACACAAAACCTACTGGGTTGAAGTTCAGTTGATGGAAACGCACCTGTTCTGTCAAAACCAGTGATTAGAACAGCATGATTCGCTCTTCCACTGGAGCAGTGATACTGTATGATCCCACCAAGATAATCCTGCCAGCTAACCGCATCCACTGTTACTGCCAAAGGGCCCCAGTTAACAAGCATCCTCATCATTTCTTCTTCCTGACCGCTGTGACAGAAGTGAGTGATAGTGCCAAGTGACTTAAGTTAGCACGCTAAAGCAATTTGAGAAGTGGTAATCAATGTGTTAAGTACAATTTAAAAATCAAATAATTCAACTGTTTCCTATGAGTTCTACACACCATGCAACATACATCAATAAATAGGGACTTCATCTAGTACAACACAGTAATACAAATATAGGGCGCACAGACTATTGGAAAGGTGCAGATCCAAATATATGGTGTTATTAAAAGGAAGCAGGTTTCTGGGTCAAGTTAGTGGGCAATGGTGAGCACTATGTACCTTTTATACATCATTCAATTAAAAACCACCTTTGGACCAATCATTAGTCTATATTATTATTTCCCATTAGTTTTTCAAACATGCAGAAGTACCTCTTACATCATACATAATAATACACTAAAGTATGTATCTCAAACATATCAAAACACAGGACATTACCACTATCAGACATTACCATTAGCATTCTCATACAGTTTTACTTATGTCATATACTGGAACAGGAAATCTTTATCACTGCATGGTATGTGCAATAACTAAATTTGGCTAATACAGACTGGCAAAGCTATAATTGATTTTAGTAACTTATATCTGGCAGTAACTCAATTCCTCATCAAAATTGTATTTCTTGTCTTGAAGTTCAGTATGCAGCTGCATGATACTGATAAAAATCAGAAACAAACTTTCTTTGTACAGAAACCTAAAAAGCTACCAGTTGTCTGTACAAAATTCAGTTGACAGCACTGTTTGCTAAGTCATGGACTGGAGGAGGATGTGAGTGGGTTTGTAAATGGATGAATACTGAAGTAACTGAATACTTCCTAAATTTTTCAACAAATTCCAATTATTGGTAGGATTCACCATTTCTGACACTTAAGCAATATAATGTTCACTTAGCTCATATTTAAAATTGCAACTGACTCAATGTTCCAATTTAAACACAGCCAACTGAAAAGACCTGATTTCAAGACACTGACTTAAGCTTTCTAATTTGAACAAGCTTAGTGATGGTAAGGTTGAGTGGATTCACTGCAGCAAGCCATAACCCTAAAAAAAGTTACAAATTAATTCTTATCCAGTACACAGCTACAGAACTGATGCAATCAACCTCATAACCTTTGACTGGTCAATGCACTATTGGCTCTAGCTTACTCCACAGTTAGTGAACACAGAAGGAAAAGTACAGCAAATAAAAAGAATCAATAGTAGCTACCTGAAGTCATATGCAGCAAATCCTGTTATTGAAACTCCAAAATCTGAGTGACCGAAATAATGGCACAGTCCTGTCTGAGCTTTAAAAGTGTATTCTGAATCTCTCACAAGTTTTACTTTTGTCTGCAAGAAGATAAATGAATGAGAATTTAATGCATTTGACTTTAAGACTATGCAGATCAAAACAGACATTGAAAATGACCACAGAACTCACTCGAAATTCAGCGTGTTCATGGTGAGATTAGAAATAAGAACGTCATCTTGGGAAATGATATTTACTATCTCTAGTTTCCCTGTTGGCAGAGAAAGCTTCAGAAGGGATTCAGAAGTGTTTAAATGATGACCAAATTTAAAAGGTATCTCTGGTTTAAACAAGCCTCATGAGCAATCTCATCAATTTCAAGACAGAGACTATGCATTCATTTAATGAATGACCATACACACATACCAAAAAAAAAAAAAAAAAAAATCAGATGCACTGTACGCTCCACCTTCCCCACCACTTTTTCCCAGTAAAAAAGAATGTTAATGTGAAAGCTAAGGAAGAGTTCCAGATTTATGAAAAGTTTCAAACCTGGTTCAGCCAGCTCAAAGCACTAACAGTGGATCCCCCGCTGCAGCCGTAATTATTGTATGAACAGTCAATAACCTGCTGTACGCTGAGTTCTTCCAGGTTATTTCCTTTAATTGCATAGGCAGACTCTATACCACCCACAACGCTGAAAGCCCAGCAGCCTCCACACTGGTACAAAGAGAAGGGGAAACAGGGGAGAAAAAAAAAAGTCAGCTTTGTTTTTGAAGCCTGATATGAAAAGAAAGTCAAAAGGGTCTTCTAATGCTCTTCATTTACTACATCATCCTTGAACTTTGTTTTTAAGGCAATAATAAAGAAATTTAATCAGCCATTTAAAATATTGAACTGTTTTTTTCCCCTGTACTGCTCTCTGAAAGCTAGAAATGCATTATGGATGTCTTATTTTAAGGATTCCCTCCTGATTAATTTTTGCCCTTTAAGATAGGTCTGAAGATGGTTTTTACTGCGAGATATCTATTTTCTTAAAGAAGAATTTGGGCTCAGGATGAAATTATTTTTTAACCACATTTAGTTAGTAAGTTTTTGAAAAGGATACGCTTAAGGAGACAGTCTACAACTTTCTACAGTCTGATGAATTTTATAGAAATACAGGAGATTACATTTTAAGAAACAGTAAACTGAAATTAAACAAAATAGAAAAATTCTTGGACAGTAACAGGATCTGTACTGCAGTTCTAGGCTCTTTAAACTGTGGCATTTAAAATAGAAAGCAGAATTTATTCCTTAGGCAAGGTCCAGGTTACACTATGTGAAGCACAGAAAGGAAAGACATTGGGGATTTAACAGCTTGTTTGTTTCTTACCAGTGATCATAACCACTTTGGGATAAACCGTAATCGTGTGGGGTCTGGTTTTCTTCCTATCATGAATGCATCCCATGAGGTGTTCAATGGTAAAGATATGGGTGTTGACCAGCCAAGGGCATGCAATTGTGAGAGAAAACAACAGCAAATGATCTATACCCACCCAGGTGAAATGGGGGAATGAGGTCAGGCACTGAACTTACCTCAGTCTCTTCAGAAAAATGCAAAACGCACATAGTGCGAAATATTTGCAGATTTAGTTACTAGATCAAAAAATGTGTTACACACAGTTTATAATTGCACAATTTCTAAATGCACAACTTTTACATCTCATGCTTTTAAGTCTAATCCCACTTTGCATAAAATGCTGTGTGATTTTGCATATGTTCAACCGGCCATACTTGTACCAGCAGTCCAAGGAATCTTGAGGCAGTGCTGGTCCCTTCCAAAACCTTCAGTGTGCTCTACGACACACCTGCTGGAACTGACTCTGAGCACTGCTTGAGAACCAGGAAAGGAAAACACCAGGACTTACTGTTTGCTGATTTCTCACTTCTGCAATGACTTTCTTGTCCCTCCAGTCAAACTTCTTTGGCAAAGGTTTTTCCTTTCCCTTTGGCACTTTTATGTATCTGGGAAGTTTGTGAGGTATGCTTCTTAAGTAAATAGCTAAACACAGAATACAAACATCTATAAATCTACTAACTAAAAAAAACCACAAACAACTGTTTTACTAGAAGCCATAGAGCTAACTTTGATCTGTAGTTACAATCATGAGATTACATCTCATTCTCAAATTCATAGAAAATTCTCGTATTTTAAAATAATCATTATACTCCAGAATGAATATAAATATTCCTACAGTTCTAGAAAGAACGAATCTATTACATGTAGGGAATGTGGGTACAAAGCGTGAAGACTTACTAAAGCTGATCAATAACCATTCCATAAAACAAGTTTCGTTTGAAAATTTTCACAACATTTTACTTACTGGAAAAATATTACTTTATTTTAGTGAGGTAAACAGGGAAAAATAAGAGGAGAATAATGCAAAAATTCTGAAACACAGGCAAATTGCTAGTTTTTCACTAAAAAAAAAAGCTACTTAATTATTTAAAATTAAAAAAGGTGTGAAATCCCCCAATGAATAGCACATATAACAGCAGACTTGAACAGCAGGAAAGGAAGATTAGGTTAGGTATCAGGCATATTTTCTTAGTAAAAAAAAATTAAGTGCGTCATATTGCTCCTGAAAGTCATAGCTCTCATTGTACAGCCAGGGACCTTCAAGCATTGTTTGGATTGTAGTCAATTTTGTCCTGGGGTAGGGAATAGGAAATTAGACTACTCAAGAACCTTGTGTATTTTCCAATTTTACAACAAGGTTTCCAATGTTACAACAATTTTCCAATGTTGCAACTGAAGAGGGCTTTAAAGCCCAGTGAGGAGAAAGAGGGAAAGAGGGAAAAAGTCTGTATACTAAATCATATTCAGGCTCTGGGCAATTCAACCTTGCAAGACTAGAGAAACATGAAGAGGACTGTTGTATCCTTCGGAAGTACTTACAGTTTGGTACCAGACATTGTAAACTAGCTGACTATCAGCACTGGAAGAATCTGTAAATGTGAAAGACACAAGGTTCTGGGAAAGAATAAGAAAAATGACAGAAAAGGCATTAGTAGCAGCCAGAAAATGTACCTTTGAACTCTTCAGGAAACAGGTGAGAAAACTGATTTATTCCATAGAAAGCAGTCGTATTATCTTTTGATGATGAATTCAGTAATCTAATTCTTTTAGTGCTTTCCTGAAGGAAAAAAAAAAAATATTGTGGACATTATTAAGTTAGCAGTAGTGACAAAACCATAAAGGCAGAAAAAGAAAAGGTTAGCAATAGTAAACATGAACTCAGATAACAAGATAGCTGTTCACCTCAGATGCACCTCAGATTCATCGTGGATTCCTATCAACCCAACCTGAAAGCCATTAGACTAATTTCAACTCCAAAAAAGGGTACCAAAAAAGCATTTGTGAAGTGCATAGAGGGTAAAAACCTGATATGAGACAGACAAAACAGGCAAGCTGAGAACAAATTGTGTCGAACTCATCTGATGCCCTTCTTTGACAGCACAACAAACCTTGTGGTTCAGAGATACGTAAAAATGTTTTCAGGTAAGAGTTAGCCCTGTCTTGCTTTATGTCCTTATAAAGCGAAAGAACAGTATAATAGCCTAAAGACATTAAAAAAACTAAAATTTAAGTTACCAGGAATCCTAGACCTCTGAAAAACACGTTTTTGACCTACGAAATCAAGGCAATCTGACGCCCCCCTCCCCCACTTCTTCTGCCGACAAAGTTCAACATGAACTAATAAAAAACTTAACGCCACCTTCTGCGTTTACGAGGACTGCCTCGCACCCCTCGGCAGAGGCGGCCCGCCGCCGCACGCCGGCTTGTCACGCAGGGAGGGACACAGGGCAGCATCACCTGCAGTCCCCCCGCCACCACAGGCGGCCACCGACGCCCCCGCGGCCGGCAGCAGCCCGGGCTGGCGCCGCGCTCCCGGCCCGGCCCCTCAGCCCCGGTAACCACCCCGCGGCCCCGTTAGGCTGACAGCCGCCCGGCCCCCCAGGCGCCCCTCGCCAGGCACGGCGCGGGAAGGGGGGCACCGCCGCCCGCGGCCGCCCCATTTCCCTGGGAAACCGCTCTGACTGGAGCCGCGGTGCAGCCGCAGCCCTGAGGCGCAGGAGGGGCGGAAGCCGCTTCCCCCCGCGCCCGGCGCGGGGTGCGAGGCTCGCGGTCCGAGGCTGACACCTGGCGCCAGAAACGGGGAAGTGGAGAAAAGCAGCGACTCCCCGAGCCCACAACTTCAGGGGAAGCCGAGCAGGCAGGGCCGAGGAAAGCGACACAGCAAAGGATGCGGGAGCGGGTGTCGGTGCTCCGGGCTGAAGAGCTCCGCCGTGCCGCTTTCCCCCACCTCTTCCCCTCCAGTCAGCGGGCCAGCAGCGGCAGAGCGGCACGCCACCACCCCGCCTCCTCCTCCTCCGGCGGAGCCCGCAGCCGGCGCGGCGGCACCAGGCCCGCTGTGTAGCGCGGACCGCGAGTGTAAGTACGGGCGGGAACACCTACCCGGAGGGCCGCCGCCGCCGCCGCTTCCTTCTCCCGGCCGCCTCCATCCCACGGACCGCCGCCGCTCTCCTCCCCAAACCGGGTGCCTGCAGGTGGCAGGAGGGCGGCGCTGCCCGCCCGCAGCAGGCAGCAGAAGAGCGCCAGCGCCAGCACCCCCATCGCCCGTCTGGGGCAAGCGACGCGTCGCACCCTGCCGCGGCGGGCAGCGGGGCCCGCTCCCTGCCGGCTCCCCGACTGCCGCCCCTCCCCTGACCGCCATGTCATGGCGGGGTGGGGCCTGGGGGGCGCCGCCCCCCCCCGCGGAGCCTGCGGGCCGGGCTGTTTTCGTGGGGGAGAGGGGACTGAAACCTCCTTTCTTTCCAGCCCCTGCCCGGAGGCAGCCCCCCCCCCTTCCTCCTGCAGCTGGCCTGGGGGCCGGCACCCCGCTGGGCGGCCCCCGCCGGGCGGGGCATGAAATGGTGGCCGCCCGGCCGCAGCGCCTCCCGCACCGCCCCTCAGAGGCGGGCGTGCGCCCGCCGGCGGCGGAGGCCGAGGCTGGTGCGGGCGGGTGTGTGTCCGTCCTGCCGCCCTGTTTGCTGTGTTTCGGAGTGCCCGGCAGCGCCTGGAAAAAGCCCGTGTTTCAGGCGGTGTTTTCCGTGTGGGAGGTGCGCCGCGGGGCGCGCAGGGCTGCAAGCGAGGGGAGAAGAGGTGCTGGGCCCTCAGTTAACTACGAGGTTTGAAGTTAATGCCAGGCCTTCACTGAGAGGAAAGTTAGTTGGTACCTGCAAACTGGGCTGCCAATAGGAAAGAGAAGGCGTAGTTGCTTCTTCAGGGCAGCAGAAATAGTTTTTAGGCTTTAACAAGGACAGAAGAGCCACCCTGTGCTGCACAGTTGGTGTCTGCAGCCTCTGGTGTCCAGTGCGATTGGGTTATGCCAGAAGAAAGTATCTGAGAGAAACCTGCGTGTGCAGGTGGCTCATTGGGTTCCTCACAGACTAGTGTGTGCTGGGACTCCAGCAAGCAGGTTCATGTTTGGCATTTAAAACTCTATTAGGCTGGTATGAGCAAACACAGTCCTTCTTGTTAATTTCCATCACCAGGTATTTTTACACAATGTTTCTAAGTAGAATATTTGTTTAAACCTACTCAATGTTTCAGTTGTCTCTGTTGTTTCCCCCCCCCCCAACTGTCTTGTTACCACGACATGAAGGCACAGGTGCCGCGTCCTGTGGTGCCGGTAGCAAACCTTGCAGTGCTGCATTTGGGAAACTGAGGCTTTCCTCAGGCTGGAATTTTAAGTTACAGGGTGTGAAGTTTTGCAGCCATCGCTGTGTTGTGTAACAGCAAACTTGTATGCGAGTGTGTGCTTTGGTGGGGTGCAGAATTGTGCCAGTGCATGTTTTTTTTGCGGCATGCAGCGTTTTATCCAATAATACAAGTTTGAAAGAGAAATTATACTGTATGAAATGCAGCAGATCCATGTATTTTTACTTTCTAGATCAGTAGGTATAGACAGACTTGGAAAGTAAAAGACAAAGGACTAAACTAATGGCTGAGGAGGGTGGGTCAGGGCGGCCCTGCTGCTGGGCTGTGGCTCGGCGAGCTGTGCCTTGCTTTGCCCTGTCACCCGTGTTCTGGTGCCTGGGCTTGCTGACTGCTGAGAATGGGCTTTTTTGTAGCATTCCTCTCTGGTAACTCCTCTTTTTTTTGGGGGGGGGGGGAGGGGGGGACGACAGATATCTTCAGCAATTTGAGTGCTTGATTGGTGTCTGGCATCTCCCCACTGGTGACTGGAGAAGGATTTAAACAACTTTAATCAGCAGCACTACGGAGTCCTCTGTGTTACGTAAGCATTTAACCCTCTCCCCCATTCACATAAAATGGCCTTTTGCTATTTTCTGTGACTAGAATGGTAAAAGTATTTTGATGTTGGGAGCGCTTATGCTGCATTTGCTAGTTTGTTTTTTTTTTTAAATGAGCTACTAACCAGCAATGGCAAAAAGCTTTTCTGGAGTGAGACTGCAATACCAGAGTTGTCTGTCAGGGAAAGAGAGAACAAAACCCAGTACTTTAGTCATGAGATGACAACAGTTCCCTCCTGTCCACCCCGCTGGTAAAGGAGCACTTGTGTTTATTTGCAGAATACTTATCATGCAGGTAGCTTTTCTTACTGATGGGAAGAAAAATTCATTGTTCTGCTTTATAGGCTGGAGTTCTACATATTTCTGTAGTGAAGAGAGAAGTTAATGTACTGTCATTACTGAGAAGTTGAGGGAGTTTAAAGGCACTCATATGGTGGCAGTTTTAATGATAAAACAATCATGGTGGTTCAGGAATAGCCTGGCAGTATAAATAAAAGTTTATGGTCTGATGACACCAAATAGCTCATGTCCGGGGTTGAGCAAACCTGCGGTGATCATGATCCAGTTCTGCCTTTGCCTTCCCCCTCCTGTGGAATGGCTGTTGGGGGATCGGCTGAACTGTTGCCAGTTTTGGTACAGGAGGGCTATTTATGGCTTATAGCCAGCGTACGAAAGAGTTTGTTAGCAGAGCAGATTTTATTGGTTATTCTGGTATGTTTTATCACTGTATCATTTATCATTTTATCATTGTAAAACCAGGATTGGCATAAGAGATGTTATTACAACTTATTGCAAACTCCTGTTGACATAATGAGGTCTGGGATCAGTGTAGGGACTGGGTAGGATAAAGGCAGTAACATGAGAAGTGAACAGTGAAATATTTTTAAGGACAGTCTGAACCTCAGCACCAAATTCTGAGGCAAAATCCATCAGACAGTGACTCTGGGCACTGAGACCCTCGGGAGAAGTGCAGTGGCTGGCAGGAATGTCAAAGGAAAGCTTGATATGGGAACCGTAGCTTTGGATGTATTGATTGCGAGAGTAACAGAAGCCTTAATGCAACAGTTGCGTGATTTTATTCTGTACAGTATAGTATAATGGAACAGGAAAGAAGTTACTTTACCAGTCAGTGTAAGCAGCAGAAGGATGCTGAAATTAGCTTTAATGAAAAGTAGGTTTTGAAATAAAGCGTTTCAGATTTTCCATCAGGCTAATATCATCAACTTTCACTAAATTGGCCTGCTAGCTCCGAAATCTATTGCTTGGCAATTATGATTATCTCAAACGGAATGCATTTTCTTATTTTTAATATATAATAATTAGCTTTACTAGAAGAAAGGGATAAACTTTCAGTTATTGCTTTGGTTATTATTTCCATGGACTATGTCCTGTTCATAACAGGAGAAGCTGTTGTCTTGCTTGGAGAAGCTATTTTATTTTGTATGTAGACTTCAAGAGTTACTTTTCCTGTGAAACACATGAGGGCAGCAAAGCACTTTTGGAAAAGTGGTTGCAAACCATGCAGTTTTAATTTCTATTTTAATTAAAATAGATAAATAACCCCACACACAAACAAACAAAATCCTCTCCTAATTTGGGAAAATAGATGTATCCTGGATTGATTCGCATGAAAAATTCTGTACAACATATCAAGAGGAAAAAGTGTGTTTCTCTTGGATTTGCCTTCTCTGTCTGCTAAGTAGATATGTCAATTTATCTTGTTCGAGAGGAGAGAGTGTTAGAAAAGTCAGTGTCTCCTCTGATAACTACTGGCTCAGGGAGGATAGAAGTATAACCAACAGCAAAGGGTAGGTGACTGACAGCCGAAGTGTTTCAGAATGCTTTATTTTTCCACTAAACTACCATGCTGTTAAAGCATTTTCTACTTGTGCTTAGATGAACAAAACCCCACCAAAGTACGTAAAGAGAGCTCTGTCTATAGGCACACAGTCCCTGCTCTGTTTTTAATTACTCCAGTGTAAATCTAGCTTTGCTTCATTAAGATAAAAGAAAATACACTTGTAAAAATAATATCAGAATCAGGCCTATAAAAAGGAATAGAGTATAAAATTTGTGGTTTTTTTTTTTTAAAGTTTTATTGATATCAAGTCTTATTGCTTCATTGACACACGTAAGCCATGTATTAGTTACAGGTCACACCAGACGGGATTAAAATCTTTTAATGCAAGTGTATACTTTGTTTATGTTGTAAGATTTTTTTTCAGAAAGTCTGATTTAGAATTTCATAATTGTAAATGCTTATTTTAAAATATATTTTAATGGCGTTTTACATCTCTCTTTACTCTTCTGGCTATTTATTAGTATTTCATGAGCCCAAACAATGCATACTAAAGGAAGAAGCAATAATGAATATATATTTAGGAACCTCTAAACTCATTGTCAGATGTTTTCTTTAAATGAAGATATTTCTTTATTGAGAGAATTTGTTTCTCATCAGGTGCAAAATACCCATTTCTAAAATTATTTGTAACTTATAACAGTGTAATTAGTGGGTGGATTTTCATAGTACTACACAGTCAGAGTGAGATAGCATGTTAATATTTAGTAGACTGGCTTCTTCCCCCCCCCCCCCCGTGATTTTTGCATAGCTGTTTGAAATGGTTAATTGAGTCTTGTTAGAGAGCCTAGCTTCAGTGCCCTTTGGCCTCTCTGTTTATAGTTATCATAGCAAACAAGTGCAAAATACAATAAATTACTTCTGAGTTGAAGACAGGTCTTCCAAGGTTGGGTACTGCTGCTGCTGCTAAGGGCAGTAACGAGGTGTGTTAATGGACCTGTGGGGAGGAGTTATACCTTTCACTTTGATAGGTATCTACATAGCAGCACTTTGGACTTTTGCCTTTTGCCTGCATACGAGATGTTTAACAAATGGAAAATAAATCCCTTTGTATTGTGCAGTCCTCAGCTTCAGAGAGAAATAATCTAAATCTGGCAACAGATGGAGCCGAGTGCCTTCTCTTAAAAAGACTTGTTGGGAAAAATTATTTCAGCCTAAGTCTAAGGATTTGTTTATTTTAAGACCTTGCAGTGGTGGTGTTTGCTAATATAGTTGCACTGGTAACAATTATTAACTGTAAGCAAAGCAAGTGAGAATTGCAATCTTGGGATGAAATCTGGTCCTGTTTAAGCCAATGCGAGGGTAAATAAGCAGTGTTGCTGCAGGTAACATTCAGAAGTCGTCTTTTCTGAGCCCCAAGGTAGACTTTGAAGTTTGTGAGAAGCAGAGAAAATTATGCATGGTAATAGTTGGGTTTGCAGGAATAACCAAGCTGTGCAAGGAGTTGCCTTAGCTAGAGTGTGATAAATATCTGCGTTGACTGTGAAGTCTCTCCTGGTAGAGCTATCTTCCTTTGCAAATAATGAAATAACTGTAGGACCTGCTTCTCAAACCTGGCTCTTCTGTATCTCAGCTGAACATCCTAAACACCAGTAAGTCTCTAGCTCTTTTTCAATATTTTTCTTCAGTCTTGTCAGTAGGAGGTGAATTATGAATAAAGAAGGCTGGCAGCAGAGCTAATAATTCAAATCAAATGGTGAACCAAAATTTGAAAATGCAGAAAGATGTGGTTAGGTGTTACACTGTCACAAAAGGACCAACACCTATTCTGAGTGAGACTGAAGTAAGAAGTCCTGACAGTTTTAGGGAGCTGAGAATTGGCTTTTAAGATGGTGACTGTACCATTTCTGATTTTCTCTGTCCTCATTGCCAGTCCCACTTGCCAGTGTGTATAATAGCCTGACATTAAGTATTCTCAGCTGAGAAAACTTCTCAGATCCAGGTCATTCAAATCTTATTTTCCTGTTGGCTTTTTTTTTTTTTTTTTAATATTTAATTATCCCCAGAAAGTGGGGTCAGCTTTTCAGGAAGAAATTCAGCCAATATTGGGTATAGTCTGGTTTGAGGGCACAAGCATTGATAAACATTTATTCACTTTAATTGTTCTTATTTCTTCCATCAAACTGTTTGATTATGGGAGGTGGACAAAGTGCTCATAAGTAGAAGTAATGCTGTTTTGCAGAATCTCCTTTGCAAATTTCTGTAAATCCTCCAGTTAATTTGTTTATACATCCTTCATGAATTCATCAGTGACTTTGTTGGTAGAGGAATCTAGCAAGAGGGTAGGAGGACTTGCCAAATTCAAATAAACGGAAAAACAAAATTAAAGAAAAAAGTACCATTCAGGAATCCAGATATTTCTATCCTAGATAGATTTTTGCACTCATTTTTGGAGGATTTGGTTACTGACTTTCTCCACTGGTGATTATAACTCAAAAATGCTGTTGAATCATCCCAGCCTTATATTCTTTCTGTTCCATATATGATGCATTCCGCTTTTGTTTTACTGTGGAACTTAAAGGGACTGATTTTCCAATCACATTGATGTGAATTGGTTGTGACTGTTACTGCTGTGATTATAATACTATTGAAATTATACCTTGTCCCTATAGTGCTTTATATCCATAGATTTCCAGTGCTCTTTGTGGGAAGGTCATCAATGTAAAACCAATGTCAAATTTGCACCTCAAGCATGAGGTTGGTGTCCATGACTAACCTGTGCACAGAAATAGGGGGTCTGTTTTGCATCAGTGGCTGACTTCAGTCTTGCTCAGATTTTGTTGTTTATGTGCCACATGCTGTTAAGGTCTGGCATAAAGCAAAATCCTTGCAAGAAGACATACTGTTTTTATTGTGTAAAGTTTCGGTGGAAGGTTAACTTTTTTTTTGTTGCTTTAGGCTTTGTTCTAACAGCAGGCTTTTATGCAAGAGGAGTGACTGTCCTGTCTTCCCTACTGCTGCTTGTGCGAAATTCACCCCTGAGTTGTCACTGTTTCCATATGTGCTGCTGAGGGTGCTGAGCTTTTCTGAAGTCTTGCAGCTCTTATAAGCTAGGAGGGTATGACCCAGCTGCCTGTTGTGAATGGGAGGATTAGCATGCAGGAAAATAGATTTGGGGAAAAAGTGAGGAATAGGACTGTGCCCTTGGTTTCCTCTTTTGCTACCATGGGGAGCACATAACCTGGCATGGTTGTCATCTTCTTCACTCAGCATCTATGGCCAGTATATCAGTGCTATGTCCTTGTCATCGCATTTTAGTCCTCTGATCCTGAGTGGTGGTGCAAGTGCACCTAGGGAGTTTTCATCTTTGTCTCATTCCAGTTTGCCTGTGTATGCAGTGTCTAGGTAGAAGAGCAGTGCTTGAGCTATTACATTTTTGATCCATTTTACTTCTGTCCATTTTAACCTTTACTGTATATTTTAATATCTGTCTGTTGGCTTTTTTTCTTGATTATGAAACCTTCTACAGGCTTTGGTTACGATGTGTATGTGCATTTGTATATATGAACATGTTCAGACAGCAAATATTAATCAATATTAAAGACTTTAAGTTAAAATAGAATGCACTTAAAGCATGGAGCTGCTAACGAAGAAGATACCTGCTGGATATTTCTAAATGTTATGTTGGAAAAAGTTCACTTGCTGAAGGGCAAGGAAATTAACTGGATGACGGATAAGGACCCTTGGCTTTTATTTATGTGATTCAATGATTGTTTTTCCACTGGAATCCCTTCCTTATTCTGTGTTATTTGCTGTTCAATTGTAAGAACTGATTTTGCTATTTAGAAAGGAAAAAGTGCAGTAGGAATGCATCATATACAGTTATTGTGCTGACTAAAAATCTGGAGCCAGGGAAAAGGCAAAAATGCTTTTATTATGCAGAAAGGCAAAATGCTTTAGGGTTCATATAGGTTTCCTCTCACTGAAATTAATGTAATCATTTTATGAATCAGAACTTGAGCACATTTGGAAGTAGGGGGTCATAGGAAAATAAATTTTGCATATGTAAATTAAGTGTCAGTCAAGCAAATCAATGCTGGGCTTATAGTTGTTTATAATTTATGTGATTTTTGGACTTAGAAAGTTATTTTAACATAATTTCAAATAAATGTTGACTGTTGTATTAAGCTGATGCTTTTTTTAAGACTGTAAACAAAAGTATAGTTCCACTATTATTCTGTGGTCCTAGTGGTGGTTTTAGATGGTGTAAACCAGGAGTGTGGAATTATACTGATGCAAAATTAATGCCATGGTGAGCACAGCTGAGCCTTGTGTATTTATCTTAGTTATGGACCTTGAACTTGCGTCTACAGCTTGCTGGGGGAAGGGAGAAATCCTATTACAGCTTCTAGTTTTCTTCTTACAAACCAGTACTGTCAGCCTTCTGTGTAAGACCATACATGGCAGCACAAGCAGAGTTTCCCAGACGATTAAATTACATTGTTTTGAAAAATTTAGACGATGTCAGGAACTGTTGCACAAAGAAACAAAGTTCCATTAATTACTCAAATATTTATTGTATTGGGGGTAATTTATAACATCATGACAGCTTACTTCACCCTCTCTCTGTTAGCAAAACTTAATCCTAGTTTTAAAAGGATACTGCCAAGTCTTTGGGTCTTAAGGTCTGGCTTGTTTTGGTTCATGAGGATACTGCACTGCTTTCCTAATTTTCCCAGGAAGTAGAAACTTTATAGTTCATCTGTTTATAAAGCAGTTTCTTAATGATGCGGTTAGCATTCCCTTTTCTATACCTCATAGCTTCTCATATGCAGTTGAGCACAAAGGAGAACTGGAGAGACAATTTCTTTTGAAAATTCCGATCATGGCAAGTGTTGCATGTTACCTTCTAAAGAGGAAAACTCTCTTGTATCTCAGCTTTTCCTTGGGAGGTTGAGAGTTTATGCAATTTGAAGCCCTTCATCCGAGAGATCATTGAAAAGGTCATTCTTTAAAAAAGACTCGAGAAGTCCATTCTACTTTTACAAAAAGCGTTTGACATTTTAATTTTTCTCATATGTTTTTTAATGTGTTTTAATTACCAGACTAGCCATGCACACAGCATCTATAGTGCATTTATTGCCATAAACAAGTATTCAAAGAGTATAGAAACACAATGTGATAGAATTTGAGGGAAAGTAATCCTTACTTAATATTAGGTCTAAAGGACTTAACATCTAATTTAACATCTACATTTAAGTCTCAGTTAAAATGAACAACGTTACTGCAATATATTTTAAACAACTTTTGTTAAGTAGATTGAGGTAATTCTTAAGGGAACATATTGTCTGAAGAAATAAATATGTATGTAGAAGATGTTCAAGCTAAAACTGTCTGAAAGCTACATTGTAGCTTTTTATACTTTAAGCCTGTGAGCCTCATCTAGATGTCTGTGTTAAGTTACCAGTGTGTCACTGGGTTGTAATACTGCTGGTGAAATGTAGCATCTTAACTATGGCTTTTTTTGTCCTTGCTTGTTCATTTCTGGGGAATATAGGCATCGTATTCATGGACAGATGTGAATGTGTGGCTGAGATCGGTACATGCTTTGGCCTCTCTGGCTAAGAGAAGCAACTAGTTCTGTTAGTTGTTCATGGTGTGCTGCGTTTGTGCTGGAGTAAAGCACTGCTCTTCATTGACAGGTTACTGTGTACAGATACATGGGATTTTTATTGTGAGATGCTTATCCTTCCTTTTAACTTGAACAGAATTTCTCTTTTGGGTGGTTAAAGAATTTGTAGTAACCTTGCTACCAGGCTAGAGCCAACACCAGACATGCTTCTTCGTTTGGTTGACCATGAACATACAACAACAATTTTAATATTTTCTGTACTCAAAACACAGACAGTTTGTCTCATTGAGTTATTCATGCTTAAGTATTTTGAGATGACTGAAAACTTAGTGAAATTAAAGGATGTATAGTTTGAGCTGAGGAGAATTGCAGATGTGTTTGGAATATGTTTCTTAAACCAATGTACTTCATTTTGATGAGAGGACTTTTTCAGTTAACACCACCATTTATTCCCAGCCAAAATGAATGCAAAGAGAGTATAAAGTGCTACCGAATTAGATTTCACATTTGTAGACTGCAGAAGGAAATGAGCATTAATGAGTGCTTAGGAGTTTGTTATTATGTACCTCTGTGGCCCAGTACTGGGAAGAATATGCATTACCTGAAATGCGGTCCATATTTAAAATGCAGACTGGCTGGCCCTAGCAATTAAGTAGCTGAGATGTTATTTGCCTTAACAATTCATTGTAATTTGGAGCCAATGTTATGGTGAAGTGTGTGCAATTAAAATGGGAAACTAACTGTCATGGCAAGAGGTGCTTACCTAAGGCCAGCTTCAAGAGTTTTCAGGAACTCATTTTCCCCAGCAGGCCTGCCAGATTACACTCTGCCCTTGCTAATTATACAGGCAGTCTGCCTTAAATAGTGCTGGGTAGGGTTCAGTGCTGAGCTTGAATTACCAGAGGACTTTCTCTTTCTTTATAAAGAGGGGTATATTAGGTTGGAGCTTGCAACCACAGTGCCCTAGCTATAACCTGTGAACTCCTCTTTGCCATGTGGTAGGCAGGCGATGAAGCAGAAATAGTATGCTGCTCGACAAAGCAAAGGCTGGCAGTGCACTTTTCTTTAAGGCTGGTGTCATAGCTGTGGGAGAACTTTATTCAGAAATCCTTGGTTTTGAGTCTGTATAGACTTGGGTTAATTTTGCTCCTTTGTTTGAACTTCATTAAAGGGAATTTAATAATTCTTATTCTTCTGTTCTATTTTGAGTGTGATTCTGCATAGTTGAAGGTGTCCTCTGGGAGCAACAGAGGTAGCCAGCTGGGCAGGGGCAGGGAGGCAGCCAGGGAAGTGCAGCCAGGGAAGTGGCCACAAAGCCATTATTTTCAGGTAGGCCTGGCCTGGCCTGGCTGTTTCTCCAGTGCATTGCAGGAAAGGAAATGAACCTACTAGGGTAGGGTGAATTTATCCCTTTATATGCATTAAAAAGTACTTTCTTGATGGAGCCAAATGCGTTGAAGGGAGAGAGATTTCTGCCTGCCCAGACAGGATACGGCCCCTTCAGGAGTCCTGGTTATATCCTGGTTATATCCTGCAGCAGCCAGGGCTGACTGCAGTCTTGGCAGCCACCTGTGTCCCTGGTGAGCAGCTGGTGCAGCCATCCCGTGCTCAATAGATATCAGGTGACATGCAGGCAAAAGTGGAGACATTCATTGTTTTATTTGGATGTTGGGACAAATGGCTGATACTTTCTCATTTTCCTAATAGATTTTCCTTTTTATCAGTGTTGACCCTTTTAAGGACCACAAAGTTAAGACTTAAGCTTAATGCCATCTCACTTGAAAGCCAAGTATGCAGTGTGCTATGTTTTCCTTGCTAATTAGAATATCCCATTAGTCTGTAGTGTTTTGATCACCTTTTTCTCTAATCATCTTGGAAAGGAAAGTTTGTTTGGTGTGTTTTTTTTTTTTCCCCCAACCTCTGTTGCATATCAAAATATGAAAACAAAGACCATCATCTGGCCTGTTTGCTATAAATCCAAGCGTAGCTCTTTCCTAAAGTGTGGATATAGTACGTAACTAGAATAGCAAGAACTACTGCACCATGAAAACTTGATAAGTCATTGATAAGTTGCACACCCCTCTGACTTGCCTGGTTAGCCTTCCTTAAATTCATTAAAAAACTCTCAAGTGGGTTTTAGCCTCTGACTGCCTTTTTTTTTTTTTTTTTTTATTAATCCTGCAGTTATTGAATTACCACCTCTGGGGACTAGGAAGAGAGTCTAACAAGATGATGAAAATCTAAAAATGTCTCCATTGCTTGCCAAGTGGAATATCCCTACAAATGCATTTGGTTCATTGAAGCATCAAACTACAGATTGTTGAAGTAGTTTTCGGTAATTGTAAAGAAGAAAGATAAGTGGTTTGAATACAAGCTTAGCACTTGAATACTGATTAGTCATCAGAGATGACTCAAATTTTGACTTCACAGCTTAGTCCTTGCCAGTTTAATTTAATTCTTGTAACCATTCAGAAGACTGAAAATGTCAGAGCAGTAGCTGTATCGCTAACCAAAATGTGGTACGAAGTTGGATGCTCAGTGAACTTCACTGAGCAGTCTTATGTTGTACTAGTAGGAACAAAATCTTGAAGATAAGCAGTCCCACTAAGCTGGAAAAGAAATAATTGAAAAGGATGATTAATTTGTGATTTCTTTTCACTTTCATTTTAAATAAATTACTGTGGAGGCAATTAAGAAATTCTTCCCATGTAATAAGTTAACTTGATGAATTGTGGTGGTCCAGAAATGGCTTAGATTTATTTTGAGTAAGTACAGTCTATCAAATTAAAGTTAGTAATACATTTTCTAACAGCCTTTCAGTAAACAAAGAAGCCTCACTGGGACTGGTTTTATAAACACTGTTTGTAAGTGATTTATCTTCACCTCATTCTTTGAAGGTTTTGTCCAAGAATTAAGTGCAACTTTTACCTGATATTATTTCAGGAAAGAGAACAATTAATATATATGAGTCAGTGAGTTATGGACAAAAGACATTCCTTTGCTGAATAGTTTTAATCTGATTAAAAAGTATTTAATGAACTATTTATAATACTTCAGTTACCACCTTTGAAAGTACTGTGAGCAATTTTACTTTTCTGCACTGCAGGTACTTAGCAATAGTCATGTGGTGTGCTAAAATCCCATGGAGGGATGTAAAGCATTATAATAATTGTGTTAAAGAGTTAATTTACAAGAGAAATTCACAAAATTTTGTTCATGGGGGATCGTTTGAGTAGGACATTAGAGTGGGGACCGAATAACAAAATTTGACCTTAAAGAGTCTCCATACATAGGTGTTTGTGTGGCACTTTTGGAAATCACGATTTAAAGCCTGTGGAGACCTTCTGTCTCTTATCACCAATTTCTAGTCCTGAGGACTTTTGCATCTTTTTCTCAACACAAAGACTAGGTTTAGTACGGAATTAATTTACTGTAGATTAATGGAACTATAAACTAAGAAGGATCAAAAGTAAGGCTCTTACAAGAGGACTTGAACAGTACATAATTTCATCAACTATCAGCTAATTCTCATCAACCAGTACCTAAAGGAGGACTGAGGTGTCCCAGTTAATAGCATAGTATCTCAGGTATTATGGAGACCTTCAGGTGTATTCCTGCTGTGAGCAAGGAGAGAAGTTGTCCAGGAAAGCTGGTGGCACAGGGGAGGGCAGTGCAGAGATGCTGTCATTCACCAGGGATCCTCTTGCTTCTGACCGATCCATATGAGCTCATACTGGCACCATGGTATTCTTTCCACAATCTAAAAAGTAAACTAATGATAGAGGACTTAATAATAATAAAATAATTAATAATATATAGTCATAGAAAAAAGTGTGTTTTGAGTGAAAAAAGCTTGAAGATACAGGAGTAGCATATATATATATGTATGTAATTAACACAGTACAGTCTTAAACACAAATGATAATTTTTCATTACAGAATACCTACTTTATATACATAACGATAATTGCCTAAAGTTATAAGCTTGAATTACAGTAACTTCATCTGAGGTGCATATTAATTATAAAAAAGACATTTTATAGACTTGAAATACAGCAATTATAATGTTTTTAAGCAGTATTTTACAAATTGTGTCACAGTTATTTGTGAGAGGAAATGTTTTAGTTAGAATTTATTCAGAGTGTATTTCAACAGGTTTCTTTTTTTTTTTTTTTTTCTGAGAGATTCTGGGTGGTGGTGGGGGAAACACCTACATTTTCCAGGTTGCAGTTACCAAGATAGAGGGGGACATAATCAGTCCTTACTCAGTACCCACTATTTTAATACCAGAAGAACCACTTGATGTAAAAATATTTACGAGGGTGAATGGCTTTTTCTTGCATCATATTTTAATCTGTCAAACCCTGTAGGTCTCTGGGGAGCATAATGAATGCTTAGAAATGTCTCAATGCACCATAGTTGAGCAATATGCTAAATGTGAGCAAAAATTTTACTGTAAAAATCTGTAGCTAGAATATGAAATCACAGTTAACTTTGCCAAAATTAATGGGTGTAAAGGTGATCTGAACTTTTAAGATCTGCTCATCTGAAAACTATCTTTAAGTATATCTCACAGCAAGAGCCAAGCAGGCTCTTTGTACACAACAGGAAGGTGGACACAAAATACATCAATAGAAGGTATTGAGCTGAATAAACTGCATAACAGTGGCGTGTATTTGTCCTTAAAATTTCAAGGGTTAATTTAAACCTTAGTCTTATACCATGTTACTGTTTTAAACTCTGTCTAGTATGATGTATGCCCCACTCATAGCAGCAGGGATAGAAATTCTGCTGTTGCAGAATACTGTATGTAGGGCAGAGGTGCTCATTAAATAGATTTCTGTGTAACTGTTCTGCCAGTGAGCTGGTTGCATTCAAATATAGCCTAATATCAGGGAATAATGGTACAGTATCTTAATCTTATTTTCCAGTACTTTTTCTTCAGTTATAATCTGCTGCATCATGTAAGAATGCAGCAGTTTAAAGGGAGGTTCCAATAAGTAGCTGTGGAAATGCCAACAAAAAGGATTTATTACTCTTGTGCTGTTACATGTTAGCTTTCCTGAAAACAGTTACCTAACTGGAGAGCTAAAGCAGGCAGCAATGCTTGTGTGTTATGTAATACTTTTCCCACATTTAACTCAATGTTCATATTCAAACTAGAACGCATTTTCAGGCTAGGAATAATTAAATGATGGAAGCACCTGTTTTGTGGAGGATTTGTTGTACTCTAGTTGTTTAAGCAAGGCTTAAGATTGTTTAATCAAATTGTTAACTCTTTCTGGCTCATATGACTTGTACTTTGGTTATAGGAATGTTACAGAAAGGACTAAAAAATGCTTGTACTGACAATCAGCAACTTCAGTTTGATTGCTTTTCAGTACTCTACCTCTATGGAGAAAATATTTACTTTTTCCACAGATTTCTCTGTTTTAAAAAGCCTTGTTTGATCAACCAGGAAAAAACCCAAAAAGCAAACTAAACCCCCAAGGCTTTTTATTTTTTTATTCTGATCTTGTGGGGGGTGTTGTGTCCCCCCCTCCCCTGCCCCGAGTCCTACAAAAGTTGATTTTACCCATTTTCTGGGATCAGCAAGTGAGCTTTGTGACAGTGTTTCTTTTGTGTCAAGCTTAATATTTGGATTTCAGATTTAACTAAAATTGATTTCTTCTTTACTATCCTAGGTCTATATTGTACCTATTTCAAGAAGAAAAATTTTAAGTAGCAACTTAAACTTTCATCTTCAGTTTCTTCCCTGTGAAGTGGGAATAGATTTCAAAGACTGATGCACCTACGCATAGGTGCAGACGGGATCCACCCGAGGATACTGAGGGAGCTGGCGGAGGAGCTTGCCAAGCCACTCTCCATCATTTACCAGCAGTCCTGGTCAACCGGGGACGTCCCAGATGACTGGAAGTTAGCTAATGTGACACCCATCTACAAGAAGGGTCGGAAGGAGGACCCGGGGAACTACAGGCCTGTCAGCCTGACCTCAGTGCCGGGGGAGGTCATGGAACAGATCATCCTGAGTGCCATTATGCGGCATGTGCGGGACAACCGGGGGACCAGGCTCAGCCAGCATGGGTTTATGAAAGGCAGGTCCTGCTTCACTAACCTGGTCTCCTTCTATGACAAGGTGACCCGCTTAGTGGATGAGGGCTGTGGATGTTGTGTACTTGGACTTCAGTAAGGCCTTTGACACCGTCTCCCACAGCATTCTCCTGCAGAAGCTGGCTGCTCACGGCTTGGACAAGTGCACTCTGCGCTGGGTTAAAAACTGGCTGGATGGCCGAGCCCAGAGAGTTGTGGTGAATGGAGCCAAATCCAGTTGGCAACCGGTCACGAGTGGTGTTCCCCAAGGCTCAGTGTTGGGGCCGGTCCTGTTCAATATCTTTATCGATGATCTGGATGAGGGGATCGAGTGCACCCTCAGTAAGTTTGCAGATGACACCAAGTTGGGTGGGAGTGTCAATCTGCTGGAGGGCAGGAAGGCCCTGCAGAGGGACCTGGACAGGCTGGATTGTTGGGCCGGGGCCAACTGTATGAGGTTCAACAAGGCCAAGTGCCAGGTCCTGCACTTCGGCCATAACAACCCCAGGCAACGCTACCGGCTTGGGGAGGAGTAGCTGGAAAGCAGCCTGGCTGAAAAGGACCTGGGGGTGATGGCTGACAGCCGCCTAAACATGAGCCAGCAGTGTGCCCAGGTGGCCAAGAGGGCCAATGGCATCCTGGCTTGTATCAGGAATAGCATGGCCAGCAGGACCAGGGAGGTGATAGTGCCCCTGTATTTGGCACTGGTGAGGCCGCACCTCGAATACTGTGTCCAGTTTTGGGCCCCTCACTTCAAGAAGGACATCGAGGTGCTGGAGCGTGTCCAGAGAAGGGCAACGAGGTTGGTGAAGGGTCTAGAGAACAAGTCTTATGAGGAGTGTCTGAAGGAGCTGGGGTTGTTTAGTTTGGAGAAGAGGAGGCTGAGGGGAGACCTTATTGCCCTCTACAACTACCTGAAAGGAGGTTGTAGAGAGGTGGGGGTCGGTCTCTTCACCCCAGTAACAAGCAATAGGACGAGAGGAAATGGCCTCAAGCTGCGCCAGGGTAAGTTTAGGTTAGATATTAGGAAAAACTTCTTTACTGAAAGAGTAGTCAGGCACTGGACCAGGCTGCCCAGGGAAGTGGTTGAGTCCCCATCCCTGGAGGTATTTAAAAGACGGGTAGATGCAGTGCTTGAGGACATGGTTTAGTGGTGGACTTGGCGGTGGTAGGTTAACGGTTGGACCTGATGATCCTAAGGGTCTTTTCCAACCTTAACAATTCTATGATTCTATGATATGTACAGACTAAGAACTGACAGAAGGCACTATTTCCAGTTCCACTTCCTCAGTCTCACAGGTAGGTATGACTTTGGGGGAGATTTATCTAACTGTGTAACTTCTTAATGTGCCATTTCCCAAGAGCTATCAATTGTGACTTCTACTTTTGTTGTTTCCTGTGCCGCCTGCTGACCCACAGAGTTCTGTGTGGGTGAGGACTCAGAAGGCTCTCCTGACTCAGCAGTCTGGAGTATCACATCTCAGATGCTGCTCTGTTATCCCTTTCCATATTGCTCTATTTCACTTGGTAGTGTTCTGCTGTTATTCTAATGAGGCTGTGAATAAGGTTCCTAAGTCTATGCCTCCCTCCATAAGGGCAACTGTCTGAGCCAGGCTGGCAGTACTGCAGTGTCTGCACAAATAAATGTTTTGCATTATCTCTTCAGTGCTGCAGTTCTTAAAATGGATTCTTTTATTAAATCAACACCATAGAAATGGGTGCCTTAACCACTGCTGTAATCTCATTAACTTTTCTTGCCACTGGAATAGAAATATATATTTACAGTGTTCTGAAATAGATAAGCAAGTTAATACAAGGTGAAAGTAACAAGAAAGCCATAAAGATTATTAGTATTTAACTTCCTTGAAGTGTGATTATCTGTAGAACCCTGTTAGCTAAAGCAGATATTGAAATAGAAACAACTGGCATTAAGTGGGTGCTTTATAATATATAAAATGGATGTAGTGTGTCCATTCATAAAAATGATATGCAAGGGAATGGCTTAAAGCTTGCATCAGGGGAAGTTCAGATTGGGTATTAGGAAAAAGCTCTTCACTGAGAGGGTGGTCAAGCACTGGAACAAGCTCACCAGGGCAGTGGTCATGGCCCCAAGCCTCTTGGTGTTAAAGAAGTGGTTGGACAATGCTCTTAGATATATGGTTTAACTTTTAGGTTGCCCTGTGTGGATTCAGGAGTTGGACTTATGATCCTTATGGGTCCCTTCCAACTCAGGATATTCTATGATTCTATATGTGCATACTGTTGAATTTTCTCCTGGAACTCTGTCTTCTTGAATCCTTATGTATGTATCACCAGTCTGTGATACATTTCGGAGTATTCAGTGCAGGGATTGTCTGCTGTCCTATTTGTGATTCTGTAACATATCATAGTTAATGCAGAACTTATATTAACTTATACACTTATGTATAAAAAGGAAATTAAGAAAGAGTGATGTGTCTTTCCCCTTTAAATGCATTAGTAGAAGACGAGGCAAGAAGTAGGAGTAGGCACCATGTGAGCATTCTGTTGTCTTTCAGTAGTTGGAGTGTTCCATAGCTTATTTTTGTGATTATTCCCCAATGCTGTCTTAGGATCGCTTTTACTAAGTCTTCCTGGAAGCTCAATTATGGTCACAAAAAGTTGTGTTTTAGCACTAAAAGTCAGTTTCAAGAGTAATGGCTGGAACAAATAGAGATCAAGATCTTGGGAAACTCTCCTTGGGACATTTGACAGATTTCTGTCTTTGCAAAGAATAGGAAACACATCCTACTAAAATGGTAGTGTTTCACTCCCATTGTTTACAGATGTATGGGAACACACAGCCTGTAAAGGAGTAGAGAAGTAGGCATTCGGTTTTGACAACAGGCTGGTATAATCATTCTACTCCTGTTTAGCTACATCAGGAGATTACAGTATTAAATACTTTGTGGCTTATATTTATTTTCTAAAACAAAATTTCCTTTATATTATATATCATTCCAACTTCTGCATACAGATACAATGATATTTATATTGAGGTAAGCAGTGCAAAGCAAATAAAACAGAGATTTGATGTCTGCTCATAATGAAGTACTATTTCCAACCCTTTCCTCCACGGAATAATGTGACCTTAATTTAGTGGTCAGATGCTTACTAGCATGAAAGAAAATTATTTTTCTGGAGCTAAATGAAGAGTGAGAAATATTACTTTCTGTACATCACATATCAAAGGACCAGAAGAATGAAAAGAGGAAGTAAATGATACTATGTTCAAAAAAAGCCCCAAATGCTTATTTTTGTCTCTTAGCTGTAAGGTGATGGGACAAAGTTTCTCAGGTTGGTATAACCTTACAGCATTTGAGAGTTGACCCATAGCAATCTTCCCCTAGCTTCCTACCAGCCTGAACAGAATCCAGGATTATAAGGTGATACACAGTAACCTTGCTTTCTGCCAGCACTGTCTTGGCCTAGGTTGAAAATCCAGGTTCTTCCTTGCCTAATTAAAAGCTTCAGTTGGCCTTTTGTGCTTCCATTTTATGCTAGAGTAGAGCAATAAACAGAACTAGCCTGGTTTGCTGTGAAGATGTATGACAGCGTGAAGTGCTCAGGTGTGAGATATTGGTGTAGCCCAGATGCTCTTAAAAACATATGCAAGGAAGATGAGTTTGTTATCTATGGGGATCAAACTACAACAGTGCAGTCTGGAGACCTGAAACTTTGCAGAAAATGATCTGGGTGTCCCTGTAGCCAAGCTGAACATGTGAAAGCAGTGTATCCTCTCAATAAAGAAGGCCAACTACATATTAGGCTGTAATAGCAAGGACATAGAGGGCAGGTTGAGGGGGAAGTGATTATTCCCCTCTATTTGGCACTTGTGAGACTGCACCTGAAATGCTGGCTCCCCAGTACAAGAAATACATTGATACACTGGAGTGAGTCCAGAGAAAGGCCATTGGGATGCTAGAACATTATATACAAGGCTGACAGAGCTGGATTTGTTTAGCCTGAAGAAGAGAAGGCCAAGGGAAGATTGTATTGCTATCCTAAACAGTCTTATAGGTAGTTACAGAGAAGATGAAGCCAGACTCTTCTGGTAGGTGCACAGCGAAAGGACAAGAGGCATCAGAGACAAGTTGTAATGAGGAAAATCCAGTTAAATACTAGGAAAAATATTTTACATTGAGGGTGGTCAGACATTGGAACTGATTATCCAGAGAGGTTGTGTAATCTCCATCTTTGAAGATACTCAAAACTCGAGCAGAGAACCCTAGCTAATCGTACATGGCTTAAACTCAATGGTCTCCTGAGGGCTTTTCAATCTGTATTAATCTATGATTCTAATTTCGTAGTCTGCCAGAAGTGGTAGAAAATTTTACTCAAAGGTACTATTCTGCAAGAGGTTTGCTTTGAGCGCATATTTCAAAGTGACCTGAGCTACTGATTGTGGAAGCTCATTCCTACCTCAGTTGAATGTAGCCTTTGTTTATCAGAGCAGGCTAGAATGGAAAAATATTCAGTCAGTGTTGTCCCAGCCAACAGTTCCATTTCTCTCCAGATAGCCATGAGAGAGAAAATTACATTGGATATATTCAGGAGGACTGTTATATATCTCAGTGTATCACTTAAAACTTCTTTGGCTTCCACCAGAAAGCGAGTTCACTTGCCTGTATGATACCATCATTTGAGAGATGGCAAATACATATGCAGTTTCCAGATGAACTGGAAACAGTACACTTATATTTTTGAGGCATTTCTCTATTGCCTGTTTCTATAGCATTCAGGTTATGTGTGCACTAACATTTCACTTATGTGGTATGA
The DNA here is from genome assembly GCA_020745775.1 of Theristicus caerulescens. NCBI lineage: Eukaryota > Metazoa > Chordata > Aves > Pelecaniformes > Threskiornithidae > Theristicus > Theristicus caerulescens. Next base: position 48,323,085 of record CM036563.1, on the reverse strand, counting down.
GTTCTGTATTTCACGTATGTGATCACCCATTAAAACGTTATGTGTTGTGACACACCCAAAATGGATTTTTGTGTTAGTGTAGCATGCAGACAGGAAGTCTTGCCTTTCGTTGGGATAACAGAAGATCTGTTCTTCTCTGTTGTCAGCCCCTGACTATGAATTGGATAACATACTTGTTCTTACTAGCAGTGACTCCCCAGAACTCCTAGCATGTAGCTGTATAAGAAACTGTAAAGTATTTTTGCCCCCAAACTGAGGCCATAGATTTGTACTGTTGAAGTGGACCTACCTTCTGGTAGTACAACAGACCAACTGGAATTTATTAGTATGATGTTTTACATTAAAATTTGTGATAGTCTCTTTTATCAAACAAAATGTTCTGTTGTTAGTGTTGTTTTTTGATGTAATAAATTGTTAATAGCACTTAAGAAATTCAGAGGTTTTTTTATATCTTTCTCCATTTTGTGGATTAAACCGTGAGGGTTGAATTAGAATATGTGAGTTATTTGTCCTTTTCAGACTGGCAAGGACAGAAGTAAATCACACTTCTTGTGAATTTATTCCAACGATGGACTGAGAGATGCATAACACAAGTAGGCTGATGGTGAAAAATCTAATGTAACTTGCTACTGTGCTTCAGCTCATCAGAAGCTTCTTCCCTGGTGTTTGCTGCCTCTTCTCCTTACAGGAGAGGAGAACTTTTGTGCTGGTACCTTTCTTGGTGAGGACTCCAGTCTCAGTGAAAAAGTTACCAGATTCCTATGTTACACAGTAATGAATTTCTTGAATACAAATCCAACTTAATGCTTTCTAATGCTCATGTGAATAATAATAGTACATTTTGACAATAACAGGATTATTTAAATTGTTGTTTAAAGCTGCAGAAGTTAAGTCTTCTGAATTGTTTATTCACAATTCATATGCACATCTTGGATTTCAGTTACTATTTTTTTCACACCAGTTAAAATCAGGGCAGGGAATAGCTAAAAGAAAGACAACTGTTTCTTTTTTTTTTTCTATTTATTTGCTTACATAATTTTCTGAAAAGAGTTGAAAGTAGTGGTATTCATTACAGAGATGACAATCATGTCCATATAATTTGTACTTGTGATGGGACATCTAATAAAGATGAGGAAAACTAAATGAGAAAAGGGACAAAATTCATCAACTTACCATAGCAAAGTAATTAAACCTGTGTTAGTGAACAGGTTATCACAGTGTCATCTGATGTAATAAACAATTTGTCTTGTAACCAAGATGAATACTAATACTATATTCCTTTTGCCCCTGTTTGTGTTGACAGGAAAAGAGAAGTTATTGTAATTAACGGGGAACTTTTCAACTTGAGCTGTTCAGAGAGCAGTAGAGTTGTTATATATGAAGTATGTCCATTTGATGGCTTCCCTCCACCCCAGTTCTATTTGTTTGCCTGCATGTTTTCACTGATAGTCTATTTTGTACTTACTTGGTACAGGTCACTGCCTGTGTGCCTATGTATCTGTGTAGCTAACTGATAACTCCTGTTATCAGTTTGTTTATATATCTAGGACTGAAATACTCTTCAAATTCTCAGTGTCCTTGTTTCTAAACTATCAGAAGTCTATAACATTTTCATTTACTTGCATATTATAAAATATTTTTTTTTGTGGATACTTAACTGAGAATTCTTTGTTTCCCAGAACTTCAGTCTCTTGTTGCAAAGAAAACTGGCAAAATTAGCTCTTTTTGCCAAATCATGCCCCCCGGCTGTATTGATTTATTTGGAAATGTAAAGTTGTTCAAAGTACACCTGCATTTAATTCATAATGTTGTAGAACAGTATGAACAAAATTTATGTTGTTGTACTACAATTTGTGCAAATATATATACACTAGAGAAGAATTTGGTTTTCAAGAGTAATTTATGTGAAAGGAGTATAAAGAAATTAAGTTACTTATGGCCAATAAGTATAGATCCCCTAATATTTTTCACATATTAATAATTACTTCTTTTTTAGTATTTTCTACAATATTCATCAAACACAAAAGGAAAGGTTTAGATTGAAGCTTCACAGTCTTGCGTCCAGTTTTATAACTTTTCATGTATCTAAATATATTTGCCCTCAGTTCTTCATTAATAATTCTGTTAAATTCTAAAAGTTTCATAGTATATAAACACTATACACTTTGGAGTTATTCATACTATCTGCACTAGACAATTTTTGTCAGTTATTCAGTTGTTGGGTACGATGACTTTACAGTGTTGACTATCTGTTACGTAGCTGAGAGTAGGCGGTATGAATGTTTCATGGTTTCTTGAGATATTTATCTAATTTTTTTCAGATTCTAAATTGTATCTTCATGCATACACTTTAAACTGCAATGAGTATGTTAGATAAAAAGGAATAGAAATGTCACAATCTGTCTTTATTCAAAATTCCCAAATGTAAAAAGAAACATAGGGAGTGTAATTGTCAAAATGGTGTATTTGTGTCCAGGTGTGATGGGTTGACCCTGGCCAGCAGCTAAGCACCCACCCAGCCACTAGCTTACTCCTCCCTCAATGGGATGGGGAAGAGAATCAGAAGAACAAAAGCTGAGAACTCCTGGATTGAGATGAAGGAGCAAAGCTGCATACACAAGCAGAGCAAAATAAGGAATTTATTCACTATTTGTCATTGGCAGGCAGATGTCCAGCCACCTCCTGGAAAGCAGGGCCTCAGCACGCATAATAGTTACTTGGGAAGGTGAAAGCCATAACCACAAACTCCTTCCTCCTCCTTTCCCTGAGCTTTTATTGCTGAGCATGATGTCATATGGTAGAGAATGTCCCTTTGGTCAGATTGGGTCCACTGTCCCAACTGTGTACCCTCCCAACTTCTGGCATACGTCTGGCCTACTTGCTGAGGTGGGCAGGGTGGCAAAAAGGAAAGCTCGATGCTGTGCAATCCAAAACACTGGTGTGTTAACAACACTGGTTTAACCACAAGTCTAAAATCCAGCACCATATGAGCTGTACAGGATTAACTCCATCCCAGCCAGACCCAGTACACCAGGGAAGGCATCATTCATTCAGAAGAATGGCTTGCTTGCTCCCTGTAATAAAGTTATTAACAACAAAAAATGTGAAGATCTGTAGGTTATAAATATGACATCTGCTTAGAATTCAGCCTCCTTCTTCCTAAAAATGTGTTAGACTAAAAGGAAGGAACTATACAAACAAGTATGCACTTAATTAAAAAAAAAAAAGTTGATGGATTGTCTTGAGTTCTGTGGCTGTGCCACCATTAAGGAACTCGGCCTGTTTTCAGCCTTGCTGTTGTTTACTTCTTTTACATCAAAATCAATATTAGTTGTCAATGTTTAATTAGCATGCTTTGTATACATGCATTTCACATTGTATTGGCCTTCTGTTAATTTCATTTGTGATTATATGTAATATTATATTGCTTTGCAGAGAATTTCTCAAAACAACAGATGCTGTGCATTAAAGTTGAAGGTAAAAAAAAAAAAAAGGAATGACTTATTAATAAATATTTTCCGAACACGAACCCACTGAAGAATTTCTGGCTTCATGTTAGTGCTAGCGCCAAAGGAGGAAAGGGGAGAAAATAATGGATCAAATGCTGTGCTGCTGTGCATAAAGATTTGCTTTTACCTGAATATCCACTTTATGGTAGAATGAAGTTTTGCTTGGTTTGAAGGAGCAGGGAAGTTCAAGGATGTATATAGCTTTGACTTTGGACTCTTTCTTTGCTAGTTGTTCTTAAGTGCTGGAATGAGGTTGCTTTGCATGACTTCTGTTGATACGCAGTCATCTTTCATGCCTGTAGATATTTTGTGTTCTCAAAAAGGAGGCTAGGTCAGATGTTTTTAGAAATCCTTGGGGGAAAAAATTGTCATCTCTGTGATGTAAAGGCCATAATGCAGACAATAGACTCAGCCTGTTTTTTAGTCCCTCTCAGCCTTTCCTGCATTACTAAACCATTGTGTGTGGTTTGAGCAGTGTTTTGCCTGCTGTTTATAGCATGAATGGACAGGGAAACAATTATTTTATTAATCTATAACTTTGACTTTACAAGAAGTCTAGAAGTAAAGCGTACATGTGGTCCAGTATTGTTGACTTCAGTATTCATATTTTTCCTGGTTTTGCTTATTTGTTGAATTTCTCTCTGCTACAGTTTTCTGTCTCTGTGAATAGGGTGTAATTCAAGACTAATTCATCATGTCCCTCTTCAGATTGCTGCACGCAAACCAACAAATATAAGAAACCTAAACCAGCTAAAATGTCTCATTTTGCTAATAAGAGTCCTTGTTAGGTTCCATCAAAAGTAGTGCAGTATTTGTCCAAGATCAATGTAATAACTTTCTAGTAGTAACTTAAATGATGATTCCTTGAGATGGTGAAAACTAATGCCAAAGGCATCCAAATGACTTACCATGCAACACCATGTCTTGCTACTTTGATAGTAGATTATGTTTAATGTTATAAAACCATAAAATAACAAATAAATATAAAGCCCTCCATCCACTGTTCACAATTCTAAAAAGACTTGTTGCATTGCAGATAGGATGATGAAGCAGTACAGTGTGATATCAAGAGGAATGCAAGCAGATTTTTTATTTTTGGTTATGGCTATTCTCCAGGACTGATGCTGTCTTTGGTTGCAGTTCAGTGACACATGTTTAAATCTACCTTTCTTCATGCAGGCACTTGTGTCAGCACCTAGGTGATGACTTGCATAATCTGAGCCCTTGTTTGGAAGAAGAATTTCTGTGAGATTGGTTGTAGTAAACTGATGTTTAACCTTTTTGACTTGCCTGTGTCATGGTAAGAAAAAGATATTTTTAAAGGCTTGAATTTTGAGCATTACAAGGAAATTCTGTATTACATGCCATATAGTCTCTTTAACAATCTCTATTGCTGCTGTTAAAGCACTTCTCTCTCTTCCCGCCCCTCTCACTCCCCCCTTCCCTTGAGCAGTTACAATATCTCTTGGATTTCTCTCTCAGCATTATCATCAGGGCCATAGGCTAGGGCTCTATCAGGCCAGGCAAATAAAATATGCTATTGCACACTGTCACAAAGAGATGAAGTGTCATTAAGGCTGACCGAATGCATTTTTCCCAGGGGAGACGATTAACAAAGAAATGAACCATATCTGAGAGATGTTGCTCATTTTATTTTTCAGAAAGAGCTTAGATGATGATAATTTGAGAAATTGAGTAGAACCTGTATAGCGTTTAACAAATGATTGGAGAACAAGCTTATAAGTGATTTTTCTATTGTTTTTAACAACTCTAACCTTTTTAATTGTAGACAAACATTGTTCTTTATAAAAAGGACCACATGCCTTGTCCCACACATGTGGAATTCAATTTAAATCATGATTCTTTTAACCTATAACTAAAAAAAAGTATTGTTTTAGACAAAAGCCTTAAAATTTTCACAAAAACACTGAGATCCTGTCTTCCTAAAGTTTACTTATGAGATGTTACAGTATGTTCTATTTTGAGTTCCATTAAATCAAGTAAGTGTACAGCATGAATAAGCTATTGCCCCAGGTGGAGAATTGGGCCTTACTAACTTGCTACGTATGCCTATTTGTCTGTATAGCTATTGATAGATATTTACATAATGTAAATATAACTATTACGTTATTTCCTATTTTATAACAAAAATGTTTTGTTGGAAAATATTTTTCTTCTGTTTTCAATAAAATTCTGAAATTGCTGCAGTCCTATATGAAATGCTGCTACTTCATTATAAGCCTGCTGGAGCTGTGCGCTGGTGGAGTTATATATATTACTCTTCCCACTTTCTGTTCATTGTAGAACATAAAGGACACATTTCAGGTGGCCATGCTTAATTGAGCCTTCAGTATTTGGGCAAAGAGTTGATTTGCATACTTGAATATATTTTACACCTTATTTGATCACTAACTAATCAGTGCATACAGATGGCAATCAGATTTCTGATCTGAATACGCAAATAGTAGCTTATGTATGCAAGTAAGGGCTGTGAAGCTGCAGATTGGGAGTGCTACTCAGTTGGAATGAAAAATTATATCTTCTGTGATTATGAAAGTGGAGGAAGTGAGGGTTTTTTCATTAGTACTTTGTAAGGACTTGCTAATTTATTCATATGCGGAAGAGATGTTGGTGAGAAAGTAAAAATTGGCTGAGGACTGACTGCAACTCCGAATCCCAAGTTTTTATTTTTAAACTGTATCTACAAGAGCGATACAAGTCTTATCACTTACTGAGGAGCAAGTGAATGGAATGAGTATTTTCAGAGTAATTTCAAAGTGCATTTCCCCTTTCTTAGTTTTTCACCTTTCCTGTGGAAAGGAAAAGTTTGTGTGCACACTATGTGAAGTTGCCCACATGGTCTTGTGTGTTCCATAGAATATCACTGAGGTTATAACACTGTAATTGATTCTTGCTTCCTAATTGCCATAAGTTTTGTTAGCAGTTAAACCACCTATATGGATGGGTCTGAAGGCCATCTTCAGACAAAACTGCTGATTCCAGTTGCCGTTTTCCTGTCTTTCTCCTCATTTTTAATTCTATGTTAATAGGTGAACTGGTAAATTGCAACTGAACAGCATGCTGCTTTTTCCAAAGAGTACTCCATTGTGCTGTACGTTGTTATACATGCTCAGCCTTTTAAAATAATTAGTAAGCTGAAAGCTTTGTATTTCCAACTTTAAGTTAGTAGAGCAGCTATACCACTGTGTAATATATACAGGTTCAAAATAGTGAGATTATTGGAAAATGCACTGATTCTTTTTAATGTAAGTTATTAGTGACACCTTGATTTCAGGTTTAGTTCCTTTCCTTACCAGAGCTGGAGAGTCCAGCTTATTGCTCTGATTAAAATATTCAAAGTAAAATTCTCTGAGTCCCGAATTGCACAGTCAGGAATATCTATAAAAACATCTGAACAGTTTTTATATGATCTTAAGAACAAGCTTTAGAACTGTATGAAGAAGTCTGTTAACTTTTATGGTGGAAGAAAGGCTAAACTCTCTGTTTTTTTGCAGTGTAACACATTTCTTTATTTGGGGAAAATTTGTATTTCTTTATTCCAGATACACTGTAGAGGATTATAGGCTTTGGAGGAAGTAAGGAGGGGGATGTAAGTACAATGGAGATGAGGCCCAACAGCAGTTTTTGTGAGAAAAGCATGGATCAGTGGATATTTTATAATCCAGATACCTCGTCCAGCCCATTACAATACTGGTTTGAAGGGGCAGAGGAAGCTCTAGTCATTCTGCCAGTGGAATGAAGTTGAACTTTTAGATTACTATTACTGTCAATATTTCTTCAGACACTTCTATATTCTCTTGTAAATCATTGTATTTTTGCTGTGTATTTCAACAGCTTTTGAGAGTGAGATGCATTAGGCTGCTTTACTTATCAGTCATGCAAGTAGCATTTTTTTAGAAGTTTCTAAATGGTGAGCCTAAAAATACGTCTTGACTTCTAGAGTTACTTTTTTTTCCATCTTGTTGCTCAGTGGTCCATAGCCACTTCAGCCTTGGAAGTGATTTCTTTTCATGAGTGTTGTCAGTTATAAAACTCATGCTATTGACCTATCAGCAGAGTTCTCCCTGAAAATAATTAAACTTCAGAACCCTGTTCTTTCAAGGAACTTGACCTCTAACTGGCTTGACCTTTGATTGACTCCCCAGCCTGCTTTGCACTTAACTGAAATTTCTGTGATCGTAACATCATTAAGGATGCAATTTCTTTTCCCTCTGAAATATTAGGTACATTGGCAAAAGCCTTCCTACAAGCATATTCGTATGAGTGAAAAGCCACTGTTCAAGGGAAAACACTGATGTTGCTCGTTGCATTAAGGTATTCATTAGGAATGCTGCAGTGATAAAATGAAATGGTCTCTGCGTTAGGTGAATCTACTGGCATATCTCTTATGACTAGTGAGACTGTAATCCAGCATTGTAATCCTGTCCAGCATTTTAATGCTTGTGTATTTTACTGTAAAGGTTCCTTTGACTATATTTTTGTTACCCTTTATGTTGCAAAACAAGCTGCTACTGATTTTCAACTGAAACTCCTGTGTGTCTGTTTCATTACTAGAAGCTTACTTAGCAGCAACCTATAACACAAGATTGTTTTTCATGTAAAAATTGTAACATAAATGGGTTTTATGCGGTATATTATTTAATTTACCTTCCTATTAAATTGATTAATCAAGTAGAATGAGGCAGCTCTTCAAAATAATGAGATTTTATTTCATCAGAATAGACATTTGTTTTAAATAAGTCATTAATCATATAATTAAAGCACTGATTCTTTGATTTACTTTCCTGTGTCTAAATTCTATCTAGGAGAGAGGCTATGATAAAAGACGTTGATAAACCTATTTATTATAAAGAAATTAATATTGCTAGTAACTTGTATATCCTTTGCTCTTCATCGTCTGTCCTCCATTTTACTTACTGGACCTAACCTTTCAAGCTCTGGGATAGATTGGTTTAATATTTTCCTTTTTTGGTAACTTGTGTACTAGGGGACTAGTCAAATTCACTTAAAGTACTCACTTCTGCATCTTCAGACAGAGGTGTCAGTGAGTGCTTGGGGCTCCGGGGCTCTCCAAAGGCCTTTGCTGCAGTGACCACATTATACACAGCCTGGGTAAGTGCACATGTACTCCACAGTGCCTGTACAGGGCAGTGAATCTGCCCACAGTTTAGACTCCGTGTTGGTTTTTTTGGGTGAGGAGAAGCACCTGCTGCATGCGAACTGCCTGCTGCCTGGCAGCAGACCTGCTTTTCCACAGGCCATGGAGTAGGAGGCTTGAAGTTCAGAGACATGAAACTTTAAAGTTATGGCAACACTGTAGGAAATGAAATCTAGAAATAAAAAGTTACAGAAAATTGTCTGTTAGATGTTTAAGAAAAAGACTGGGATACTGGTATCAGCACACATTTTTATACCCTGCTGTTTGAACTCCTGTTTGTCACTCGAGTTTGAGCATGTAGGGAATTGGGGATGAAGTGCAGTGAGTCACAACTACAGCACTCAGAAGCTTGATGTGAGCATCCTGCAGTGGGCTATAACTGGTCACTAATTCTACGCTGTCCATCTCTCAGTCTTCTTTAATTGATGCTAGGGTACTGTTTACATTTTCAGGATCAAGGCTTCTACTTATATGCAAAAACGTATGGCTTTCCATGTTTGCCCTTCTTCTTTCTCACTTGCAAGCAAACCACCCTATTTTTCTCTTTGATTGAATAAAATAAAAAGTGTAATAATACACTCCACCCTCTTAATTCTGAGGACAGGTACACCAGAAGCTTGCAAATTTTCTCCCTTCCCCTATCCCCAATTCAACAGACACGCTTCAGAATTTAACCTTCTGCTTCAATTTTAGAAAAATTCACTTATTTTTCCTAAAAATTAAAGGCTTAAAATATAATAAATAGTTCCCATATGAAATATCACGAAGACACTGCAGGGTAAGTGAGAAGAATTTCATGTGGCTGTAAACACATCTTATTTTTCCATGGCTGAACAGCCCAGAAGTATAAAATATTAATGTCTTAAGCAGTTATCAGCTAAAAGGAAAAAAAAATCTTTGTAATAGCTTTTCAGACTCTAACTGTATTTCAGAAGCATAACTCTTAAATGGAATTCTTGTGCAAGAGTCTTAAGCTCAACATTTTAAAATCTAAATGTAAACTTACACTTCATAGATGTAAATTGTGAAAGGGTTTTTTGTTACTTTCTTTCCCAGCTTTGAAATTTTACCTCAAGGTCAGGTTAGAAAAGGGCTGTACATGAACAGGAGTAAGTTGCTGGAATTCAGTGTAAATTTAAAACAGACAGCCCCTGTGCAATTAAATGGTGTTTACAGACAGGGTTACTAACATCACTTTGTAAAAGCTTCTGATAAAAAGAATGTGCCACTCCAACGCTACAGACCAGAGAAGGATATAAAACAGAAATTTGTCTGAAAGAGAAGACAGCTCTTTGGTGCAAAACTATGAACACTGGTGCGTTATAAGTCAAGATCTTGCAGGTGTTGACACTCCATCTTCTCTCCTTCATTAACACAGAGGCCAATTAACAATGACTGCAGATACTCTGTGCAGGAATTTATAGCTGTAGGTTGGTTTTTTTCCTTTGCTTATCCCCAGTATGTGTTGTCTCAATTTTGTTAAGTTGCATTGATAGATCTGACAGTGACATATGTTCCACATGGCTGTTTTAATTCAGCAGGTGTATGGTAGGCTGGATTACATTTTGTTATGTGCCCAGATAATGAGATCCAAAAAGCAGTAAAAATGTGGTTCCAAGTCAAATGGTCAATAAGTATTTTCTAAGCTAATTTAATCCTTCTTTTTTTAAGGCTGGCCTGTTTTGTGATAAAGGTGATACTATTACATTTGGATGGTAATATTTATTCAAATAACTTTCAGAGCTACAGGAAACTTGTAGGAGAGCTACAGCTCACCTCCCCTAAGGATGCCTCCCTCGTGAGGGCTGTGTCTGGGCTCCTTGACTGGAACTGTACACTGGACTGGGGAAGTTGTACACCTTGGCTGTAGCTGAGGCTTTGGCTTGTGAACAGGGTAATTATGATTGGACTTGGTGATTAAGTAATATTTTTGCCTATTATTATGTTATTCTGCATTTGTTGGTCCATTATTACATTATTCTGCTTTTATTGGTATTGCCCAGTGTTACAGTCAAAGCTTACAGTTGGATTCCTTTTGTTTGTTAGGTGAGACTTTTTCCAAACTCTTCACTGTTGCTTTCTTGGTGCTTGAATATCTCACGTGGAGAGTGAAATAGACTACAGTGCTAAAGCGTTGTTCTGGTACTATTTGATGGAGATGGAAGCTGTGTGACGTATCTATGAATCTAAGAACTCCCTTGGAAGCACAAAAGTGAAAAGAACCAGGCTGGTCATGGCTCTGTGTGTGTGTTATTGCAGAGGGCTGCCATAGGGAAGCATGATGAGGCCACAGAGTCTCTTCACTAGGGGGATGAGGCTCACCATTAGTTACGTCAGGGCACACAGTGATAATTCCTCAGAATTCATACTTGCAGCAAGGCTCTGTTTATCAACTGTGTCCCAACTGTTGCCCTCATGGCAGAGTGTGTTTGCTTTCCAGCCAGAAACTTATCCCATTAACTTAGCCTTGGATTTCAGTTTACAGCAGAGTCATCTTCAAAGATGGCAGTAAATTCTGTTGATGAAGCACAGAGATTGTGTTCCAGAGATTTAACTTGCATCTAACCCCTCCCAAGTCTTAAGCCACCTAAGCTCAGAGCTTCATGCCAATGCAACATGCAGCCTAATTCGATTTTTTTAAAAATGATTGGTTTGTTATTGCTGTGCTGAAACAATTTGGCTGGTTTAAAAGGGAAAAAATGAAATAAATCTACAGCCAGCATTTTAAAATTGCAGGAAAAAATGATCTAAACATATGAGGACTTCTATTTCTTTTATATGAACTATTTTTCTGTGGTTGCTTCCTTATGCTCACTGGGAATTATTTCTGCCTACAGCTGTTTTGTGATACAGAAACAATTCTTTCTGTAACAGTATCTTTATACTTTCCTCTAAAATAGTTATAAGCAATATTTTTGTACTTTCCTACATAAGGTAGATATGATTACGATGCATTGTGGATTACTTGTAAGAGTGACCTTTAGGAAAATGATAGTTGTGTCTCAGGTTTCAGGCAACATAGTAAAGTTGGCAACAGTGGTGGCAGCTTTTTAAAGTGTTGCAGTGGGTATCTCAAATCTATTAATGTGTTTGGAGGAAAAAGGATAATAATATCAGGGGAAAAAAAAAGAGCAACAGATACTGATAGGAATACTGTTCTTTGGGAAGAAAGAAAAGAAGCCTGGGGTGTCGGACAAGGACAGAAGTTGTGAGGAGTGATAGGGTATTTAAGCCCTCAGTATTTGATCTGGGATATGTTGGGGGGAGTGGATTAAATGAAGAGTAGTCGTCTTGCGGAACAGAGGTTCTGGAGAGAGATCCGAGGCTTTAGAGTGCTTGGTGCCATGAAGCACCACTGTCTGGGCACCTGTAAATAAAATTCTGCTTTTGGGAGGAAGGGGTGGGGGATTGTTGGTTTAGAGCTACTACTGTTAACAGTTCTTTGCAGAATAACAGGTAAGAAAAGGATCAACAGTGGGATGAAAAACCAGCAAGCTGGATCAATGGTCTTTGATCCGTAAAGAGAAGTTCCTAGGCCAAACCTGAAGAACTGAAGGCAACAATTGCCTTCCTGAAAATAGAGGTAAAAGAGCAAGAAATGCCCCACAAGCTGCCTGCAAAGTTTCTAATGTCTAGGTTTGAACAGTACTGGAGAGAGATGGTCTCCTGAAGGACCTGTGGAGAGAGCATCATTCTGATGAATAAAGACTGCTGTGGCGGTCTTGCTGCAGTCTCGGATACTTCAGTTCTATTAAAACTATATTTGTTGCTGATTGCCTGGTTCCTTTTTCTAAATAAATGAAAAAAATCTCCTTTGACTAGAAAGACTGAGAAATTTATGCTGGAATGCAGGATATATAACCATTTCTTGGGAAACAAGGTTAAAGAGAAAAAAAGATTTAACTTACGATGCTGTTTCATACCTTACTAAATTGCTTCTGATGTATGCATCCTTCTTCTTGCAATAAATATTGTAGAATAGGAATGGTTCATTAATATGCTGGGCAATGTCTTACACAGACTAATGTTACCATACTGATTATTATTCTAAAACTCATCCATGGTGCCTGATTTCCTTCAGTATGCTTGACAGTGGATGTGATTGCAGGGAATATTTGCATTTGGAACAGTGTTTGGAGTATAGTTCAAACATCTTAACTCTTTTACATAATCTGCAAATGGGTAGGTTTAACATACCACTTAAAAGTCATGTCTGTATGTATTACAGAATCTCCCAAATTTACTCTGAAGTTGTGAGATTATGGGACTATTTAGGATGTCTGTATTTATGTTCCTTTACCTGGGAACCTAGCTGTCCATGCAGAAATGTTTGTGCCTTTCAGAGTGAATGTTTTTTTCTTTTGCTTACCTTTGCTATGTGGAACCCAGTCTCTGGGATTTTTAGAAGTTGTGAAAATCATCTTTGTTTCAGTGGTACAGCATGATTTCGTTCCACTCTGTCTGTGGATTAGTATATTTTCATCCTACTCCCAGTATAATAAGAAGGAAAAATAGGGTGTTTTATGGTAAAACATGCAATTCAAATGTAAACAATTAATTTTCTTTATTTATTCCTTCAAGTGAAAATTTCCTTTTCTCAAAATATTTAATCGTTAGGATCTTTGTACAGGGTCAGGAAAATGCAGACATCCATGAATAATACCTGATCTAAATGTGTGTGTATTTGTGACTGGAGCAACATCATGCCGGAAAAGTGAGAGTCCTGTCTTTTTTTTTTTCTGGACAATCAGATTTTTATCCTTAGGCTGCTGTTTTCTCCCTTTAATGTCGTCCAAGATATTAGTATATCAATAGTCTATTCATCATCATTCTTCGCTCTCTAAGAAAATATTCTGTGTGTGCAGTGGGCACAAAACTCCTCAGTAATTGTACAACTAGATGTGCTATTACTATTTTCACCCATAAATCCAGACCTGCTGTTATTTTATCTGCTGGTACAAACCTAAAATGAAATGTCTAACACCAAGCCTACACAGAACAAAACTTTGGCTGCCAATTGCTATTATAAACAGGCATGCTGAGAAGCCAGAGTGCTACAGTAGGAAAGTGCTGGTTTTCTGTTCAGTGGCCAGTCTTCTGCGATGGGAGTCCTGGATAATCATTCCCGTGCAAGATGTCAGTTGGCTTGCATGAAATGATGTTCATGATCACACAACCGGATGTCACCTGAAAATGCACGTTACTAATGTATTAGTGCCAATAATGCAATAGGAGCAATGCCTGGATTGAAGGTGGGGCTGATGGAGGAATGATCAGAGCAGGCTCATAATAACAGTATGTCGAGGAGGAATCTTTCAGGCAAATTCGGCATGTGGGCCCAAAACTCCTATTGGGTGTAATGCATTGTAGGATCCCTTTTGGAGAAGTACTGTTTGAGAGGCTGCGTACTGATACAGCTTTTGTAGCTCATAGATACTGTGTGCAAATAGGGTTGTGTAGTGGTGAAGAATACTCACCTCCTTGCATGGCAAAGATAGCAATTCTGTTATTGATTGAAGACTATAGATGCAGAACTTCTTCAGAACAAACAGACTTTTATTGAAAGACTACTCAGGATATCTGATTTCATAAAACCAACCTTAGAGCATTACTTATCTTGTATGCAATTCTCTATATTTAGTCAAAACTATGTTTTCCTTATTAGAAAAATCCTTTCATTCCTCTTGAAAACACAGTGAATTAGGGGATGACCTCGACTGTTTTACAATAAGCAGCAACTCAGTTATCTGTTGTTTGTAACTTAAGAAACCATCGTGCTTGTTTTCAGAAAGCATTTCTTTGAAAATGAGCACAGTTAGAATGAAAAAGCCCTGTGATTATGCTGAAGTGGAAAGTTCAGGTAAGACTTAACTTGCAAATGTTTTGTTTTCAACTGGCTTATAGCTGCCATTCCCCATTTATCCCCATGATATGTTTCATATGTGTGTGGGGAGAGGAAAGGAAATGTACTGTAAAGCAAACTGTTAACACAAGCTCCAGTTGAGCAGGTATTTTGAATGCCAGTCACTCAAGCAGGTGGGTGTCTGCTAAAGCTAAGTTGAACATTGGCTCATTGCTGAGAAAGAGAAGTGTAATGGCTGTATACTTTGATGGTAGCAAGTCAGATTTTTGAAATCCTTAATCCCATGTGGAAAAAACATGTGATGAAGGAATTTAGCGAATTTCTACTTATTTTCTAGTGTGTTATTCTGTATGCGTTTCAAGATCGCTGTCCTCTATCCATGCCCCTTTTTTGAAACCAGAACTTGGCACTTCTGTTTTCAGTTTTTGTTAAAATTGTTTTTAACTTTAGCCCATGGAACAATAACATGAATATGTAGCACTCCATTTTGAAAGTTGCCTCTTATTATTCAGATGTCATTCTTTACATAGAAAGTAAAGTGGGCCATTAAGCAATTATCTGGTAAAAACCACTAAAATAAAAATGTTTATTATTTGCACAAAGGTTGTGCTGTTGTCTAAGCTGCTTCTTACTTTGCTGGCTTCCCTGCTGTATGCTGGGGTCATGCACACAGGATCACACAAGCTTTGAGCTTTGCTTTGCTGTGTTTGGTTATCAAAAAGTCCTTTATGTCATCCCCCATTGGCTAATCTAAAAATGGTTCTTTGCATTCCAGTACTGGTATTTTTCTAGAGTTGCTTAATTTGTCCCTGTATAATTTTCTCTTTTTGATGAAAGTTAAGAATTATACTTTATTATCCAGTGAAGTATATTAAGTGTAAAATAATTCTGTACTGAAACAGAATAGTTCAAAGGTATTTGGATAGGACAACCACAGCAGTGTAGCTAAGAAATGTGAATTGAATTGAAGGGGAATGAATTGCTCTCTTTAGTTCATGTTATAACATGACAAGCGTCAGGCTGCTAATGCATTGATCTCCTTGTTTCCATGGTTTCAGATTTACAGAGGCTCAAGAACATTGGTTATCTCTTATCTTGTATTTGGACAGGACACTTTTCAGTGCAGATACAGACACCTCTGTGTTGGCCCTATGCCAAGCTTGAGCATGTGACTGTGGTAAACGGTTAAGTCTGTGAGTCAATGCTGGGTTATGGAACTGGTGTGGAAATTAGTAGAGGGTTGAAAATTGGAGGCCGGTGGGCATTTTCTTGTTGTCATTTTTGTTTTTTAGCTCACTGTAGAGAAGCCTGTTTGACTTCCAAAATAGGTGAAACAAGCATTCAGAAAACACTAGTCACTCCATTATTCTTAACAAATATGGTAATGCATCATAAATATTCTAAATTATGTTATTTTCACTTAAATAGCCATACGAAAATTTAGATATTATTTTAAGGCTGAAAATTAAAGGTGGAAGAGTATTCAGTTTGTTTATAGTATGAGTGGTCAAGAGTTGCACAGCTGTTAAATTCTGCAGCTACTAGGAACAGGTTCACACAAGCTCATTTGTCTTATGAACATAAGGATTTGATTTCTCAGGCAGTCTCTTGGGAGATTAGACTTGGCCACAACAGTAGCCTTAGAGAGTGTTTCCTTGATCTCCTTGCATCTGGTAAGTATTAATACGGATCAAAATAAAGACTTGTTTACACTGTACATGTGTATTTGTATCTTACCTTAAAAATGAAAGCAGAGGTTATAGCAGTTTCAGGTATGCCCGGATTCCTAGAGCACATGCTAGCCTAATGCCTTTCATAATGCATTTTCTTTACTCATTCATCTCTTCCACCTTGTAGAAAAATCTAGTGGAGATGCATGCACCCATTTCAAGTGCAAAGATCATGTACAGTGGCAGTACAAAGCTTAGAATAAGTCTGTAAAATCATTGTAAAATACCACCTTTGCATTTAAAATGCTGTTGTATGTGGCTCTAACTCTCCTGGCAAATCTCTTATGTCTGTTACTAATGATGTGTCATCATCTTTGCAGCATGTGTGTATGCCAACGCGTATCTCCCATGCTGATCTTACTTGCCACTCTAGTCAGTCCTAGGAGCACTTTTGTGCTCTCAGTACTCGATGGATTCCTAGAGCTCTGACTCCACTGACAAAGGCCATGGCAAATGGTGACTTTTAAATGTCTCTAGTCCTATAAATAGTAGGACTATGTAGATTGAATGAATTAACTACTTGTTTGGGACTCTAATACTAATTATTTGGGAAAATATTCAGTGCTGTTTGGACATACAACAGGCCTATCATCTCGCTTGCAGTCCCAAAGTCCAAGTTCAGTGAAGTGCCCAGCTTATTTAAAAAAATTTTTTTTTTTGGAAGAACTTGAAAGCTCCATACAGTGAACACATGATTAATTTTCTACATATGAATAATCTCAGCACTTTCAATTAGATTTTAAACATATACCTAAAATAAATACTTGAATACTTCAGCGGATTGAGCACCAGATAATGCTTCTAGCAATCGATGATAAGTCCGTCAAAAAGCAATGTATTTTTCCTTAATCTGTGCAAGTAAGGGTGACTATTTCATTATTGTATTTAAGTACTGGCAGACTTCACATGAGATGTGTATAAGATGTGATTTGTGACCTATTCACTTTACCTTGGTATGAAGTCCCATTTTGTACAGGTAAGGATTGAAAGTAATGTAATTTATTTGTTGTAAATAACCAACAAATGTTATTGTTGTCCAGAGTACCAGGGAGGAGAGGCTCTTGCATGTTTAGCCCCCCACCCCACCTCCTACTCCTTCGCTGCAATGTTGGAACTGTTTTCTGTAGCCAGTAAACCAAGGATTAGTATCTATAAAACAGCATTCCTTCAAAGTGTTCCGTAGTTCATGTTCACACTCTTTGCTATAATTACAGGTTAAAGGCAAGTTCTCCCTCCCCTCTCACAGATTTCTAAAACATTGTCTTATATTACTTGTAATTTTGAATGCAAAGAAGTCTGACGGGTTTTATACCTAAGGGAATGATTTAAGGAGGTAGTGAATGGTAATGAGCTGATAGCTCCACCAGACATAAAGTGAGAACATATGCATCTAGTTCCAGTCACAAGAGCCTTTATTAAAACAAAATGTTTCAGTGGCAATACCATGAGAAACATGCCTTGAGATGCTGTTAACTATTAAAGATGCAGTACATCCCCTAAATATCCTCTGAATTAATTTAGTGACAAAGGATAACTCTGTTTTTGGTTATAACTTTAAAACAATACTATGCAACAAGAAGTCATAAAAAGGCTTTGAAAGGACAACAGTTATTGATAATTCTACAGGCTTTGCTGAGGAAATTCAGTAATTCCATGTGTGTACCCATAAAGGCTTCTGTGATAGGATTTTTTTTTTTTTAAAACTTTCTTCATTATGATGTCACATTAGATCACCATGAATACTGGTGTTTATATTACGCAGCATTCATTGCCTCAATTTATAATGTCATTCTGAGATTACCATTCCCAGTTTTCAGGTAATGAGTGCTGCCTCATTTCAACAGCTTTTAATTGCCATGTGGTATAAAATACAAAAGTTACTTTTTTGCTTTTTTCTTTGTTTAAATTGTCTTTACTAATTATAGATTCCTTTGCATGTCATGATTCAGTAGGATAAAATGGATGTCTACAGGATAATCAGGATAATGACACACTTTTCCTCTTTTTTTTTTTTTTTTTTTAAACATTTCTCTAGAGCATGTATACATGTTCTGATATTTTTAGAGAAATGCCTCTATGGAAGTGTTAAGTCCTGGTCTGATTGTTAGGCTCGAGGAAGGTTCGTAATGATCCCAAGGGTGAAATTAAGATACAAACAAGGTCATATGCCTCCAATCAGACCTTTTATTGGGTAAATATGGAAGAGTAAAGCGATAGGAAAGGCAAGAAATATTAGGAGGCAATTAAGCAAGCATTCAGAGAGATAAGCAAAGGATAGTCACTACCATGGATCCAGCGGCATCCCGTTGGTCCTCAGTCTTCAGTTCTTTGGTGGTGGATGGCCACACTCAGGTTTCGTTGTCTTTTATCCGGTGTTGGAGAGGGAGTTTGCCCTCTCGTTTCAGTTTGGTTACCCAGGGCAACATCAGGTATGTCACACATGCACATCTAATCACACAGTATGTATTGGTGGGCAAGCGGCCTGGCCCGGATACCAGTTGGTGTCCTGTTCTTGGTGGTGCCTGATAAGCCAAAGAATGGCCTGCTGCTTCAGCAAGTTTGCACAAGTTTCCTTGCAAGCTAGTGGCACTTGATAAGCCAAACAATGGTCTGCCCTCAGGTCTTCTCAAACAAAAGAGTGGTCTGCTGTCCGGTCTTATCAGTTAAACACTCACAAGCAAGCTTTGAGACAATTGTTCTTAACACTTCAGTCTCTTACAGGAAGAATAGATAAGTATGTCATGTTCTCCTAGGGAGAACTACAGGTGTATAGTTTTTACTAACTTCATATGAATATTGATAATTTTTAACTAATATAATGTCAATGGAGCTGGGAGCTGACTTGCAGTCAAAATTATGACTACACTATTATTTAAGTAAATGCTGCTGAATGTGTATGTATGAGATCTTTGATTCTGTTCCTTTTCTAGAGATTGTTATTGTTTTGTTAGTTGAGCAAGAGAAATATTTTCCTCTGAGAAATAAATTGTAGCTGTCTTTCTGGACTACACCATTTTGTTTTATATGTCCAGTAAAGTACCTTTTACATTGTTCTGTCAGTGGAATGAAGACTTAGGAAAAAGTAAACCTCACTGAATTTTACAATTTTATTCTTCACAATACTAAAATAATGTAAAGTGGCTATCATAGAAATGTAAATTAGGATTATTTTTGTTATTGTTCTGTGTTGATGACTTGATACAGAATCACGGAATCACAGACTGGTAGAGGTTGGAAGGGACCTCTGGAGGTCATCCGTTTCAACCCGCCTGCTTGAGCAGGGTGCCCAGGACCATGCCCAGGTGGCTTTTGAGTATCTCCACAACCTCCCTGGTCACATGGGTTTCATCTGTGTTTCCGCATTTGTTGAGATTATCATATAACGATGAAGTATTGCAGATTTTATAAGCTTTAGGAATCTTAATTACTTTCTTGCAGTGAATCTGTACCAACCTTAATACTCTGAATGTATTTTGTCATAAATTGAGGTTTTTTTCCCATTTGTTAAATTATTCGATGCACTGTGTGATAATGGTTTGTCATTGTTTTGCACTAAATGCTGTCTTAAATATACTTTTTTTTTTTTTTTGTCATGGTAAGTATCTTCAAAGACATGTTGGCATATTTCATGTTTTACTCCAGGATTCCATTGAGACTGATTCACTAATTCATCCTTTTCATCTTGTTTTACTTCCGGTAGCGTCAACAACATCAGTAGCTTTATTTTAACTCACTTGGTATCATTTTGCTAAACTTGCTAAGGATGAACTATTTCATGTTTAAAAAAAAAAAAAATCCATCTGTTAGCCTGGTTCTGTCACTTACTAAGGTTTTTGGGGTTTGTTTTCATTTTTGAAAATATCAAGATTTTTGATGGACTAATGTGCAGGAGAAAACACTGTGCAGGAGAAAATACTATGCAGGGATTCCTGTTTATCACTCGTGTTTTGTAGAAATTCACCCTGTAAGTGTGGTGTGGAATACTGAGCATACAAGAATTTATTCAAAATTATGACGAGTACACAGTGCCAGTGAGCAAAGACAAATAAAAAGTTTAAGGTCTGAGTCAATACCACTGAGGCCAATGGGCGGAAAATTTCAGTCGATTTCTTATATTGGTCTTAATGGAAATGTAGCACTCAAATATTAGCTATTTTGACATTTCAACTGACATGTGGGAACATATCATTCATTACCATAATTTTGCACAGGCTTGCAAAAGCAAATCCTCAGATATTTGGGAATGCCTCATGTGAGTAACTGAGGACACGGTTGCTTTTCTTGTGTATATGTTCTGTCCAGGTCAGGGATTGTATATGGACCACAGCGGAAATTCCACATGACTGTCCAGATGAGATGGATCAACAACTAAAATGTTGTTCAGTAATTTTCTTATATACCTCATTGGAAGGGGACTTATTGCATTACTTGCTATATGTGATACAATTCTCTTTTGACTAAAAATGGTTATTTTTGTACTGTTTTGTTCTAAAATCTATAAAAAGTAATTGAGTGATATGCAAAATGTAAAGCTACTACAATTACTATGATTTGTCTGGTATTGGTCTTCACAGATGGTAGTGCAGCACAGAAAGAATATTTAAATAATTTGCAAAACATCATGTAAGAACTTTGTATTTAGAGTAGAATACAGTTTTCCAAGTCAGTATTCAAAGACCATTTCCATTTGGTCATCCTTTACTTTTTTTTTTTTTTTTTAAGTTTTCAGAGAATGCAGTCCCTTGCATTCTCAACCCTTGCAGAAAATAAAGCAGGGGTCTTAAATTTTTATTCATTATACATCCCTGTTTCATTCCTTAAGCACCGCTTACCCTTTCTGTGCATCAAATAGTGTTTTTTGTGATAATAAATTATTTGAGCTGCTGAAGAGGGTTTTTTTGACAAATTGTTGGGTTTTTTTTCCACTGGAAAATGCACAGACCTTGTGTGGAAATACAGCAGTCTGTAAAAATTTATCTGAAAACACTATTTCAACTCAGGAATCATATGTTGACCTATTCAAGGCTGATTTCTCAAGTGCCACGAGTGACTGGTAAGAAGTATCTGAAAGTCAAAATAAGGGCCTTATTGCCTGTCTAGGTAGGTATAAATGAGATTAAAATGGGCAGATAGACAAGGAGTCCTTTCTGTCTAGCTGTTCTTGTATTTTGTTTGCTGCCTGAAAATGTCAAAATGTCTTAGGTCCATTATGGAATAGCATAGGAATTGCTTACATTTCAAAATACATTATGCGTCATGAAAGCTAGTTTTCTTCAAGCTCTATGAAATGCAACCATGTTTCAGTTTTTTTTGTGTTGACATGTCAATCAAATTGGGTAAGTGTTCTGTAAATGTTTTTGTCCTAATGGTGTGGTTCAGTAGGAACTTGACTCCTTGCCTTATCCACATCATATAGGGTATATTCACCTATGTGTGGACTCTGGAACTTCTGTCAAGGTAAGAGCTTTAAAATGCAAACAATCCATTTTAGTAATATGCAAAGAAACCTCGATTATATAGCACAATCCATGTATGATATAGTTATGGAAGTGTAGAATGCAGCTGTTACACTAACATCGTGCAGCTGGTTAAATATCAACTTAGTAAAAATGGTAAAAGTCTGTTCTTTGAATCTAAATTGTGGAAACAGAGATGTAATATCATTGCTGAACTTTCCTCTGAAGGATGTTATTCATTTGGGGGTCCATTTTTGTAATTAGCAAGAAACATTGCCTTGATAGTGATGTTGTTTTGGAGAATGTATGATTTACTGGGACAGTTGTCTTAGTTTTTATTGTTTTCTGGGTTGATTTTTTTGTTGTTGTTGTTTGCTATGGTATATTTCCCTTTAACATAAGTCAAATAGATACTTTATATATGGAGTGAGAATACAGAACTTTAGAGGCTCTATAGGTCACTAGTGTTATTCTAATAGTAATAAAATGGCTAAATAAAACACTTAATACAGAAGTATCATACTGGTGATGAGGTTTGTAGGAATCTTTTGTGTTTTTCTGTGATGGGATATACTGGGTTATTCTGCTATTTCAGAAAAAAGAAAAGTCATCTGATTGTCAAACAGCTTGGATTTATGGGCTTTTCCTAAAGGAAAGCTCCTGTGTATGTCCTGCATTCCCTATCTGAAGTATGACATTGAGCCCGTGTCAGGCATTTTGCAAATAGACCCAGCACGAGACCTTCAAAGACTTGCTGCTGCCCCTGATACCCTTTATTTAAGAAAAAAAATGTAATTAATCTCTTGGACAACCCTTCAGCAGTGTATGGAGAATGATTTGGTGGGGAAGAGGGAGGGGAAGTAGGGCTAAGCTGACCTGTAATTGTTTCAGTCTGTTGGAAAGTCTTATACTTCCCAACATGCTTTTAGTGTATTATAATTATGGTTAGATGACAAAACTAAGTTTTTATAGCAGCTATCAACCTTTATTTTCTGTTTAAAAAGGGGAAAATAATTTCTTTAAACAGTAGAAAGTAGAACTTGGGATATAAACTTTAAGCACCTTTTTAATTTTTCATGGTGACTCATTAAAAATGAATGGTACAAAAAGGCTGGAGTTCAAAACATTTCCTCCTTTGGCAGTCTCTTTTCTAGTTTCTCTTGTTGTTCTTTGTAGTGGATTCTAAGAAATCTAAAATGCACTCAGATCAGTTTTGTCTGTATTATTCCTTGTAGTATATTGATACCTGATTTATATTCACCTGATAATTGATGCATATTCATTTTTAGGGCATTTTGTAAGCTGTCACCTGTAGTGGAAAATGAATACAAATGATCCACTGAATATTGATTTAATAGAACCAGAGAATAATTTGGTTTTGAAGCGATCTCAAGAGGTTTCTAGTCCAACCTGCTGTTCAAAACAGGGTCAGTCCTGAGGTCAGCGCAGGCTGCTCAGGGCTTGATCCAGCTGGATCCTGAAAGCCCCCAAGGCTGGAGACTGCACAGCCTATCTGGGCAGCCTGTTCCACCTTCTGACTCTCCTAATAGTGAAAAAGTGTCTTTCCTTATAACCAGTGGGTTGTCTTCAGTTTGCCTGTAATCTTTTGCCCTCCTGCCATGGACTGTTGTAGCTACGTCTTCTTGGTAACTTCACCATGGGCACTGGGGTGCTGCTGTTGGGTATCCCCAAAGCTGTCCCTTCTCCCAGCTGAACAAGTCCTGGACCCTCAGTCTCTTGTTGCAGGACAGCTGCCCTCATGCCTATCAACTGGGGGTGCCCCCTCAATTTTGTGCTGTCTCAAAACTTGATGAGCAAGCACCCTGCCTCTTCCAGGCCATTGATGAAGATGTTAAACATGACAAGTCCCAGGAGAGAACATTGTGGGAGACAGCGCTGAAAGCCTTGCTGGGATAAAGGACATTACTGCTCTCCCCTTGCCCACAAATCCAGTCATTTTATCATAAAAGGCAATCAGGTTGGTCAGGCATGATTTACCATCGGTAAATCCATGCTGACTGTTCTCAGCCACCAAGTTTGGCACGTACTAAGCAATACAAAGGCTGAATAACTTTTCAAGTGCATGAAATGTGACAGTTTTGTCAAGCTATTATACTAGGGAATAATTTTAGAGGAACTGTGGTGTACATTGGAAACACAAATGAAAGCATTTTGAAGGTCTGGAGGGTACTGTTGACCTTGTACCCTTTATCTCAGATTCATAGTTTCTTCATGTCTTTGCATTTAATTCCTATTCCTGGTGTAGGGTCCTAGGCACAAGGGAAAATGGGAAAATTTGCTATAGTTGTTTTTAACTTCAGAATGTGAATACTGATTTTTGTAGTTAAATCTAAAATTTCTGTCACTGTCTTGTCATTCTGAAATGTCTCTGAGCCACTGAGAATCTTTTTCTTGGCACTGCAGTTAAAATAATGGATATTTTAGGAAAGTCGTGGTCATGCAATTGATAAGCCTATGTAAAAGAGTGAATCTTTGCTGTTAAGCAAGAAGCAGTTGCCTATAAAAACAGCACTACTTTTAAAATTTAAATCTCAGGTACGTATCTTTCACGTTTACCTTTTTAACTGTATTTAACTATATTACTGACCTAGAATCAGCTTGTATGTGAAGCATCCCTTTCCACTGCCCTTTTGGCACTGTTCTGAATACTAGTACTTGAACTGCATTTTGCAGTATGATGTAACTAAAGTCAAGGTGGTAATATAAATTATTAACCACATGTTTTTTATTTTTTATTATGTACTAATAATTCAATTGGAAAAAATTGCACTCTAGTGGATTATTACATATTAATTATCCAGAGGTGGTTTCATTCACTCAGATTATACTAGTGCTTCATCAGGCCTGCATGTATGAAATCCCTAGAGCAAGCACTGCAAGAACTGCATGATTATTTCTCTTTTAATGCCTATGTATATTTAGAGTCTCCAAAGAGTGTATCTCAGTTTAACCAGCTTTCAGTGAGGTTTTATTGGAAGAAATATTAGAATGGCTTAATAGCACAATGCCTGCACTGTCTTATTTTTAATGTCACATTCCTTCCTATTCCTTTTAGTTTTATGACATAGCCCAATATGACGTGATTAGACCCAACCTTCAAGGGAATGACATATTCTGTTTTCTAGTCAGAATGTTTAAGCCTCATGTCTCAACTGGGACAGAAACTGGAATGTTGAATATAGATGTACTTTAAAGCCTGGCTGTCAGAGATATATGGCCCATAGGTAGATCTAATATTTTTTTAATATGTCTGAGGAAAGAATTAATGAAACCACATTTTAAAACCTATTTGGCAATGGATTCTGTTAGCTATGGACAGAAATGAGAAGATAAAGGAGTGGTCTATGGGAAATGTTGAGGCAATCTCTTGCAGGCATATAGATAGAGAAGTGATTAGGAACAAGGTCTTGGATATGTTTATTTCTTTGCCATTTGTATTAAACATTCTATAAAAGCTAAATAACATCTGAGAAAAGGTGTGGCATAGAGGATTTAAATATAGTAGATCAGTTGTAGCTACTAAATCAATTCTATATGTAGCAGATTTTTCATCAAAATGTTTCTTTTTTGGTCTAGCTCTCAAGTATATTTGTTGGATGCATTAAGGAGCAGCTAACCAAGAAATACAAATATTTCTAAGGGTATGTAATCTAGTGCAGTATAGTGGTACCTGAACTGTGGTAAACAAGTGGTTTCTGGAGTCAATCTTCATTCATTAACATGGAGCTAATGAGCTAAGTTTTATTACACCATTACAAATATTACTAGTTTAAAAAACAATTTCTATTTTACATGAAATACAGCATATGAACCATATGTTGTATATGCTTAATGAGCAACATTTAAATTTTGATAAAGAATTATACTCCCCCTTCTTTTTTGGGCAGAGCAGTTAGCTGAGTCTTGCAGGCACGTTCTGGGTTAGTGAGTTATTCTGTTGCTTATTTTGCAGTAAAATTAAATAACTGAAGAATACAGGAGTTACAGGCTGGTGACAGTGCTATTACTGTCTAATATATCTTAAAAGACAGTGAACGGCTGCCTGTGGGGGTTATTCCTTAGAACACATTTTCACATCTGTAATTGCACTTCCCTTTCTTATGTGTGTCTTGCTAACCTTAGCTTTAAAATCTATAGTAGGTTTTTAATTTCATTTGGTCATTTCAAAAGTCCAATAAATTCTACAGCTAATACAGAAAAAAATGTGAGCATGAAGGTGATGCTAGTGAAAAGAAACAAAGCTAGATAAATTACAAAGGCAACAGTGGTTGTAAGTCACCAAGCTGGACATAGAAGAACACTTAATAGTAATGGATATGTCTAGTCAGAGGTTCATCATGCAACCCGTATTCCTATTAATTGTTTTTATTTGGTCCACTCTGCAAGATTTCCAGAACGGGAACATGAGTGACTTGCCCTATACGGTGTTTGGGATTACCCTGTTTTAGAGTAAAATCATCAAAATTGGAGGTGGATGTTGAAAAAATTGAGATCCTCTAGAATGTTTTCTCTGTATGAATAAATATATTTGGATAAATAAATAATTATGGTTTGCACAATCCTCCATCTCATGGATGTTACAATGCAAGATAGTATCTGAAGTTCCTTAACTTCTTTAGGATTAAAGTTATAACTTACTTTGGAGGGTTATGTCTAATGATCCGTCATTAATAATGAGCATTTGAGCAACCTTAAGGGTTTGATTTTAAGTTGCGATGAAAATAAACTTAAAAAGATAAACTGTAAAAAGCTAATTCAAGTAATAAAATTTTTTTCAGATCTATATAATAATTTTATTCTGGCTTTTTTAATATTTGTGTATTACATCACTCTTTTTCCATTTCAAAGGTACCTGAAATGCACCAGAAAGAATAGTGCTATTTGACTGTCATCTTAATTATGAATGTTCTAGTTCATTCGGTTCATGCAGTAGCAAATTTTTTTCATTCTGTTTCTTACCAACTTGTGACCCACTTCCAAGGTTATAAATAAGTTGTTTTAACAGTAGGAGAAAATGTCTTATCAGTCAGCTATTAGAAAAAGATACCAGGAATGCAAAATTTCTTACGTATTTGTACATTGGATTAAGGAACAGAAATCATCTGTAGCAAAACTGTACTTACAGTCAGTCTTGAAGAATACAAATACATATACCAATTTTTATTCTTTCTTATGAAAGAAGAAAACACTGTGTCTTAAAAACAAATAAAAACCCCCAAATGCCTATCTAATGTGCCGCCACTGTCTTTTCTCAAGGTACTGTTGCTCTCATTATGAATCTTCTTCTAGGGAAATAGGGAGAAGGAAATTAAAAAGGGAGCAAGGCTATTGTCTGATTTGGTTTTGTTGCTCTTCTTCGAGAGATGTGTTGAGATGGATCCAGGGTACCTGTTACCTTGCCAACCATAAACTAAGTGTATACAAGCTCTCTTATTGGTGTAGCCAAATAGTTATTCCATTAGTCCAGATCTCTGGTGGAGATGTGCAGCCCCAAGGTATGCAGGATCGGATCACTACCTCTTTAATGATAACTTTCCCTCCCTATAACAGAAACAACTGTACAGAGCCCATAGCAAAGCTTTTTTCAAAGGCAGAAAACTGGCAAACTTCAGCAGAGGAAGTTGTAGGAATAAGGATACATGTAAAAAGGAAGGCTGTCTTTCAAGAAGAATGGATGAGTTGGTGAACCTGAAAATAAATGACTTTGAAATACATGAGACCTGGTGCACACTTACATATCTTATGCTGAAGCAATTTAATCCAGATATGGTTTAAATGTCCCAAATCCAAGCCTTTTGTGCAAAATCAGACTTTTTTTGCTAAAATACAAAATTAAACTCCTATGAGTAAGGGCTTATAATAGAAACTCTGTCAGACTGCAGAAATGTAAGCAGGCATCATTATAATGAAAATTTTATTCTGATTAGTAAGAAAGATCAGCTAGATCAAGAATACAGACTTTTTTTCTGTTGAGGAATTGAAACTCTGCTAAGTTGAACCTGTCATTCACTTTGAAGAATCAAAATTTTTTTTAATACTTTTTTTAACACCTTTGTCATTGAGAGTCAGTGAGTGCTGTTCTTTTTATGAGATTTTTTTCTTTCACATCAAAAGTCTTTTGAGGTGGTATTGTTTTGTTGTGTTTTTTTTTGTTTGCTGTTGTCGTCCGTCCGTCCCCGTCCCCCATCCCCGTGTCCCCACCCGCTATTTATTGTGAGAATATGACCTTACTGTGGGTCATGATTCAGTTTAAACTTTTAGTGTGATTTTTATCACAGAAGTAAGGACAATATGCAGTAGATCACAACATGAACAAGGTTATTTTCTTGAAGATTATTTGCTGTGATTTTTCAGTAGCACTCTGGCACAGAATCTTGATGGTTGCCGTTAACCCTGAATACAGGGTTATTTTATTGTTCCTGAGCTGCTCAAAGACATTTTAATGAAAATACAAAAGCCTTCTGCCAGGAGAAGGTAGAAATGTCTGTTAATAGCAAATGTTTAAAGGGCTGATAAACTCCCAAACTAAGATAGATTAAACATAATATTTATTGTTATAATGTTGTTGTAATTTATTGAGAATCTGTGGAGAGGTTGGTGGCCAACCCATTTCTCATGTCTTACGTGGATCCTAAATCTGGCCTTGCAGACCTCTATATCAAGCTGTAAAGCAAAAACCTGGGTATTCAGGTGGGCAGGTGTAAGAGAATTAATGGTCTTATCAGATAGCCATACCTTTCAAGAACCCTACCTTAAAAGTCCTAGACCTAGAGTCTGGACTTCTAAGGTGATGTTCTTGAAAGGTATGGCTATCTACGTAGATATACTTAAGTATGGTGTAAGTGTAGGAGCAGTGCTTTAACGTGAATGTTTTGTGCTGGCTTTTCTGATTTATCTTCACAGTATTGCTATCTTCTATAACATGCACAAGAATTTGAAGTATTTTAGTGTGCTGAATGCATGCTAGAAAATTGAATGTAAAGGAATGACTTTATGAAGGTCAGAAAATGTTTAAAATGGCAGATGACTTCAGGGTTTTGAGAGCTGAAAAATATAAAATTTTTTTTTTTAGAAAGTAAATGAGTTGCAGCTGACAACTGGGCAAAAAAAGAGGCAGTCTATTAATGATAAAGCATTTAGAAATTTTAGCTTAATCTATAATGATTTGCATTGCTGACTTAGAGACTTAGATTCATTTTTTGTGTGTAATAAATTATATGTTTAGAGAATCGCATTCCAGAAAGTGAAGGAATAAAAATAATAAAAAAACCAGGAAATACTGAAATTATTTAGAAATTGGAAGCTTACTAAGAGGAAATATCAGTTGTATATAATTTTCTTATTTAACTTTTTATGTCTTCCCTATTGTTCTGAATGGTGTTATTTTTTAATATATATATATATATATAGCCACTGTTTTTAATATAGATCTCTCTCTATATATGTGCTGTATGAAGCAGATGACTGGCCACAAGATGATGACACCAATTGTAAGACAATGCAACTGTACTTGAGAATAGAAGGTAATTCATATAAATATATTAATATATCTTTAAATACTTATAATTATTTTAAGTTTTCTAGACATATTTTCATAAGTGATCTTTTGTTAGACTTCCTTTATACCACTTACTGTAGTGTCAATTCTAGAAAAATATTCTGCTCCACCAGAAGCAGCATTTCCTTAAGCATTTCAAGATGTCAGAGGTATTTTTAATAATTAACAAAAGGTCTGTTAGAAAAATGAGAAATGTGAACTTCCTAAGCTTTTTCACATATTGACAACCTAGATGTTACGGGAAATAAGAGAGACTTTACTGGCTTCGTTGGTCCGCTCTGATCCATCAAAATCCATGTAGAGGAAATTTATGTTGATTAGAAGTCTAATTATGAAGCCTTCCTTGAAATCTAATTGCTTGTAAAAGGTACAAGAATGAAAAAGTAGGCGGTTGTTACCCTCTGTACAGGTTCGGTAAAATGCCAGCTGGCAGGGCACTGCTTTCTTGATCTCATTTATTCTCTGTGCTTTAGCCTTGATGTGGATATAATAGTATCTTCTTTTATTTTCAGCCTGATTTGGGTTCCACATTCTCTGGGAATTATTCGTAGGTCTGAGGATGAGGTCATGAGGATGTTTTGGAACTTTATATTTATTAAAAAAAATAATTTTTATATGTATAAAACTTTATATGTATAAAATAAAACTTTATATGTATAAAAAAATAATAATTGGCAGCTAGTTCAGATTCATCAGATGTTGTTTTTTCCTTCTGATCTTAGGTCATGCCCAAGTAAAAATGTCTAGGAAAAAAAAAATTCCACAGGTCTCGAAAACACTGCAGGTATTTAGGGGGAGATAATCCAAGGTTACTTGTCCCTCAAGTATGTAATTGTGAATGGGCTTGTTCATTTTTATGTGAAAGGATCTTTTAGCAAAACTGAGATGTCACTGAAGATTCAAGGGAACAACAGAAAAATCCTATGAATTCTGCTAGAATTGAGATTAGTACAATAATTTATAGAACCACATTATGATGGTATGACCCCTCTTTCTCAGACGAGTCTAGGAGTGTACAGCTTATTGGAAAACGGGCAACAAAATCGGGGACGAGAGTAGTGGCATAAGTATTATTTGCAGATCTTAGGCCTTACCTGTCTCACAACCAGTGCCCTCAGTTGAACCTTAACCTGAGATCAACAGGCATTGCCCAGAAGAAGAAGTTGTCGGGGGAGAATTCCTATGGCAGCCTCCCCTTACTTTGGCAGCACCTTTCTGGGCCTATACATGCTGTAGCTCTGGGATCTCTCTGCCAGCCCTAACCCTTGATCCTCAGGTAAGTCTTTACCCAACACCAATAGCCATGACCCAGAGAGAGAGATTTTCAGGGGAAATTTCTTTTGGCAGCTTTCGCCTTTGTTTGGCACGCCTTTTAGCCCTACTTATGCTGCAGCTCTAGGATCTACCTTTCTTAACCCTAACTCTAGGCCCTCATCTGAGCCTTAACCCAAGACCAAGAGCTATAAGGAGAATTTTCTGCAGCCCACCCCTTGCATTGGCAGCCCCTTTTCAGCCTTACTTAGCAGCTTTAAGCTTTCTTTTTTTCCAAATCCTAACCCTAAGACTAATTGCAGCCCTTAATGATATTTTATGAAAGCGTGTTTGGCAACTTTTAATCTTTTAGGAAAATGTATCAGTCTTTTGTCCTTATGCTGAATATGCTGCATTCTGAAAAGCCAGGCTATTAGTATTAGTCTTCTCAGATACTTGTTCTTACGTATTTTAGTAAAATTCATACCGAGGGGAGATAGTTATTTTTATGGTATGGAACAAATGAAAAGATCTGTCTAAACTCTTTCAGATGAACAAATGTAGCGTCTAAAAGTCTGTGTAAAGAGGATTGTCCTCTATTCTGCAACTGCTATATTCTCTCAATCCCCCAAAGTAATTGAAATAATACCTAATTTTGTAGATGTTGCATTCATGATGCATTCAGAACTGTTGTGCATAACAAGGTTGTAAGCGCTTCTACATTTCACTTCAAGGAAGAAGTGGTCTCATGTGACTTCAGTGAATATTGGTGTCACACTTATTTTAAAAACAAGTTCAACTATGTCTTTAACTTGAAGATGAAACTTTAACATATAATAATATCTTTCACTATAGCATCTGACATAGAAACAAATATCTTTTCTTCTCTCTGTAGAGGAAAAAAACCCATGTTTGCTTATTTAGCAAATGCAGAATGTAATTTTATATGGTGTGTCTGTTTTACTGGCAGATTTTGTAACATGACTGGAATGATAAAGCTTGGAACATCATCAAAGTATGCAAGAGTTTAACTATCTCTGTTTTATTGCTAAAAACATAACTTGATGGTGTTTCAGAAATTCATGATGTTTTCAAGTCTTGGGGATAACAAATGTATGATCAGGCTACTTCACCTGGAAACCTGTAAGAGAGATGGAATGCTAACCCTTATGAGGGTGACTCCAGTTTGGTAGGAAAAGGCTAAAAGGGTATATGATCAAGGTCTACAAAATCATAAAGATGGTAGCTTAGGAGGGAGGTGATGACAAGCAGAACTGTTACTCACCAAGTTCCACAATTCTGGAGTGAAGGGGCAGTCCCTGAAACCATTAGGAAGTCAGCTTAAAACAGATAAAAGAAAATACTTTTTGATGCAGCAGGTAGAAATTCTGGAATTTTTCACTCCAGGAAGTTGTGGAGTGCCTGAGTCTGGGACAGGCTTTTGCTGGATGGAGCACAGGATGACGCAATGGAATATTTCTTATGTTCTTAATTCTAGTCAAGCAGTTTTACTCATGTTTGTTTTTTTTTTTTTTTTAAATTAAAACAACACCTTTTCTCTCCTCATAACACCTATCTATCAAAGTCTCACCAAAATAAAGATACTATGTATTTGAGAAATATGAGGGATCTAATGAGATTTTAGTTGTCCTTTATTTAGAATATTACAAGGAATGCTTCAATTTCTGACTGTTTTCCTCAGCAAATATTGAAAACTGAACATAAATAATTCATTCTCCTATTCTTATACACCTATGCCAGCAGTCAGGTAATCTTGCCATTGTTCACTAGGGTCTTCCCTTGGCTGTCTCATGGAGGGTTCATGATGATGTGTTTTAGAACGGACCCGTAAATATGAGGCAGCCAGCTAGAGTTCCAATGGAGAAGTCTGAACAGCTTGGGTCTATTGGAAATGCTTGTTTATCTTCCAGTAAAATAAGTCAAATTTTTAAAGGTAAGGAAACACTTCTGTTCTAAACCTGAACAATTAGTCCTAAACAGAAAATTGTGTTGAGAAATCATTTGGCTAAATTCTCTCCATGCAGTTCAGAACAGTTCACGATGGAGGCTGGTTGTTAGCAAATTAAGGGGAAAGGGATGAAGGCTTTTCTATCCAGAAAGTGATTGAGCTGCTCAATAGAAGTTGCTCCAGAAAAATGACTGAAGCCTTCTCAGACATTAGGATGGGGAAGACCAAGGATCCATTGCCTTTTCTTCTTTACTCTGAGCTTATTAAATAGCTCTTTTCCACCCTCCTCCTCTGCAGGATCTACATGATCTGCGCACCAGAATTATATTATGCGAGACTAACATGCATCCTTTTTTCTGTCTATTTGAAGTGGAACAGTACTAGTTGATTCTATTAAATGAAAATGTCAGTATAAACTTCCAATAAGTAACAATCAGAATCATTACATACAGCAACCTGATTTAAATGATGGCACTTTACAGTTTTTCACTTTTATTAGTTTTCTGTGAAAGCTTATACTGCTAAAGACTCTGCCATTAACAAGATGATCTCTTGGTTTCTTTTTTTAAAGAGAACTTATTTTGATTTGATAGAAAAAAAAATACTTATTTTACTTGCACTAGAAGCTTAGAGAGGATTTTATTTTATTTCTTTCCCAAAGAAAATATTTTCCTCAGAGTGGTGTCAGACCACTCTGAGAACAGCAGTAGCAAATTGAGAGAGTAGTATTTACAGCAGAACCAACAAGCAGCTTGTCTGTACTTCTGTCTCCAATCACTTTTTTGTATTTTGGCTAGGAGAAAATTTCCAACTCAAACACATGCATAGGATCTATGAAGAGAGGGCAGTAGGCTCCAAAAGTCTTTTTAAAGTTCCATTACAACATAAAAGCAAAGGTACCCTAAAAAATGAGAGGGAAACTATTTGGCAAGAACATAGAGCTTTATTGCTACCTACAAGAAAGGTTTGAGAAACTGGAAGACAACTTTAAAGATAAGATTTCTTAAGTCACAAATTTGACCTCTGCTTGCCCTTGGCACCCCATTTCAATTTTGCTAATCATGTGTTATCTTTTGCTCAGTCCAGTGTGTTTTGTTTCTATTTTCATTTTTTTGTTTGTTTGGGGTGTTTTTTGGTTGGTGGTTTTTTGTTTGGTTGTTTTTTTTAGACTTTATATGCATTAGCAGAGCTTCAGGACACTGTCTTTTAATTGATCAGATGAAGTGTTGCACATTCTTGGGAGGAGTTTTACCTAAAAGTTAGAAAATATTTTGGGTTTCTCAATTCCTTTTCCAATCCCCCCCACTCCCCCACCCCCCCCCACCCCAATTCTTGTCAATAGCCTCCTGGTTATGGGAATTCACTTCTAGTCCAAGTTTGTCATGTCTGTATATTGGTTTCTATTATGTGTTTCTGTTGCGGAAGCTTCTTATGTTCACTGTGAGTGACTAAGGTATAAAACAATGGAGAATAATGTTTTTAATCTCAGTAATGTGTCCAGTCAACAAATGGGAATTTATGTATGATATTAAAGTAAATTTCCTGCTATTTCACTAAAATAGATCATTGGCATTCAAGACAAATTAAGCAAAATAATTAAATATAAATATACGTTCTCTATGTGTTTAATATAGGAGTAGATTTCCATGTTTCATTGTGTGTTAGAAAATGTGATATTATCACAGTTGGAAAACATCTGTATCATTTGTTCTTTTTATCTCTGAAAATGCAAGCCCCTAATGTTTTGGGGTTTTTTTTTGTTTGGTTTTTTTGTTTGGGTTGGTTTTTAGTTTTGTTTTGTTTTGGTCTTTCAGGGGGTATGTAGTTTGATAATCTTGAAATGAAACTGGCACAGTGTGAATCCTTATAAGATACCAAAAACCTAAATATGTCTGTAAAAATAAACGAACATAAAAATGTATACAGTTTACTATAATACAACACTTGATTGCGTATGTTTCTTATTCTGAAGACAGGATGAGAGAATCAAACAGTCTTTTAATTAAGTCCCTTAATAAACTGATGAAAGACATCCTCACGTTCAAATGCTAAGTGTGAGAAAGGTCCATGAAAGTACAGGAAAATCTTGCACTGTACTCTTCAAAACAGTGAGGTGTGTAACTACTTTTCTGGGAGTGAAACGTGTTATTGAGACTTTATATTGTTAAAAGGAGAAGATTGTGACTATCTGCAAGGGTAAATAACATATGCTAGCTTTATTGTTAACGTCTAGTGCTAGCAATAAAAGTAGTTTCTACTCAAATGAAGATACCCTCTTGAGAAAAGTTCTCTCTTGAAGAAATGAGAAAACAACAAAGAAAAAGGTGATAAAGACAAGCCTGCTATTTAGTGAAAGACATAACTGAATCTTGACTATTTCTCAAATTATATACTGTGATGACCAGGAAAAACATTTTGCTGTGAAGTACCTACAGTTACTCATTGTTACTGTCAGTATAATAGGCACTGATATGTTGCAGACTCAAATGTTGTGTAGGTCTAGTCTAGTATATCTATATTGAATAAAGCCAGAAAGGAAAAAAGGGAAAGGTTAAAGGAAACAACCTACTTTCAACACTTGTTTCTTCATGGACAGATTGTCTAGGTTGTAATTAACCGTGCAGGGTGCAGAGAAGCTGGCGCTGCCTTTGTGTTAAATAATTTAGTCCTGGAAGACTTACAGGCACTTATGCTGAGAGCTGTGGTGAGACAATTCAATGGCTTATGTCACTATTATCTCACATATCTCCTCCTATTAAGTGTTTGTCATAAGCCAATAGAGTTTTTCGGTTGGCTAATTATCTCTGTTTGGCATCAGTCATTGTTTTGCTTCATTCAGGTTCTCTCTCTCCTTCATTTCCAGGAATAACTGTTAATAAGCTGCAGTTGATGACATTTTGCCCTCATACAGGATGCGCAGAATTGTCCTGTGTGTTCACCGTTACTGCACCCCGCTGCTACAGCAAGCAGAATTTTGCTTAGGCATGATGGGGTGTCAGTGTAACAGAAGGAGGCTGATGCTTCATTTAGAAAATGTGAACTGCAGTAAATATGCTTTAAGCCAAATAACTAAAGTTCTCTTTTTCAATATTTTCCCTTCATTAATATGCACTTTCAAAAGGAGAGTTAACTGTTATTGTGGAGAGAAATTAATTTAGACAGTTAGACATGTGGACAGGGATCTTTGATAGTATTGTTTTCTCAGCTTATGCTTCAATACGATTCTAAGGAAATAGCCTGTACTGAGGCTTGCAAGTATATGTTCTAGAAGCATGCTAACTGCTGAGTGATGACCCTGTGTGGTGAGAGCATATTGATTTGTCATCTTTTTGTAGGCTTAAATTAAATATTTGTTTCAGAAAAGGTCATACTTGTTATTTAATTCTGAATTATTAGAAATAATCGAGAATTGGTTTACAACCTAGTAAATAGGATATGATATAAATTTGTCTCCTCAAACTGTGGTACCTTTTTAAGGTTCTTTCATTGTTTATATAGCAATTGCTTTCAGATTGTCCGTGTGTTTTCCAGTAGGTTGTCCCCGGTGATAACTTTCAGATTCTTTCTACACAAAATGCCATCTTTGAATGAAAGTACATTGTTTACTTCTAATAATGCTTACCTTTTTAGCAAATGTAAAAGGCAAATTCATACGCCAGGTTGAGACATAAAATGAAAATTTTAATTTATAATAATTTGGGCTTTGGCTGGTTCTCCCTGAAATACTGGGAGTCAGGGCTTGGTCTCAGTAGACATTAGCATTTGATCCCAAATAGCTTTAAAGTAATCTTTTCCTGTAGAACAGGTAGAACACATGATTTAATATATTATTGTTGCATGCCATGGAAAGCTTAATCTTGTGTATCAAGTTAGTATGTAGTGGAATAGCATACTTAGATCCAGAGCCTCAAAAGGACTTGGGTCCCAGCTGTGGGGTGGAGTGCCCAACTGTACTTACTCCCTCTGTGTTGCCTAACTTGCATTCAGTTAAAGTTTTCTAGTCATCTAAGCATGTACAGGAAGTTTGCCTCCATTGTATTGCGGTTAAATGACTCGGCACCTATTTTGTGCTCAAGCCTACTTCAGATCCTCAGAAAAGGGTCCTCCAGCAGTTTATTGAGAGATGCTACACTCAGTAAGCCTGTTCTTGGACACAGCACAGGGTGTGCTCAAATGTCTTTTGTTCAATAATGTAACTCCATTTTGTTAAGGTATGGTAGTCTAAAATCCACAGTCTTTCTTCGTGTGAGGGAGTTTCCCTTACGTTTTCTACATAGGTGAATGTCAGAGTTGGAGGCTTTGGCTAATTTGTTTAGAGGCACCTTCCATACTTTTATTGAAACTGTTCATGTGCCATGAACAACCAGATAATTGTTGGAGCAGATAAATGTGAGTAAAACTGTATGAAGGGATTTGGGAATTCTGCAGAGGCCTCTTCTTCAACTCATACCTCAAGGCAAAGTCCGTTTAGAATAGACAGATGTTTTACTGAAAGCACAAATTAAATCTTCAGAGCGGGAGTCCTTTTAAATGTTTTTTACCATCTTCCTGCAACTCTTCCCCCACTCACATTCCCTCCCACACGGTTGGGAGATTTTGGGCTGCTGCAGTGACTAATGTTGTCCTGCCTGCCAAAAATTCTTATGAATATCCAACAGACAGTTTTTATTCTAGATCAGTTATTTTCAACTTTTTCTTTAGTGTGTGGGCCTCTTCAGAAAATTCACATTAATGGTGTTGTAGATCATATATGAACTTGCTTTTCTTTAGGTACACTTAGGAACTCTTAGAGGCAGTTAGGGGGATGGATTGTATTGTTTACAGAAGAAGCAGATTTGTTGCTTCTTCATGGTTCCTGTCTGAGAATACCAATTCTTTTCAGATAGAAAACTGTATTTAGTGCTTCTTTGCTACTTCACATGACCTGGATTTAGATTAATGACCTCTAAATAAGAAACTTTATCAAGTACAAGTAATTAGGTTAAAATTCCACCATTCTTTTCACTAGAGAATCTCCAGAGCTAATGATTACACTGGAGTAAATTATTTACCTTGAGTATATAATGTATACATTGTAATATGTTGTTCTAGTTCTTCAAATACTCTTACTGTTAGCCTGAGATATTCAATAAAAGCAGTAAACTTAAGTTGAGAATAGCTTTAGTCTTATTCATAAAGACAAGCCATCTTCAAAGTGTGTCTATGCACACTCATTGTGGGAGTGGGGCATTTAGAGATTATACCTCTAGGGGTCTGGTTCACTTAAAGTTAATTTATTTTCTTATGCCACTTGATTCCTTTTCACTGAGGCTGGAAAAAAAAAAATCAATTTCTATGATACGTTGCCCCTTCAAAGTCATAACCAACGCTGCTGATTCATGACAAGATTACCATGCCTTCAAAAGTTCAATTAGCTCAATCTAAAATAGAATTTCCAAAGGCAGTGTTGTCCTTTGAGGTAATATAAATGTCAGAAAAAATGTAATAGCTGAATAAATATCATCCACTTACAGTTAAATACTAAGACTGCAGATGGGTTCTACCTATGGCACTTAAACAAATAGAGCCATATTGTAGAAAAGGTTGCAAATACGCTTTTTAACCCTGAGCATTCTTTTCAAGAAGAATTGATCATGATAAAAATAGACTTGCAGAGTCCTAAAGTAAAGCACTTCTCAGAGTTGTGTATTTGTTTCTGGAGCTTTTTTCTGCTTTGTTTGAAATCAAATGCACTAGATTCTATTTATTTGCTGTCACTGGTTTTTCTATAGTGGTAGTAATTTAAGTTCTTAAGTTTCATTGAATTCTGAATTGAACTTCACATAGAGTTAAAGTGAGAGAAACAACAACTTTTCAGTTGCATAAGAGTTTAGCTGTTTCGGTGCATAAAAGTTTTGGCATCCGGTGCATCATCCACGTACCTGGGCTGGGCTCTTCACTTTTGTAAATCATGGATATACCTCTGACTCTTCTTTGGAAAGGTGACAATTGCATGACTTGTGCAGACTTCACTTCTGTTAACCTGGTAATGTGAAAAATGGATTTAAGATAAAAGTAGTCATTGGAAAGGGAGACTGAGAGACAGAGTGGCTTAAACCTAGCCCAAGGTAACTCTTTTTCTTCTTTTTTTTTTTTTTTTTTTTTTTGAGGGAGGAAAAAAAATCCCAAAAAAACCCCTTTGAGCCATTATGGTGACAACCTTAATAAGCTGAAGTGGTTGTGCTTGATTGGCAGTTTTATTTGAATAGTTTAGTAAAGTCTTTTGTTGTGCAGTAAGTAATATGTAACAACACTGGTATTAATGGCTTGCTTGCATGGTCTCAAAGACTTTCAGTCAGTTGTCACAATAACAGTTTTGCTTCAGCATCTGTTTGTACTGCCCCTTTTCTTCATGATGCTGGGGAACTTTTGTGTTATACGGTGTATACAGCTTACTGTTACAGATCTAAGGCTTAAGCATAGTATAGGCTTAAGGTGTCACATAAGCATCTAAGTAGTGAAAAAAAGACAGTGGAAGTCCTCACAAAACATTGCAGAAACAGTGTGGTAATTGGCACTTGGATTCTTTGGCGGTTTGTGAGTCATTGACACTAGATTCTCTGGATTCAGTGTACTTCATAGAACATTCTTCTGAGTGCTGCCTAGGTACACAATGGTATGCCCTGTCCAGATGTTGTCAGCATCTTGGCATCCTTTCTATATCACACCTTAATTTAAGACAATGTAGAAAGATTTAAGGAGACTGTGTTTTGTAAATTAAATTGCTTTTGAGAACGCTTTGTTTCAACTGTGGCCTGAAAACCCATGCGTTGTGAAAAATATGGAGAAAATAATTAATGTCGTATTTTTGTTTCAGCCAGACTATGATATGAGGGAACAGGTTGGGATTCCAGTGTTCCAGGTGCTCAGCTGAAATACATGGGGCAAGGAGGAGTAATTTAGTAGGGATGCTTCTTTTTCTCACATTAAAACAATTAAGACAATGGACTGGGTTCAACATTTTGATCAGCAATAACTCCTCAATGAGCCAAAATGGAGAAGAGGACAACCTGTCTGTTTTCAGTTCCTGTGCAGTGAAAATGTTGGTGGCATTATGAATCAGTTACTGAAAGCCGTTAGAACTGTTCCACATACTCTGAGCCCTGCAATCTATTTTGAAACATTATTCTCAAAATGGCAGATTTTAATATTGCTCACCATCTTTTTTTCTACTACTGGTTAATGTTTCCAAGATGCAGAGCTGTGATAATGACCTACAGAGTCTGTTGTAATAGCTCAAGCATTTTTTCCAGGGAGTAATGGAGGGATTTCATATGAACAGTTTTAGGTTTAGTGCTGAAAGAAGTAATTATTACAAGGTAATTGCACTGCTGCTGTTTTCATTTAGAACAAGAAGTGACTATTCCAGCACAATTTAGGATGAAATCTGGTCAGATTTTGATAAAATCCCATATAAGTATTCAGCTGTGAGAATCATGTTCTATCTGATAAACCTCCTGGATCCATAAGTGAAAGTGGTAGTGGAAAATGAGCAACACTTCAGATTTCTTGCATTGGTCAAATGACCCTAATGCTGCACAAGACTTGGGTATGGAAGGAAAAGAGCTAGATGCTGGTTGAAAGTGGGATTTTTTTTGTTGTGTTCCCCCCCCCATTACATGTCAGCTTTGAACTTTGTGTGGTATTTGCCTTAATATATATTTGACTTTTTCTTGCTTAAAAATCAAAATACTAACTAAACAAGATTTATTACTATTATATTTTGTTCTCATTGGCATCAGTTTTGTTTTTTTTTGTTTTGTTTTAAACCTTGGTGACCATCCCAGCAGGCCAGTGCACAATCAGCATAAATCAGAACTCCTGGCAGCATTCCTTTGTATCCCAGAACTGTGCTGTACATGGGTTTTGTAAGCACAGGTAAAATAACTCTCAGTTGCTCTGCAATGAGGCTAAGAGTGCCAACTCAACTAACAGCGTGTCAGAAACCTGGAAACTGTCCTATGATGTAGGAACTGGCTTTCTGATCATTTCTCTCTTGTAATTACCAGAAATATTAGAATAAGCACAGGACTATGGGAGCTCAGATAGACTGCTTTATTATTCACTAAAAAGTTACACCTCTGTGATATTGTAATTGGCTGCTGTGGAAATGATTACAGTGTCCCAAACAGAATTGTGACTTACCAAGTCTTGAGTAAGAGAAGAAATTGACTAACTCTTGAGCAGGAAAAGTTCTCATTTTTTGGACAATCTCAGCAAGAGAGAAATAACTATCTTAAATTCTTCCTAAAGTAATGTTCTCCAGGTTTTCGAAAACTGTCAAACTTAGAGTAAGCCCTTCATTCTTGCTAAGAGATGCCCTTAAAGTATGTCACATGATTTTATGCAGAATATACACTGTGCAAGTGTAAACATTTGGAAGATCCTGTGGTACAGGGGAATGAAAAGTAATTGAAAAGAAAACATCCTGCGCCAAATATCAGAAATATTAGCATAAATGAGATTAATATGGAGTTTGAACTATGGTATTTTTTTAATATATTTTTTCATGCAAATAACCTGAAAATAATGAACTTACTTTAAATCAAAAATATTCATAACCTTGCTTCAAGTTTAGAAGTATACTTTTCTTCAGAGAGTGGTCACACGGATATCTACGTAAGAGACAGGTAAATTGGAGAATGCTGTAAAACTGATTGAAGTTCAAAACTGTTTTAATTAATAGGTTTATCCAGAAACAACTGCTTTGTTTTATAAAGAAAAAGAGCTTTTTTTCTGTTGATGATTTTGAAGCACTGCTGCCACCAAGGCTGGACCGCTTTCTTGATAGGCCAGTGCTATTTAAAGAGCACATGAAAAGCTATCAAAGGAAATACACAAAGAAAGGGCATACACTTGACTTTTTACTAGAGGTGACCAATTACAAATACAGTTTGTCTGAAGCTTGTACGGAATGTGATTAGTTTAGGAGATCAGGCATGGGAAAGGAAAATAGGAACACCTGAATGTGGTAACACTTTGTGTTTAATAAGCTGTTTGTGTGTAATAAGCAGCAGCATTTTGAATTGTGAAAGTCATATCCTGAAGCCATTGACTTGAGATATTTAGATGGGAGTTTCAAAGAGTCAAAGCTAAAGGATATGGAAATAGAAATCTACTCCACAGCAGAGGTTGATCTTAGACTTTAGGATATGCAAACTGTGAAATGGGGTTGATCAGTTTTATAAAATATATAAACTGGTAGAAAGACCAGCTTGATATTAGGGTAATGGCAAGACTAGAGAAGGAAGACTGGGAAAAATACAGCATGAAATAACTAAGAGAAAGTTGAATGACTTGCAATTAACCAGATCATGTTTTCCAAAATTAGTAATTACTAGATTCTTGTTAAAACCAAAGGAAAACTCTTAAGAAAAATATTTTTTTTTATAGTTTGCCAGTTGATCATAAGTTACTATATACAGGTACTATACGTGTCATTGGTTGCCAAAATTATTTCAGAACTTCTTGAAAGTATTCAGGAACGTATAATTGCACTAGTAATATCGTGCTGTCCTTGCTCTGTGCTGTGGTAACAAAGGACTTCATTTTTCTCTTTTAAATGCTGTTTATAATTCCATGTACTCTTGATCATGTTCTTTCAGTCTTCCACACTTGTATTTTAGTTAATTTCAGGAATTATTGTTTACTTTTTAGTTCTGCAGTCTTGCGTTTCAGTGTTCTTAGCTCTTGTCAGTACCAGAGATATCTGTATCCTTCATTGACTACATTAATGTAGCAGCAGTCCTAAGGCTGGGTTTCTGATTATTTCATGCATTTGCTGAGATTAAGAGATACATCAGACTGGATGGCTCCAGTTGTCAGCTATTTTCTTACTTTAATGAAGGTAAAATTGAGTTTTGTGGTATCATTTGTATATAATGACTTTAGATTTGATTTTGAATCCTCTGGCATCAATGACTGTGTGAAACAGGGCATCTAATATTACAATCAGAGGAAGTATGGCTTAGTAAAGTATCAGATTGGAATATAGGGTATGTAGGTTCTCTTTACTCTTATTCTAATGACAGAGTAGTGATGAGACAGGTGCTTCATCTCTGTGTGCTGTAGTTAACCTGCCTGTAAAACAGGCATAACTATGCTAATGTGTGTAAAGTGCATGCATTAGACTTTTAGATCGCTGTAAGAGAAGAGTTACTGTTAAAGGCATGACTCCTGTATTATCTCTCTTCAGTCCAGTTTGGGAAATCCCATTCTGACTGTTAGACAACTACAGTTTTTTGAATAACCTAAATTATTGATACACTGTTTTTTTCTGTGCATGAGGGTCTTGATTTATTTCAAAACCAAGAAGTAGGTGTGTTCTTTCAAAGAAAGCCAAAGCATGTAGTATAAAGAAAAGGTAATGTACTTGAAAAATCTTATGAAACAAGTCAGATCAGTAACCTAAATTTGGTATGGAAATAAACAGCCCTCTTTCATCTAAAAATATAAAAGATAAAATATACAAATGTTAACTCACATCCCTAATTTTTAATCCTTTGTGAAGGTGATCCACTTTCTCTGAAGTTCTGTCTGTACACTAGGAGTGAGCTTATGGAGTTAGGAGGGTTGTACAACTAGAAATTAGTGAAATACTGGTAATATCCAGTTCTGAGTAAAGCATTAATACAAACTTTAATATGGTCCTTGTAAGTAGTAGTAATATGAAACTAATCTTTTGTTAATGATACTCTCAGCTATAGCTCTGCTGTTACAAGTAGTGCAAAGTTACTCCTTGATTTTTCCTAGTTTGTCATGTGAAGAACATCTACTCAAAATTCTAGCATGCAATAAGTCTTTGTTGGAAAGAACAGTTAAAAAAAAGTCTGCTATTGACCTCACTTCATGATGGCTTGGCCTCCTGCTGTAGCTGCCAGCACACCAAAGTTCCAGCAAAGATTGACAGGACAGTAAAAGAGATACTAAACTCTCTAACCACACCAAAACACAAGGCTATAGGATGTTAAATAATACTGTAAAGAGAAACTGGAAATTATTTCTGTTCACAGGCTATAAAATCTTTGATTTTCTGTTTCATGTCTCACCAACTTGGGCAGGGAACATTCTCCTGTCTCCAACTACATTACTGGGTGGCAATACTGCAAAACAGAGTATGGCTGATATTTTCAGAGGCTTGTCTAGTATAAACAGAAGAATAAAGCTAGTGTAAGAGTAATAATAAAAGTAGTGTGTAATAACGCTGAAAATTACCTCCCTATTCAGGGAATTGCATGAATCACAATTTTCTTTGGCACTTTATCCATAGAGTAAAAGAAAACCAGAAAAACAACACTAACAATAAACCATAGCAAACATAATAAAATAAGAGTATTTTTCCTGAATAAAAGCACAATATTTTGAACTATGCTATTTATATAAAGTAGAACAAGTCTAGACATAGAAGGAACAAAGGTTTACTTACAGACCTACTTTTTGAATGTTTGTAACTTGGGATGTGGGAGAACTGTATCCCTATTTCAAATCAGTGGGAATCAAAATAAAAGAATTTCTGATATCTAGGCAAGATCCTAAAAGATGATGATACACTGACTTGTAACAATTTCCTGGAAAATTTTGTTTCTGACTCTCTTTTTTTAAGGTCCT
Source organism: Theristicus caerulescens (assembly GCA_020745775.1). Classification (NCBI taxonomy): domain Eukaryota; kingdom Metazoa; phylum Chordata; class Aves; order Pelecaniformes; family Threskiornithidae; genus Theristicus; species Theristicus caerulescens. Next base: position 48,278,903 of record CM036563.1, on the reverse strand, counting down.
GTGTGGTGGTGTCCTGGTTTCGGCTGGGATGGAGTTGGTTTTCTTCCTGGTAGCCGGTATGGGGCTGTGTTTTGGGTTTAGGTTGAGAACAATGTCGATGATACACTGATGTTTTGGTTCTTGTTAAGTAGTGCTAAGTACTTGCTAAGTGGTGCTCACTCTGGTCAAGGACTTTTCAGCTTCCCATGCTCTGCCAGGGGCACGGGAGGCTGGGAGGGGGCACAGCTGGGGCAGCTGACTCAGACTGGGCGGGGGCTATTCCATACCACGTGACGTCATGCTCAGTATATAAGCAGGGGAGTTGGCCGGGGAGGGGTTCGATCGCTGCTTGGGGGATGTGCTGGGCATCGGTCGGCGGGTGGTGAGCAATTGTACAGTGTACCGCTTGCTTTGTATTACTACTGTTCTATTTTTTTTTATTTTACTTATTAAACTGTTTTTATCTCAACCCACGAGTTTTCCCCTTTTGCCCTTCCGATCCTCTTCCCCATCCCGCCGGTGGGGGGGGTGAGCGAGCGGCTGCGTGGTGCTTAGCTGCTGGCTGGGGTTAAACCACGACAGGTGGTCAGATAGTGAGAATGTGCAATGGTCAGTTAGGAAGGTAAGAGAAGCATTACTTTAGACTAGGTTACATATGATTTCAGAGAGGCTTAGATGATTGTTATACTGTATAAATTGAAAATAGTAGTTAAGGTCTCTAGATCTAAAACATATATGTATGCAAGATGATGTCTAAAATGAAACAAAAACATTCCGATACATCCATGGACTCTAGTTTTTGCTAGATTCATATGGTGAAAGGGTTGAGGGAGGTGAGGCATTTTTGTTTTGTTTTTTCCTTAAGATGAGTTTAAAAAGTTTCAGGCTGAGCTTCTCATTAACTAGGAGAACATTAGGATGAAATAACTTGAATAGCACCGATGTAACCTGTCAAATGAATAGATCCACAGCCACAATTACTAAAATGCTTCCATGTGTAAAGTGTATCCTCAAACCTTAAACAGAAAGTGTTTCCAATCACGTCTGTCTGATAAAGGCTCAGTTGACAGCACTGACAGGTTGCAGGTACAAAAACTATTTTCTGTGTCATCAACAAATGGCAAATTGTTGGTCATTCAGTGGAAGAATGGTTACCCAAGAATTTGACTAGATGATTTTTGTATCCTGTAGTATAATTCTCAATATCCCACATCCTCATTGTCTTAACAATTCTGCTTTAAATACCCTGTACCTGCCTTTATAAGGGTTTTTTTCCCCTCTTTTTGTTTTGAAAAAGGTCAATATATAAGCACATTTATTTGTGCAGAAATAGAAACAGCCACTGTTCTCCATACTTTTTAGGAACTGTTATTTAATTCAGTTTTTTTAAACTCTGTCAAAATGTCAAATCCTTGCCTTCAAGATTGGAATGGAAATTTTAATTAGGCTTCTGGATGTCAGTGTTGTAATGTAATATATAGTATACATAAATTACAGAGGCTTCCTATGCCAAAACCATGAAATTGTTTTTTCATAATAATTGAGACCTTTTTAGACCATTTTAAAAATGAGCTTCGTGGTTTCATAATTTTATGTCAGACTCTCTATAAAAGCGTATTGTTCTCCTTTGGGAAAAGTCCTGCATAATTTAGTAATAAAACAAATATGTTTTGTACAGCTCTTTAAAATCTAAGCAGTTCTAGCTCATATGTGATATGCATGTGTGATGCAGTCAGTAAGTGATGCCATAGTTAGTATCCTATAGTACATTGTATATGATTCTATACAATTCTATAGAATGTGGAATTCTGTATTTTAATACATAGTAACCATCTATATTTTTGATACAATATGGGTGGTATTACATGAATCTTCAGAGGAATCTGATTAATAGTTTTTCCCTAAATTAAATTTGAGAGTAATTATTCTGCTGTAATTGGGCAAAGAAGCTTAGGTGATTTGAGCTAACTGTGGCTGGGATCATATTTCACAATTCACATTCAGGCATGCAGGTAGCGATTGAATAACATCTGTCAATGCATCAGTAAAAAAAATTATTAATAAGCCATGAAGTCTGAGTTCAGATCAGCCTGGTTTATTTCCTCATTTTAGATGAACCAGTACTTCAGTTCTATATTTCAAGTGTATGTGCTAAAGTGACATCTGTCAAAAACTGCCTATAGTTAAGAAAGTTGAACTTTTCATGTAGTGCCTACAAATGTAAGTCTCTGATAAGAGCTATATTACCCTGCTGCTGAACACTTGTTGTGAAAAAGGCTGGAATACTTAACGTGGTTGGAAGGCTCAGTGGTTGCTGTAGGTAATTGGGATGTAGGCACAGGAAGGAGCAATGGGGAGGAGGACCTCAAGCTGGCCAAGGTTCCCTGTGGACACCCTGGAGTGTGTCAGGAAAGTGCTGGCTGCAGGAAGGACAGAGCTGGTTAAACTTTAGTTTGCAGCCTGGAAAACATGGTGGAAGTTTCTGTAGCTACAGGGCAGGCCAAGGAAGTGGGTATATTCTGCCTATGTACAAGGTCTACGTAAGTAATTCCAAGAACATCTTCAGTCCTTGGGACACTGCAGAGTGTGAAAGGCACATGTCCTGAAGTCACTGAACTCCTTTCCTTCTTTCTATGGATTGTTTTTGCTATATAGTGTGTAGTTTCATTGTATATTTTTAATATGAAGATAAGAAAATAAAATCCTCCCTAGAAATTTTATGGTCCATATATTAACTAAGATGGAGACTATATCTCGATGTCATTTCATTTCATATAATGAAAATGTATTTATTTTCTGTCTAATTGGGAATTAGGATAGCTTTGTAAGTCTGCTGTGATGTCCCTGAGGACATTGCCAATGAAAATGTAAAACCCACATGGCCTCCACATCTCTCTCCGAAGACCATGTTTTTGTCTTGGAAGTAACACAGGGTAATATGAGATACAGCAGTTGCCAAGGTAACTGTTCTTTTTTAGTTTGATAGCAGCAGGTGAATGGTTGCCTGGATATCCACAGTGATTTGCTAGGGCTCTAGTAATTCAGTAAGGATGTACACATTTTTCTTTAGGTTTGTTTTGCTCTTACAGAGGCTTTACCTAAGATCCTAAGGTACATGATAATTATTAAAATATCATTCAATATTACTCAATAATTATTCTTCCTGTAGTGCTGTGTTATTAATATTAATATTTTATTAGGGTTTTAAATGCAGAATATTAGAGCCAGGTCTTTTATATTATGATGGTTCTTTTCAGAGAAACTTATATTCTGGTTTTTTTTTTTTTTAAACTTAGTTTACTGTTTCAAGACCCTTCAAAAACTTAACTAATTAACTCCACATTTAAATCTGGAACTAATGAGACAAAAGCTGCAAGCAGAATTTCTGGTTTGTTTTTATTGTACCATCCTTTAGCAAAATCAGTAAGACGTTTGAAAATAAGACTTCTCTCCTATTCTAACTCTGCTGCAGCATTCTCCTGGATTTAAAAGAAAATACACTTAGCAAAGAGGTGTTCAGATTTTATGCATGGGTGCATGGGATGCATGGGAAGGTTCTCGTGAAATGTGACAAAATAATTATTTTCTTGACCACAGGCTTTTTTTTTTAAGTTGCTGTTGGTCTGAATCCCGTCTGTATAATTAAATACACCAATTTAGAAGATCCACCTTGTTCTACATCCTGTTTTCTACTGTATTGTGCTGACTTCATTTTGCACGTTTAGAGTAAAATTTTCAGGGATTAGAACCTAAGTCTTCAGTGTGTCATAATTAGGTTTTAGATTTAATGTAGTAATAAGAGTTATAGCTTTATTCAGTCTGTTGGCAGACCCAGAAAGACCCTGTTGCATCATTTAGACCACAGTTTGTTAGCTTATTATACAAACATAATCAGAATGTGAATTTCATTAGTTTTCTGTGAAGAAAATCTCAAATTTGGGACAATCTGAATATGCTTTAAAGGTTTCACCTGTGTATAAAGTTGACCATACAAGCCTCTGAGCACGTGATATATCTGTGGCCTGAATTCTAATTGTTAAAATACCTCAGAATTAAGCAATCCTCTTCTCATAGTCCTGAATTTAGCTCTGTATGAGAAATAGCATTCCTTAAAGGAAAAGGAATCTTTCTTCCTAATTCTGTTACTATTACGAATAATATCAACATCCTCAAAACAACATTACAAGTAAGCTGGCTGTACATAAGTAACATTGCTAAATAAAACTGTCAGCCATATTTATGAAGAGATGGACAAGACTGGGTCAAAGCTGTTCCACCTAAGAATCAAATCCGTATTTTCAGTAGAATTTTTCTGTAAACTGACAATGATGACACTCTGAAAGATTTTCTGGAAATCTGGTATTTATTTGTTTTCTGTAGCATTTTTTCTGAACACTTGATTTCTGAAAAGGAGGATTTGTGCTGGAAACAAATCTTTCAAAGCTGACAGTGAAACTGCTTTATAACAAAAGCGTAGTCTGCTTTTGGTTACTGAAATGAAATGCAAGGTATGACATTGTTGTATGGGATAGGTGGTTCTTGGCTCAGAATTAGATTGTTTCTCCCCCCAAAAAAGGGTTGGGAAACAAGCAGATTTGTTTTAAGCATCCATCTTAGCCAAGACTACCATCTGACAGGTAGACTCAACATCTTGACACTACTGTAACTGTTAATGTTAGCTCTGCCTTTGTTTTGGTAGCCTTGTCAGACACTTATTCACCAATAGTACTTATTTAAGTAGATCAGACTCCTAAAATTAACAAAACTACTGTAATTCCCTGTCTGAGGACACATTTCTTTGACTGAGGCGTGTAACTCCAAACAGATGTGATAGTTGTTTTCTTCTCCCTCTATGACTTGACACTAAATCATGTAGCTCAAGTAAGTGACCAGCAGTGACCGGAGCACAGCTCTGAGATTCTGGGTTGACTCAGAAGTTACATGACGTGCATCAGCTGGTAACAAATAAACTTCTACAAGACTTCTGGAGAAGTTTTTTTTTTAATTTTTTTTTAATGTTTAATTATCGCAATAAATTTCTCTTTCTGCCTATAATGATTTCTAAATCAAGTCTGCTATTAAACAAATGCAAACAAAAAGAATGTCATTTTAGCTGCTACTTATTTCTGAACAATAGAAAGAAAATGCCTTATTGGTACATATTTATTCCCTTTGCTTCCACATATCATGCTTTTGATTAATAAAGTTTCCCATTAGTAGAGCAGGATGGAAAATAGAGCCCTTTTTAAATGGACAAACTAGTAATCCTGGTTATTTCAGTAGGATAAAACTGACTTTTTGGTATGAAACAATTGGTGGTCTAGCCTTGAAGATTCTGATTGCAGTAAAGTTAGTTGTTAAAAATAAAAAAAAACAAAAAGCAACCAACAAAACTGTGAGTACGTAGATCCTCCTAAAGTTGCATTTCTCTGCGATAATTGTATTATTACCTACCAGAGGTGTAATAGGGCTCCTAGAAACTGAAAGTTCCAGGCTTGCATTTCCTTCAAAACTGACTATTATTGCAAAGGTGAATCATCAAATCATCCATATGTTGTGTTTTTAAAATTCTTTTTAGCTTATAAAAGTAAAGATTGGCACTTGCTGAGAATTTTAGCAACCCTAGTGAATTAAAACTTTGAAATATAGACTGGTGAGTCCAGATAACAGCTTTGAAATGATTCAGTATTACATTTGAATAGAAGAACCACTTTTTTTTTTTTATTATGTTTAAGGTTTGGACTTTTTTATGTCTGCAGAACAGATGCAATATTTACAAAAAAGTAAACAGCATAGTAATGCTTCAAAACATGATAATATTTTGTGACATGAGTGATCTTTATTAACTGTCAGAAAACAGTATGTTCTGCAGCAAACTTCTTAGCATCTTGCTTCATCTACTCTTCTTGTGGCAGATTTTTGATACCTAAAATGATAGCGTGAATGGCACATGTGAACAACTGTTTAAACAACCTGTTTGTAGGAGTAAGGGTAAAATTATATATATCAGATTTTCTGAGTCGTTTCTTCCTTAAAATGTAAGTAAAGCAGCTTTCAGGCTACAGATTAGTTCAAAGATTCAACTTCTGTCTCTTGATCAATAGCAAGTCAATATCAGATCAATAAAGTATGTCTGAATGTCTATTAAATTTTGTATAGTGTTTCAGTGGAACTGCTTCTATAAACACTTTTTTCCTTACTTAAATGATACAGAAGCAATTTTACTGACCATAATGTTTGCCCAAGTAAACTAGTTTTGAGGGGAAAAAAAAAAAGCTAAATATTTTTGAGAAAGCAAGTTCTTGGGCTCATGCAGTCAAGGATTAGAAATGTATCATTTCATCTGTTTTAGTTAGAGGAGCTGAAGTAGTTAACAGAAGTGAGTACTGTGGGTGGAGAGGTAAGTTGAAATAGATTTTAATATGTTTTGGCTAACTGGCTATACTACTGAAATAGTTGCATGTTTAATGGTGGAGTTAATTGAACCATGTGAGAATCAGAGCTCCTAAAACCTGTTTCTAGAAATAAGTTCTGAATGCTGTTTGCCAGGCAGTGGGAACCCAGTGTGTGGGTTAGGGCTTCACTGCACTGTGGCAATAGAAATAACATTATAGACTTTTTGTGTGAATTACTACACTCGTATTAACAGAAGGATTTATCAATATAATTGCTTTTGGAAAAAAAATTTAAAAATTGGATTTTAAGAGGGTAGACTTGTTCCTGTTGCTTATGATCACTACAGTGATGTGCCCTTTAGAAAAAGCAAGCTACAGTGGTTAGAAAAAATAGTTAAATCACAGGTCGAATGCCTGTTGGTCCAAATGGCAACCACAAAACAAATGCTGGTAAAATCCTGCTTTGACTTATTTTGACAGCATAAAGAGTATTTAGGGACTTAACCATTGGATGCATGCAAATGTCACCCAGTATAATGTAAAACTTCATCTCCAGCTTTCAGTAGGCATTCTCAAGTTCTGTATTGTGTGGCTAAATACAATCCAGGCATTTATGAGTGCAGATGGTGTTTTTAACCAGCTGTACCACTGTGATGTAAAAGGAATTCCTTGTAACATAGAAGGGCACCTCATCAGCTGAGGGGAATGCAAGGAGAAGTGGTCTAAATAAGCCAGTAGAAACATCTGTTGCACTCATAAATTTATATGAGGCTGTTCAGCTGTATAGAATTAAAATTATGTTTCACACTTATTTTAATAAACCATAAAAGGGATTGCATTGCAAATTATAGATGCTGACTGAATTTTAAAATCAAACTAAATGCTTATTTTTGTACTGCATTTTCACATCATGATAATGTTGTGTTTCCCTTAATAAAGTTAGAAATTAAGTAATTTAGCAAAGAAAGTTAATAGGCTTACCCTGCTGCTTTTGTGAAGAGTCAGTTTGGGCTATCAATGATTAAGAGATTTGGAATACATTTTGTATATTAATCTTCACTTAAAAAAAACATTAGTAAACAATCTACTGTTTATCCAAGTTGAAAGTTTCTTTCATATTCCTGTCGTCTTGGAACTAGCCAAATGGCTTTTTAATGAAGCTCCTCATTGGCTTCACTGGTTATTAGATGCAATTAATTTATAAATTGGGTCAATTACTTTACAATACTTACAGTCTTAGAGAGCTCTTATCAATGCTGGTTGGTCATGACAAGAGTTTCTATACACTTAAGAATAGAGAATAAGTCATATGTGTATCCCAAGGGTGAGATTGTTTCCTTAAATCTTAATGGCAGAAGTCTGATTCACTTAAATAAGACAGAATTTTAGCCTCTTTTCATCTCTTTTGTCTTACCTGCAAAGTAACTTTTTAAATGTGTTTTCAAAGTTGTCCTGCTGTCCCCCAGTAATTTTTCTTTGTTTTTCCAGAACAGTTAATTCCACTCTTTACTCAAGTTGACTACTCATGTCCCCTCTTTACTTTATAGCTGTGAATTGTATTGATGATGAATCTTTTCCATTTTTCTGTCGTTATTTTCTTCTACAGGTATAGCTCATTCTGCTTTCCTGCTGCAAATACTTTCCACTTATTGGTAGTCTTCAGCCAAATCTATTACAAGTGCCATAACAAATCTGTCTCAGTATCCTAATGACCATCCATTTAAATGTGACAGAGGTTTTGTTATGTCTGTCTTGACTTGCCGATCTAACTGACATAATTTGGATTTATTAGCAAGGTTCTAAATGCTGTTAAATTGTCATTTAAAAATAAAACTCCTGAAGTAGCCTGAAGAATATGCAAGTTGATATTTTGCACTTAGGTTTTAAAAAATAACCCATTTAAAAATAAATAATTTCATTAATACTTGAAGAGCAGATTACTTACTGGCAACATATTGAAATTGTTGATGATCTCAAAATATGTGAGTATTGATTCAAATGAAACATTGAAATGTGTTCATCTTTTTACTGCTCATTTAGGAAGAATACAATAATGGAGAAATTAATGGTCTGAAATTTGATTGTGTGCACTACTCAGAGAGAAACTTGAATACTTCCTGCTCCTGAAGGAGTACTTCTGTCAGGCCTTGTTATGCTTGACTTGTATCATCACTGGGAGCTGCTCTTTAAAATTGGTGTTTGTTTGATATACATTTAATTTTTGGTAGTGAATTTGTCCAAACACATGCACACATGTACACACATGCCTTTTTTTATGCTAAGAAGATAAGCAGGAAAGGAATTGGGAGATGTCAATCTATGTTTTAGATGGTTGTTGCTGACTGTATACTGTCATACATCTTCAGCTTGACTTCACCTTCTACTAACATTCATTGGGTCCTGCCTCAAGGTGGAGCTGTTATATTTTCAATGGAGATGAAGACCTGAAAATCATTTTCTTTTCTTCCCCTAAATTCTGTTTCTGATTTGAATAGATGTATGGGTTATGTTGGTAAAGAAAAATGGCAAGCAATCTTCCTCCCCCTCAGCAAAAGCTGGAGTCAGCAATATGTCCACACAGGTAGATGGGCCTGTGACACTCACTGATTTTTATTCAATCTGACGTTACCTTTCAGAGATTCAGGAAGACACATACCTCTCACTTACAGTAGGTATCCAGCAGGATTATGACACTATGTGCATACCGGCTGTCAAAAGCAGTGCTATTCTTGTTGTGGCTTTTTGTAATTGGGAATGGTTTCCCAGAAGAGAGTGTGTGTGTGTATTGTGTTCTAATTAAGACTATACGAGACAGTTATGGCAGGCTGTCAAATCAATGGGATGCTGGGTATATTTTAGTCTCCCTGCTATAGTCTAAATAACCTTTTAAGGACTCTGTTCTTTCAATGTGGTAAATAAATGCTGGATGTTTTATACTTAATAGGCCTTTGAGTAATGCATTCCACATGGCTTTATTGCTGGAATGAGACCTTCTTATCACTAAATACACAATAGTGACATGAGGTCATTTCAGCATGAAGAAATGCATACATCTCATAGATGAACAAAGTCAGTTTATTGTGAAGTTTAGTTAAACAGGGATACTGTAAAGTAAACATTGGTGGCAAATTTAAGGAAAATGAGGGAAACCTACAAGTACTCACTTATTCTAGTCATCTTTCACCTCTCAGTTTAAATACTGTGAATGTCTATTGTAGCTGGATTTGCGAAAGTGACAGTCATTTCCCTTTTGTTTTTTCTCTTTTATTTAGAGTATCTTTATGCTGGTCATGTTAAAAGTTAACTATATCATGCATTTCAAAAGCTTCTTGCTCCAGACTGCATGAGAGAGAGATCTGGCTGAGCCTCTCTGTTAACAGGTGTAACAAATGACATGTTTGTAGTTCATTTTGGGTTAAAAAAATCCAGGTGATCTCAATTTTAACTAGTGATGATATTTACCAAAATGAGAAGAAATTAAATTAGGCCCTGAACAGCATGTAAGATCTGAATTAGGAGCAAGACTGGGGGACTGTCTGATGGGCTGGGTACGTAGTGCCACACTGGTGTCCTGTGTGCTCTTGACGAGTGTTCACATTTTGTAGCCAGTATTCTATATGGAGTTGGGTGACATCTGTTTTGGCAAGACATTTATTCACCTAAAAATGCAGCTTCTAGTTGCTAGCAGTATTAGTAAAATCGAGTCAAATTAGCTTTGGCTGGCACAAAAATGGACAAAGAAACATTCTTGAATGGTGAAGCATTTCATCGTTCTAAAACAACATTTTGATCATTTGGGACTATACTAGCGTCGGGGGACTTGGAGATCATGCACAAAACTGAAGACAAATTCCCTTTTGAAGTGCAAGTCTTGGGTTCAACGGGTGTTTTTACTACCTCTTAAAACCAGATGATTTTACTAGGGAGGACTGGTCCCTATAATCCCATTGCCTCCAAAGTATTTTATTTTTTTAACTTTTACTTAGAACTTTTTTGTAGGAGATTGTGGTGGGTTGACCCTGGCTGGATGCCAGGTGCCCACCAAAGCCACTCTATCACTCCCCTTCCCGAACTGGACAGGGGAGAGAAAATATAACAAAAACCTCATGGGTTGAAATAAGGGTAGGGAGAGATCACTCACCCGTTACTGTCACAGACAAAACAGACTTGACCTGGGGAAATTAGTTTACTTTATTAAATCAGAGTAAGGTAATTAGAAAATAAAAACTAAATCTTAAAACACCTTCCCCCCACCCCTCCCTTCTTCTCAGGCTCAACTTCATTCCTGATTTTCTCTGCCTCCTCCCTCCAGCAGTGCAGGGGGACGGGGAATGGGGGTTGCAGTCAGTTCATCACACCTTGTCTCTGCCGCTCCTTCCTCCACAGGAGGAGGACTCCTCACACTCTTCCTCTGTTCCAGCAAAGGGTCCCTCCCATGGGAGACGGGCCTCCACAAACTTCTCCAACGTGGGACCTTCCCACAGGCTGCAGTTCTTCATGATCTGCTCCAGCGTGGATCCCTTCCACAGGGTGCAGTCCTTCAGGAACAGACTGCTCTAGTGTGTCCCCCCCATGGGGTCCCAAGTCCTGTCAGCAAACCTGCTCCAGCGTGGGCTCCTCTCTCCACAGGGTCACAGGTCCTGCCAGGAGCCTGCTCCAGCATGGGCTTCCCATGGGGTCACAGCCTCCTTTGGGTATCCACCTGCTCCAGAATGGGGTCCTCCACGAGCTGCAGGTGGATATCTGCTCCACTGTTAACAACCTCTGTGGGCTGCAGGGGGACAGCCTGCCTCACCATGGTCTTGACCATGGAATCTCTGCTCTGGTGCCTGGAACTCCTCCTCCCCCTCCTTCTTCACTGACCTTGGTGTCTGCAGAGTTGTTTCTCATATATTTTCACTCGTCTCTCTGGCTGCAGTTGTGCAGGTTGGTTTTTTTTTTTCCCTTCTTAAATATGTTATCCCAAAGGCGCTACCACTGACACTGATGGGCTCGGCCTTGGCCGGTGGTGGGTCTGTCTTGGAGCCAGCTGGCTCTATTGGGCATGGTTGAAGCTTCTAGCAGCTTGTCACAGAGGCCACCCCTGTAGCCCCCCTGCTTCCAAAACCTTGCCATGCAAACCCGATATAGAGGTGCTTCCAATATATGTATTGATTCAGGCATGGAGAAAGTTCACTTCAGGTAAGTACCCTTAGCCACTGGAATATATTGGTCAAAACCACCACCAACATTGATTCATATCCCAGTAATGTAAATGATAATTCCACTTTAATTCTAAATCTCATTATTAAAAATTACTGGAATAAAAGTATTTCCAGCTGGATGAAATAACTCAGTTTTCCCTAAGCCTATATTATATTTTACTTTATTTGAAAAAACTGAAAAGTTCCGACACAATTTTTTTGAAATAAATTCTCATTCTGTTTATTCACAGAAACTTCTTCCGCCCCCTTCCCAGCTTTCTCCTGGGCTGTCTGAGTACTGGTTAAACATACCCAATATTTAGCTAATTTAGAAGATCTTATCCTTAGAAAGAAAATAAATAATGGGAATTCCGTACTCTGTATTCTCTTTGTTATCAAAACCCAAACCATAAATTTAATAAAAATGATCTCTAACTTCAGCTTTCTCAGCATTTAGAAGAAATAATTTGATTGCATGATAGAGTTTTATAGGTTTATCTATAAAGAAGTTGAAGAAAATCTAAGTTAAAACTGCTTTGTACTGGAAGGTTTATGTTTATTATTATGCCTTTGATGTAAAACTTGCCCATTTGTGTCCAGCTTCTTGAATTGTGAGGTGAATTTCACAATCCTACATTACTTCCTAATAAAAAAGGTTGTAGACTGATGTAACAAAAATCATGCCTGGGCCTGAAATCTGAACGGGAAGGACTGAAAATTGTGATAGTCTGGGCTTTTTACTTTTAATTTTTTTTTTCTTTTTTTTTTTCTTCAATGGGCTTGCTCAGAGGAGGAGTTAAACCTTGGGTTGTGGAATTAGTCTGTTTACCTTAGTCAGAGTGTTAGTTGTCTTACCTAGTGTTTTTCAGAGTATTTAGGGGCATGTTTAATATCCTTGATGAAAACAGATGTTGAAATTCTCTGCTAATTGGAGTATCAGGTGTTTTCTATTCTGTGGCTGTGCAGTCAGTACTGCAGCTGTGGCCCTGTTTACCCCTGAGTTTTTTCTGACTTTTAAGTGCTCTGAGTCTGTTTTTTGAGGAGTAGTTTTGGTTCTGGTCTCACATGCTATGGATGGTTCTTGGATGGTTCAGGTCTGTTCTGAGACAGAGCAAGATAATTCCTTATAGCAATATGTAAAATTATCTGATAACTGATTGGAGGCTAGCTGGAACTCAGAGCACAGTTTGTCAGTTCATCCTAAGTCGATGAGAATGAACTTGGGCTCGCTATCAGACTAAGAAGTGACTGGACGCAGACTTGCCAGTTGTCAGGACTGGGTTGCATGGGGCTTTGTTGCGGGACCATTTAGGATGCCTGTATGGATGCTTCCTCTTTGTTTTATAGGTAAGCTTCTAAATTTCAGGGCTTGAGTTCAGAAGAATTAAAATGGGTACAAAACAAACCTTCTATCCCTGTCCTATCTTTCTTCTCAGTTTGTGCTGTAGAACTGTGTTTTCTGTCTTTCTGCTCAGCTTTTCAGAAGTACTGCGGATCACAGCATTTAAAAATCAAATTGCCAGTTTCAGTCCACACTCTTGCTTTTCTACACTGGTTCTAGCTGGCAGCTTCAGCTCAGCTCAGATTGGAGTGGCTGGTGTTGTCAGAAGCAACTTTTGTTATCCTCTCAGCAGAAGTGATCAGAAAACTATGGCAGAAGGAAGATGGTGAGCTGAATAAGCTGCCAACAGGCTAATAAGGGTAAGTTCATAAATCCAGCAGGGTTTGAATATCTGAAAAGCATACTAATGCTCACATTTCCCGAGAAGGGCTTGCTGTACTGTTCAGTCTTTCTGCCAGAACTACGTAGGTGGATAACCCATTTTCATAAAGATACTGCTCCCCTTCTGTCAGGCAAAGATATGTCATCAGGAAAGAATCCCTTAAAATTTATGAACTGCAGACTCACTTGCATTTTTCAGCCTTTACTGGAATTTTATAAGTACAGATAAAGTAATGAATAGAATATTCAAAACATATCCCCCTTTTTTTTTAATCTTTGTGTGTTACATTTTAGTTTATTAGATCAGCACTGTTTTCCAGCACTGTTGTATGGTGGTCTAAAGAAATCTCAAAGAGAATAATTTAATAAGAGACTGACTTGATTAGAAAATTGAAATATAAATGACAGCCAAGTTTTCCTGGACTTGTCCTATCCTTCCTCTCTTTCAATCCTGTGGTCCCAATCCCCAGCCTCCTCCAAATAACTTTCAGACAGAATGAACTTGGAACATTTCCCTGGGATTTCAGCATGTTTTGACAACCTACAGATATCAACTGTACTTGTTTAGATGAATCTGTGCTGGATGAGTAATTATGATGCTTGCAGAAAGTACAATATCTGAAAGTACTGGACTTTGTGCCCATAGAGTGGGTACACAATTAATCTGACACATGCTGAACAGATACCACCTGTATAGAAGAAGAAATCCTATACAGAAAACTGTTCTGTGAATTGGTTTTCCACAATAAATGTCTTTGCCATAGTGGTCTGAAGGAGGGAGAATCTGTGGAAAAAAAACATGTAAAATGAATTGTCTAGTAAAAGTGTTTTAATGCATCTGTAATTGTTTATTTGGGCATCACACACATCATGAGTTTTTTAGAGTAATTCTGAAAAAAAAATTAAACTAATAATAACTCGCGTTATTTTTTCTATCAGTCAGGTTGCTCTCATAATATCTGCACACTATTTAAAAATTCTGGAAACCTTGCCCTTACAACCAAGATAACATTTCTTGAGCTTTGAGTTACCTGGTTCTGTTCATGTTCTTTTGCTGTGCTCATCACCAAATTATTTATTTGCCTGATCTGTTCCTATGGGAACCATGTGGTTTTAATTACATGTTATGATGTGGGATTATCTTTTTGCTTTGGCAAGATTGTATAATGTCATTCCATCTCTGCAATGAAAAAAATCAAGTATTTTTCAGTTGGCATAAAAATATTGTCAGAGGATAAACTAATGATGATACTTTCCCTAAGTTCTGTTAGAGTGGTATTTTGGGGCTTTTTGTTTGTTCTTTGGGTTTTGTTGCTGCTGTTTTTTGTTTTTAAAGTATTCCCATTGAAAAAGTCTTGCTGTACTAGGCTCATGTGGTGGACTAAGGCAATAAATATAGTCATCATGGAAGATATAAGCAGAACTGCATTTACTCGCAGTGGAACAACAGGGTCAGACAAAGTGGAGTATCATTTAGGATTTGAAGGGGTATGACAATGGCCATTGTATTCAGAAGTTTTGGATTTCTTTTAAAAAAACACATAGTATACTCTCAGGTTGTAGAAACAGTACTGCCCACAGCTTTATATGTATCAGTACTAATGTATTCAGCAGTAATACCTTTAAAGAAAAAAAGGCATTACCTGCTAGCAGCCTATTTTTCCAGGAGGCATTTGTTTGACAGGTAAACCTTTTGAGAAGCTGGCAAGAAGCTAGCAGCAGCGCTGGAGGTAACGCATGGTCAGAAGGAGGCCTAGAGGTAGTGGCTGTATCCACTGACTTTCTTCTTTTGACTTCTCCTATTTTATTTTGTGATTTAGTGAGCTTTTGTAGATCAGCAGACAAGGAAGCTATCTGACAAATACATCAGTGGGGCTTCAGAGACATTTGTATTTCATGGATACACAAAATACAGTTGTACAGTAGTGGCGTTGAGGGCAGTATGAAAATCAGAACGTTTTTGCCCAGGTGTTTCTTGCATGGTTTTAGTCACGTATGCTGCCATGGGCAGTGTCAAAGCAGGAGTTGTGTAAGTGCAGCACTTGGAAAAATAGTTATGACCGGCATTATTCTGGAATGTGCTGTCTGAGAAAAACGTTAAAGCCTGCAGAATCTGAAATCCTTAATGGAACTTGTCTGAGCCTCTTGGTAATGAAAAATTTTCAAGGTATAACACAATATATTAAGGTAAAAGTTGATATAATTTCAGGACTATTTCTCTTTATGCTGAAAGTACTCTGCTAAGGGTAAACTGCTGAGTAAATTCTGTAAATTATTGCAGGTTCTGAAATGAATTCCAGTCCCTCCTCCCCCCTCCTCACCTTGTTTGAAAGGTTTTATGGGAACTCAGCATAAACCTCTTACAATAAAAACCAGTGAATTTTATCTAGTTTCTGAAATTTAACTCCTTGAATTAAGAAAGATGTCATGGCTTTTGGTTTGTGTTAAGAAATTGCTATAGTTTTTGCGATAAAGCAATAAGCCAACTTTTTTCTGGCCCTCTTAATGACAGCTTCCAGAAAAAGTAACCTTACTTTTACAATACAGTGAGGATACTAATGTGGGGTGGAGGGGTGGGGTGAGAGAATCCTCTTTTTCATGCATTCCTTTATGCTAAGTGTTTTTTCTAACCTGACCTAAACAGAAAATTTTAACAGTTTCTTAACATAATGCCAATATATGTGTTGTTGTCTAGTTAGTGAGAAGAGAATGACCTCTTGGTTCCCATTTTACGTCAGAAAAACTTAAACTGTAGTTGTGTAGTTGCACATTTCTGAGTATTTGTTTAACTTGCAGGGTAGAAAATGCTAACATTATATCCAGGTTGTACCCAATATCCTCACAATTTCATGTCAATCTTTAGTGTTTTCATTAAAATATAGATTGAAAAGTCCGTATTTTCTTGCACAGTATTCACAAGAGGATGAAATGGTTAATCTATTTCCTTTTGCATTTCTAGTAGTCAAATTGGACCTAATTACAAAACATCATGGATCATGACTTAAAATGACTTGTGTATTTGTATAGTTGCTTTTCAGAACGAAAATATTTTTGTTTAGACTTGCCATGCATCTTTAGACAGAAAAATCAATGACTTAGAATACAGGGATTTCTGTGCTATCAGTCCCACTTGATTTCTTAACATTACTGATCTATAAGTATTAAACTATTTTTCATAAAAGTATGTACTTTATAGAGATGAAAGTTATGTAAGAATAAAGTGGGATTGTTTTAGAATTACAGTGATTTAGGCAACCAAACAAATAATCTAAGTCTGTGGTGTTCATACACACACTTGCTCTGCAAACTCAGTTTAACTGCTCTTTAATTGATATGGACTCATCAAGTACCTGTAACTGCATTTGCAGGAATTAATCGTCATTTTCTGATATTGTATAATCTTAGGCTTCACTGACTTCAGTTGTAATTAAGGATGTTCACAATCTCTAAAATCAGACACACTGTAATTTGTATTCCAGTACTCTTTGTTGACTTTAACAGCCAGCAATAACCAGATCTGACCTAGCAGTTTCAGGACAATAATTGTCATATCATTATGCTTTTGCTAGTCTTATGTTATTATAGAAATTGTTTTTGCCTATGCATGTGTTATGAAGAGAACTCATTTCTCTCTGACCTCATCTTTGCCTCTCAATGTGTACAGAAAATAATGCCCCTGCTGGTAGTTTCTATTTTGAATCACATTCAAAAAGAGAACGTTTAAAGGAACGTAACTGTATTATCCCAAACTCCTGTCACTCACCGTTCACAGTAAGGCCAATGGAAGTTGTTTTGCATGGTAAGGAAAAGTAGGCTGCTTTCATTCATGACTGGTAACTTTCCTTTTGATTTCCTGATGTAATTAGTTGTAGTATTGCAACGAAACAGAGAACAACCTTATTTTTAATTAAATATGTGTGCTTATGGGAATAGCATTCCTCTGCCTTTTTCATTGTTTTCAAACATCTTTATAAGTAGAGTGAACTGTCTTCAAACAGCTTTACTGTCATAAGATTGCATCCATTCTCTTCAATAAGCCAGAGTTAATGTCATCACAAACTTCACTGTAAATAGCCTTCTACGTTAGGCCTTTTTGTGTGCTTTTTGGCGATTTGCCTTTTTTTTTACTAATTGCATTTGTTTTTTGATTGGTTTCTAATTTTTTTTTTGAAGATTTTTCAAAGCATTGCAAATGTGTTGTGACCTGTTGTACAAAGCTGTTCTGTGCTTAACATTTTAATTTTTTTATTTTAATTTCTTTTTTTTAAATCAACTTTAAGTGCAGTGTTGTTCACACAGTGAAATATTTCTTTCTGGATCATATCATTTCACTGTTTTACTGTTTCACTTTGCCTAAAGCAATTTAACAGCTGTCCTTAGTAGTTTAATGACTTCATTGCTCAAGTATTTGCTGTATTTTATTCTGAATTTCCACTTAGGAGATAACCTTCCATTAGAGTAATGCTTAACACTTTAAATGTATTTTAACTGGATCAGTATTTTAAGTCTATTTTAATTTTTCTCTAAGGAGTATCCTAGCATATGAGAGTAACAATTTTTGATGACTCAAGGACAGCATTCACATAGTATTAATTGAACAAACTTCAGAATCTGTAAAGTGCAAGATGCAATCTACTAGACTTGTCAGAAGCAAAGTAGCTTCTTTTTATCACAAACCTGACAAAAATGCATCAAAATTTTTAACTTGTTAATTGCTTTTATTATTACATGACAGTAGTAGCCTTTTTTTTTTCCAGAATTCAGTTATTGCAAACCCTGAATTGATGCTTTTTCACTGTAATATTATTAGATATGATAACCTATATTAGTTTCCTTTTTTTCCTTTTTTTTTCTTAGGGGGGTGGGGTTTTTTTGTTTGGTTGGTTTTTTGGTGGTGGTGTGGGGGTTTTTTTGTTTTGGTTTGGTTTTTTTATCAGGATTGGTCATTTTTCTTCAATAGTCACATTAGTGTCACTCCCGGTACCATAAATTATTTGGTTACTCTTTGCTCTTTGGATATTCTTTACTCTTTCATGATATTGGTAGGATTGTATCCAGTTAATCCAAACTCAGGACTGCATTCGACTAGCATCTCTTGTAAACGCAGCTTTAGTTTAGTCTTAAGAAAAGCAACAGAGGAAAACAAAGACGCTAGCAAAAGAAGCAACTTGCTCAAGGTGTTCTAAATTCCTATGAAATGAAGTATGCTGATGCATCTTTGAGCCTTCAGCTTTTATTTTCCATAGTAATTCTTGGTCTCTCTGGGTTTTTTTTTGTTATGTTTTGTTTGTTTGTTTGTTTTGGTTTTTTTTGATAGGGATGTTACTTTGTTGTATAATTAACAGCATTGCCTTTTACCTGCATGTAGAAGTAATTCAAGCAGTTTGAATGCCATACAGGTCAACTAATGTCCTTTTAGTTTTCATTTCTATTTTTAATGGAGATACGACTTTTGCTTTGTTCTCTAGATTCTTTGCTAACCTTTTCTCTCTCCAGAATATCCAACATCCATACTCTTAAGTCTATGAATTTGTAGATATTAGTAAGTTTTTTCAGATTCAATGTTTTCTGTTTTGGCTTAATCAGTACTCAGTTTTGTTTTATTTTATTTCATCATGGGAATAAATAATACCATGTTCTACTGTCACATATTGTACTTAAACCTTTACCCTTGTTAATATCGGGTAGCTGTTTAAGGGATGGATGGTTTTTGGATGTAAATTGTTGTGAAAGAAGTTTGACCCTTTTAGTGTTTTTAGATTAAAATCTAAATTCCATTATTGTTAAACAAAAATCCTATGGGCATTTCTTCGTTTCACAGTTTTAAGTAACTCATGGTTAGAAATACTATAGTCCCATATGTGTATATATATGTGTGTCTGTCTGTCTGTTTCCATAAATGTATATATGTGTTATGTTACATTTCTAGCAGAGAGAGTTTTGTCTTGTCTGTCTATCTTGGTATTGTGTTCCCTTATGCTATTTATGAAAGGGCCAAAATGACAACCATCAGAAAAGCTTCATTCAAATTACACACTGATTTGCCTTATGGAAAAAGTACGGAAGAGTTGATGTGACTTTTAACAAAGGAGTGTTCCAAGATATGCATTTTGTTGTTGAAATGTGAAGCAACTCCATCAAAATAGCAGTATACCAACATGGTCACCTACAATAAACCTCTAAAACTTTTAAATGTAATACATGCAATTTCCGCATTGGCATGGTTAATTATTTTAGTAATTTGCTTTGAAAAGTTTCTTTTTGAAACAGAAAATGCAAGTTTTCAATGCAAAGCTCTTCTTTGGGGAAATTCAGAACCCCTGACATAAAAGTTCACATTAAAATTAACTACCACTTAATATTTATTTTATTAGGGTTTTTTTAGCTGAGATTCAGAATCTGATCTGACATAGGTTCTATTTTCAAATTCTCCTCTTGTGTAGCGTAAATCAATTGTCATCATTCAGACCACTAAAAAAATCTTTATCTACCATTTCTTCACTTCAAATCTGAATGTGATTGTGTATTACTGGAAATAGAAGAGACAGAGCATGAAAACGCAAGTAATAATAGGGTTGCAGATTATGTTAAGGTTTTCTATCAATGTTCCTTAGATTTGTTATATTCAGAGATGCAAAATTCATATAAACACAGAGGTAGAAGTATTAGTTGGTGGACTGATGTCTAAGGAAACAAAAGAAAAAGGTAGATAGAAAGTGAAATGATCCAGGTTAAAACTCCTACTGTTCTGAATCTGTGTAGTGCATGCTTTGTTTCAAGTGTAATTTTTTTTTCTTCAGAATCAAGTTAATTAAATAGGCATTTCCTGCAGGATTGCATATTCTTTGAAAGCTATGTGTGTGTCATGCTTTGGGCTGCTCTCATACCTCCAGAACAACTTCCTTGCTTTTTGTCTCATGTAAAAGTTTCTGGCTCTTAAATCCTGAATGATCTGCTTGAGCTCTGATAGTTGCAAGGTCTTGTACCAATATTCAAGAACAAGATACTGGTACTTCAGTGAATTAAACCCCTTGAGATAACACTTCCTTTTTTCCTGCCTTCACTCCCAAGTCCCTAGTTGGGATTGACTCGGGCAGAGAGGGAAAGTGATACACACACACTTCACCAATATACGGAATTCTCCAATCGTTTAAGTAATACATATGTGCAAATTCATCCCTTCAGCACTTCTAAGAACGTTCCTCTGGTGATAGACGGAAGAAGCAAAGAATATTGAATTCTAACTGATTGGATTGAACATATATTATGATTTAAGGTTTGAATACAAATTTGTAGTATTCGATATTAGAGTTTAAGCTCAGTTGATGAAGATATGCCTGTCCTATGTGGGGATGAAATGGAACTGTGGATGTCAGCAGTGATCACTTAAAATAGTTGTTATATAGCAAAAAACTTAGAGTGGGAATAAAGGAATTTAAGATTACTTAACCTCTAATGAATAAGTGGTGTAGATGAAACAGCTTTGGAAGACATCTATATTTTTTGTTGGAAATATTCAACCTCCAATCTGCATTCAGAAATGGAGCCATAATTATGACAAGATGAGATTTTTTTTTTTCTCAGATTAGAAAGAAACTGTCAGAAATCATACCATAATAATTAAATATGTTCTAGATGTAGCTTATAATCATCCTTTCATGGCACCCAAATAGTTTTGCTTTGTCTGCATTCTTAAAAATTTGATTTCATTGCTGAGATGCTAGAGTTGAAGGGAAACTATAAGAACTCCTCTTCCTATGTTTTTTATTTTCATAGAGGATTTTTGGAAAGTAATCTACCTTTCTATGTAGGTACTTAAAATCTACATATAAAAAAAAACCCCGTCTTTTAAATGGTTACTCAGAAACACGCAGACCAAGGTTTAAGGGAGAGGGAGGAAAATAAAAGCATTTCATACAATCACCTCTTCAGATATTGTACAAAGAAATGTGTCTCCTGAGTAATGGGCCCAGTCCTGCTGCTCTTAGAAGAAATCACCTGTATTTGATTGAGATTTTTTTTCTTTGTTTAACAGCGTGGAGAATCTGTATTTACAAGGCCAACATACTACGGAGTAGTTCAGTTTCTAAGTCCAGCTTTCAGTTGCTGGCATTTACAAAGGCGATCCTCATTCCCCCCATCTTCTTTTCTTTAAGGTGAAGGCACTTACATCTCTGGCTGCTGTGGCTGTCTCTCAACAGCACTACCTGGAAGCATTTCCCTGGCACAGGTGCATGCCACATTGAATCCCTCTTCCATGCAAGGGAGGATCTTAAACATGCATCATTCTCTCTCTTACAGCCCTTTCCCCTCCAGATCCTGATACCACATGAAGGATGTGAGGATTTGGCTGAAAGGAAGCATGACATGTCCCAGGCAGGTTACCCCCTTGAGAATTAGGGGACCAAGGCTGGAGGATGTCCCACAGCACACACCTTCCTTGAAGTCAGGGTGTAGTGGGTGGTTTTGGGGTTTCTTAGGTGTGGCTTTTGGTTTTGCTTTTTCTGGTGGGTGTAGGCAAAACCAAGAAGTTTTGACAGTTGTTGCCTGAAGCTTAAGTTCTAATAAGAATCATAAGGAAAATGCCTTTATATCTGCAGGCACAACCAACGTGTTGTGCTCAGAACAAACTTACCTGCCAAAACGTCAGGGAGTAGGTTGATGTTTCTGGGGGTTGCCACTCATGTATTAGCAATAGTTGTGGAAAGGTGGACAGTCTTAAAATATTTCCCAAAGCATCTAGCTACGAAGTGACATTCTCACTGGACTAGTAAATATTAAAATATCATGAAAATGATGCTTTCAGGACCTCATGTGCTGTGAATTTGGCGATAAACCAGCAGGATAGGAGATCTAGAATTTCATGCCTTGATCTAAGGAACTGGACCACTGCACCCTACACTGTCAAAGGAGAAGAAGTATCAGTGGTTTGGAATATGGTGCTGCACTTTGGATGTCATCTGGAAACATTTTCTCTCTTAGTTTGTGTGGCTAGACTTAATAATTAAAACTGTTAAGATCTTCCTCTGACAGGACTTAATAAAAAGCTGTTTGTTTGTTTATTAATATTTTCAACAAAATAACCAATTCTGAGCTCTTGATGTAGTTAATTTAACAAGAGTTATGGCTTTAAATCTTAAGCATGACCACTGTTTTCCAGAAGAGCATAAAGCAAATGTCTAGTACATAAAAATTCTTTGTAGGGATCTTTCTAGTCTCTTATTAAAAAAAAAAAAAATTAAAAAAAAAATGCAAATTTTTTGGTTATGCAAGAAAGTAAAAGTCTTCAAGTCAAAATTCATTTACACAACAATTACTTAGTGAAAACTTGCCTTGTGGCCATCAAATTTCTCACCTCCCTCACACGTTTCATTATATGAGTTATAGTTAATTCAGAGGTATGAAAGAGTAAATTTACATAATAGGTTTTCTGTATGATTTCTAATTATAAAGTGCTCTGGGATTATTGGATGAAAAGATTTATTAAAGGACTAATACTGTTTATAACAGTAAAAATAACTCTTTTTAGGCAGTCATATTGATGCAACGGTATTTGTGCTCTGCATTAACAAAAAACGATCAATGTCTGTTCGTCTTTCTTTTTCATGAAAAGACAATATTAAAAGCTAACGCCAGAAGAAAATTGACAGCCTGGCTTAAGGTGCTAAATCCACCTTGCTCACCTGCTGCCCAGTTGCAGAGGCAGTTGCTGTCCTTTTCATCACAGTTCCCTGGATTACTTTTTCTTGCTTATATAGCTAGCTCGTGGCCACTGCTTCACAAACTAGGGTATGTTTCTCTTTGATCCCTGCTTGACAAAAAAGGCAGAGTCCTGTGGTTCTAGTTAATGTTCTGTGGATTATTTTCATCTATATATAATTCTATCTATTTCTAGCTACTGTGCAATGTAAGATACACAAACCAGGCTGGGAATCTGGAATGTGGGCTTTCTTCTTCCTGCTGACCACCAGGCAGTGCTAAAAGGACCCTCTTACCTGCCCTTCTGGTATCCTGAGTTTGATACTGCTGGATGCCTGGCAGACTAGTTTCAACTGAAGGAAATACCCCATAGTTTCATAGTTGGGTCATTCTTTGGGATTATGGGAAAAGTTGGTTTATCTCCACACGCTGAAGAAGTCCAGAATGTAAGACTTGTAATTTTGGCCAGCTTATTAGAAGGTGGTCACTACCCCATTTTCCAGCATGTTTTGGTTTGAACTTTATATGCTAGGTAAGCTCAGAGCATGGCTGCTAGAAAATTAGACCCTTCAGGAGAAGTAGGTAAGGATTGCCAAGTTTCTGGATACCAAATGGGTTTGGGCAGAAAAGGGTAGCTGCCAGATCCACCAAAGCAGTGTTGTATCAGGTATTGATGCAAGGGTAGATTTTTTTTAAATTGGTAAAAAGATTTCAGAAATCTCTGATGCGTGTGAGGTCTCGAGTGCTTAATTCCAATGTGTTTCACTGTTGCTTGGGACTTGGCTGTGACTGCAAGATTTCAAATATGTACATGGGAGTAAAAAGAAGAAAAAGGAGGGGGAGTCCCATTAAAACCAAACTGAAAATCTGGCCCGTAAAATGTCAGTTGGACACTGATCGCTCTTCCCCAAAGTGTAGTTAAGTAAAACAGTTCCCTGCTGTTGCCCCTCAATAAGGTTGCATTGTTTCCATTAATGTACTGCCTGGCACCTGCTCCTTTCTCCTTGTAGGTGTGATCCAGCCCTGTGACACCGGCAGCTGCTGGGCTGGCTCATGCAGGGCTGTGGGTGGTCTAGCATGGCTTCTAGCTGGGCTAGCGATCCAATCCTGTCATTTGTCACCTTTTGCTGGCAGTTGGAGTGAGGAGGTGAAGAAATGCTGGACTTAGAGAGGGGGGAAAAAAAAAAAAAGGATCTCCTCATCATCTTGCTGGCAGCTCTTCTCAAACAGCTGAGGTGCACTCACAGCACAGCGAGAGGCTGGGCTGCCGTTATTGCTCCCTGCTCTGTGGGAAGTAAGCCCAAGGGTTTAGTACCATTAGTTTGGCACTCTTACAGAAGAGTTTACTGAATTTCTAAGCCTGAAGGAAACTCACATCAATTTGCCTATTTATCTCTACCAATTTTTTCATATCAATTTGTATTTGGTCTACTGATAATATGTCAAAGTATTGCACAATACCCTGGGGTGTGGTGTGGTTCTTTTTTTTTTTCTGTTTTGCTTTCGTCTTTTTAGCAGACCCTCCCATGTTTGCTGGTTTACCTGATTTTATTTGTCACACGAGCTCTAGAAAAATTAACACAGAATGCAGCTTAACATCCGATGGGAGCACATATATTCCTAGTTCCGTTTTGGATTAGGATGCTTTTGAAGATTACAGCCAATGTCAGCTTTCTGTTAATACAGTGGTCTAAACAGTGGAAAAAAAAATTCTAAGTCATTAGCTATCAATGCCTTGTTATTCATATCTTTTAAACCATAAAAGTATTTATGACTGAGTATAGAAACCTTAACATAGATACTTCAAAATGCAGATAAAGGAACACTACTGAAATTACTTTTGGGCAACTTTTATTTGTCTGCTAGGTGAGAAGTAGTTCTTGATGGTAGTGCCAATGGCATGGTGAAAATGTAATTTCTACTTTCTTGGTGTATGCATCTGGTACTCCTCATGTGTGTCTTGTGGACTCGGCAGACATGAGCCTGGAAGCAGTACTTGCCTTCTCTGAGAGAGAAATAGAAGGTCCGCTTTTTTGTTGTTTTTTTTTTTTCTTTTTTTTTTTTAGTGTCTGTGAGAGATTGAATATGCTTTTGGCTAGACCACTTGATTATATGGCTGTTGGTAAGAGATCTAGTCCAACTGTCCCTTGGTGTCAGAGATAAAAGTTGTGCTCGTTGCAGGAGAGCTGGTTATCACTATGACTACAAGAGTAACCTTACAGTACTTTGTTCTTTTTCCACTACATTGTTTTATTTTTTCGTTTATGCATCTTCAGAATTATGTCTATAAAAACAGCTGCTTAACAGATGTGGTTTTAATATAATGTAAGATTACAGTTCAATATAACAATTTACTGTAATGAAGTAAATATCAAGTACTAAATAGAAAGCAGTTTCAAACACATTCAGAAATGGCTGGATGTTATTTTGCTAGAATGCTTTGCAACAGAAAGTTGGTCTTTTAACTGAACTAAATAGTTTTTTAAAGTGACTCGCATTTGAAAATTTTTGACTTCTCAGGGAAAAAACAGATACAGAATTTTTTTCTGGTACTTCTCTCCCTTTCCTTCTTTCACCCCCACCAGTCAAAAGAAAACTTAGAAATAGCACCAAATATCTCATGTGAATTAGTTCAGGTGCCTCATGTCCCACACGCTTTTCCCTAAAGGCCAAGTTCTCAATTTAGGTTTTTTCCCATGATATGTTGCAGAGATCCTATAAGATCAGAGTTTTGTGCAGCATTTTAGCAAGGATGAAAAAGCTGAAGAACAGTTTTTATAAGGGACTATGGGACTGTTTCTTAACTAAATATTTTATTTTGTTATCTGAAACATTCGTAACTCTAATATTTGTCTAATATTTTTGTTTTAATATGTTGTTCTAATATTTTAAAATTTGCCATTTCTCATAGGGAAGAATGATATACTTTTTCAGCTGTGTCTAATTCCATAACTAGTGGTTCAATATTTCCATTTTGGTCTTGAATTTAGGTTATAATATTTCTTCCATTAGCACATAGTGTTTCATCGGTCATCATTAGAGTAAATGTCTTCTAAGAGAATCCACCCGAGGATACTGAGGGAACTGGCGGAGGAGCTTGCCAAGCCACTCTCCATCATTTACCAGCAGTCCTGGTCAACCGGGGACGTCCCAGATGACTGGAAGTTAGCTAATGTGACACCCATCTACAAGAAGGGTCGGAAGGAGGACCCGGGGAACTACAGGCCTGTCAGCCTGACCTCAGTGCCAGGGGAGGTCATAGAACAGATCATCCTGAGTGCCATTATGCGGCATGTGCAGGACAACCGGGGGATCAGGCTCAGCCAGCATGGGTTTATGAAAGGCAGGTCCTGCTTCACTAACCTGGTCTCCTTCTATGACAAGGTGACCCGCTTAGTGGATGAGGGCTGTGGATGTTGTGTACTTGGACTTCAGTAAGGCCTTTGACACCGTCTCCCACAGCATTCTCCTGCAGAAGCTGGCTGCTCACGGCTTGGACAAGTGCACTCTGCGCTGGGTTAAAAACTGGCTGGACGGC
The DNA here is from genome assembly GCA_020745775.1 of Theristicus caerulescens. Lineage (NCBI taxonomy): Eukaryota > Metazoa > Chordata > Aves > Pelecaniformes > Threskiornithidae > Theristicus > Theristicus caerulescens. Next base: position 48,252,386 of record CM036563.1, on the reverse strand, counting down.
CGAGCCCAGAGAGTTGTGGTGAATGGAGCCAAATCCAATTGGCGACCGGTCACGCGTGGTGTTCCCCAAGGCTCAGTGTTGGGGCCGGTCCTGTTCAATATCTTTATCGATGATCTGGATGAGGGGATCGAGTGCACCCTCAGTAAGTTTGCAGGTGACACCAAGTTGGGTGGGAGTGTCGATCTGCTGGAGGGCAGGAAGGCCCTGCAGAGGGACCTGGACAGGCTGGATTGTTGGGCCGGGGCCAACTGTATGAGGTTCAACAAGGCCAAGTGCCGGGTCCTGCACTTCAGTCACAACAACCCCAGGCAACGCTACTGGCTTGGGGAGGAGTGGCTGGAAAGCAGCCTGGCTGAAAAGGACCTGGGGGTGATGGTTGACAGCCACCTAAACATGAGCCAGCAGTGTGCCCAGGTGGCCAAGAGGGCCAATGGCATCCTGGCTTGTATCAGGAATAGCGTGGCCAGCAGGACCAGGGAGGTGATAGTGCCCCTGTATTCGGCACTGGTGAGGCCGCACCTCGTATACTGTGTCCAGTTTTGGGCCCCTCACTTCAAGAAGGACATCGAGGTGCTGGAGCGTGTCCAGAGAAGGGCAACGAGGTTGGTGAAGGGTCTAGAGAACAAGTCTAATGAAGAGTGTCTGAGGGAGCTGGGGTTGTTTAGTTTGGAGAAGAGGAGGCTGAAGGGAGACCTTATTGCTCTCTACAACTACCTGAAAGGAGGTTGTAGTGAGGTGGGTGTTGGTCTCTTCACCCCAGTAACAAGCAATAGGATGAGAGGAAATGGCCTCAAGCTGTGCCAGGGTAAGTTTAGGTTAGATATTAGGAAAAACTTCTTTACTGAAAGAGTAGTCAGGCACTGGAACAGGTTGCCCAGGGAAGTGGTTGAGTCCCCATCCCTGGAGGTATTTAAAAGACGGGTAGATGCAGTGCTTGAGGACATGGTTTAGTGGCAGATTTGGCGGTGGTAGGTTAACGGTTGGACCTGATGATCCTAAGGGTCTTTTCCAACCTTAACAATTCTATGATTCTATGATTCTATGTAATCTTCCCCAGTTTAAGAAGGTCCCCATTGGCTTCAATTAGAGTAGAATTGGACATCTAGCTGCTAGAAGATGTGTTAGTTACACTGTGTACTACAAAACCTTTTGCTCTTATAATTTTCAAGATATCAGTGCTAAAATTGGGTACTATCTCATTATGTGCAACAGGAGATTATTGCTGTGGTCAGAGAGAGCTTGTCTTCCTGGTTCTTGGCTTCAGGCCAGATCTAAAGAAATTCTGCTGGGAATTTTAAGTTCTGCTCCCAAATCCACATTGTTGAGAGTGAACAAAGTGTTGTGCAGGTTGGCTAAAACGTGAATTGGCAATCATCTTGTCTCAGAACAGGAAGAGCTTGGAAAAAGAATAAAGTAGTTTTCGTAGTTTGCTGAGTTACAGGTGAGCACATGGTATTTGATTGCCTTTCTGGGAGAGAGGAACTAGTGAGAAAAAGACAAAAAAAAACCCCAACACACAAAAACCAACCAACCAACCAAAAAAATCCCCTAAAACACCAGAATGAATGCCATTTAAATTGCATTGAGTTCATTGACACTTAAGGTTTGAGATGTTGGTTCTGCACTTGGCTTCATCAAGCAAAAATGGTTTTTCCTTCTTCTCTTTGTGATTCATATCTTGGAAAACATAGCTGTCTTTGAAACAACTGACGCATTGTCATACTATTCCTGCCATGGTGCCAAAGTCAGTTCTCTCAGAATAACTGATCAAGAGAACCCTTGAATACTGCTGTTCATCCTTAAATTAGAAAAAGAAGTGTAATATCAAAAGAGAATTGTATAATTTAGAATAATAAATCCAAATCCTAAATAAGTGACTGAAGGAAGATAGAGATGAACAAAGTAAAACATGTTTAGTAGAAGTATAAACACGTGCTAACTCTTTATTGCACTGATTTAAAATATCTCACCCTTTTTAACTTTCCCATAACATTTGTGCTACTGAAATGTCACAAGCCATTTATTTTTACTTTTCTGATGATCAGAGAAAATAAGCAGACTGAGAAAGAGGTGTTTGTCAAAGCACATCATAATTATTTTGGTAACTTGCATACCAGATGTCAGCTTTTTGCTTTTCTGCGTGAGTTCTACATTTGTACAGCAGCTTTTTAATTTTCTTCTTTTACCCTAAATAGGTAAAACTATCATAAAGTGAAGAGAACTGGGGCAGGGGGACGTCCCGGCAACTGGTCATAATTAAATGCTTGTGTTGATTTGCAAGCTAATTGATAAATACACCACTGTATTTTAGGGCACTGCAATGATGCTTCTCAATACAAAAATTTTCCCAGTAATTTTACTCCTGGAAATTACAGAATACCAAGAACTCCAGAACGTGAAAATGTGCATCTATATTATGATACTGGCAGCTGAAATAGTCCCTAAACTCAGTTAAGAATATTTAATCCTGGAATTTTTGAAGAACAAAAGCAATCACTATTTATATTTGTGCTGTATAACATTAAGGACTAAAATTTCTAACTGAAACAAGTAAATTTCATATTTAAAATTAATTCATTCCCACCAAGCCCCCTCTCATTCATATTGTTCTTAAACTAAAAAGCACTATAAAATAGAGTATGTCCAAAGCATTAGGTTCAGACCTGAAAGATCTTGCTGCTGCTAAGGGATCCTTAGGTATGGGGTTTTTTTTAATTTTTCAAATGGCATTTAAAATTTGTCAAAAGTGTGAAACAGACTATTTTAATGAGAAAATATAGATTGCACAAGAAGGATTTATGTAGGAAGGTTCTATCTATTCCTATTCCACATTTCATTCTTAGTAAGAATAAGATAACGTTGCATAGCAAGAACTTTAAAAAGAGAGCAGTCTCAATTTTTTCTTTTTTTTTTTTCCTTTCCTTTCGTACTTTTTTTGTTTAGAAGGATGTACAGCTTAATGTGAGAGGGAAAATATCAAAGGCCTTACTAATTGTCAGGTCCTATGAACCCATGCTAGTAAAGAACATAATTTTTATGTTATTTCTGGAAGTACCTAGAAGTTGTTGAGTTAAGAGATGAAATGTTTTATATTGCAGGTACATATGTGAAACAACAGTTACAGTGACTCACTGCTGGGAGTAAGTTACAACTGTAAATCAAAGGAGAAGAGCACAAGGTGTAAGCAGTTACACATTCAGGAGGAGAGCAAAGCCTGCAACCGTTCTGTCAGCTACTTCTTCCCACTTGGATTCCATCTCTCATTTATTTCTCTTTGTGGTGAGTAACCATGCACTGGTGTACCAGCATTATCTCCTGAATAGCACCCAGGAGCAAAAATATAACCCTGACATTTCTGGTCACAATTGAGTGAGGGGACAAAACGTTAGAAATCAGAGCTGACGTATGGCAAATACTGGAAGTATCTGACCACCAGGAATACTAGTCAAACATAACGTTTTTGCTGTTGCAAAAACTATCCATTCAGATTGCACTGTAGCTAAGGAAAGCCAAATTTCCATTCTATTAAAGCCAACAGTATCTTCCTGAAAACTAAAAGAGTACAGTAAAACAAAAGTAATCTTCAAAATGACATTACTTAGAGCTAACATATAGTAAGATGGTTGAGCACAAAGGAACGAATAAAATTAGAGCTGAATGAGAGGAGCAGCAAATTAGAAAAGAATTCCTGGCTCTGGAAAAATGAAGTAGAATATTTGCTTCCAGTTTTACAGTATAGGAAGAAAACTGGTATGGATTATTTTTGCTATATTTTTTTGCATTTGAGAAGAACTCTTCCAGCTTAAAAAAAGGGATGGGGGGGGAGGGAAGGGAAATTGCTAGTATTCTAGTATGAGCTTGATATATTTTCCCTTCAGACATTTGGAAGATTAAAGCTTTTTTTTTTTCCCCCAGACCCATATAAGGGTTTATGTGGAACAGGCTTACTAAGTCCGATATCTAGGTCTCCAAAGCACTTGTTCAGTTACTGTCAAACTTTAGAAGCACCTAAATGTCATAGGCTCTGAAGTGATTAAGATTAAGTATCTCTGGGTGCCCCAGTGTATCAACATTTCACTTGATACTAACAAGAAACTGCACTGAAGCTTTATATTCAGATGTTTTGATAAATTGAATATGTGCCCATTTTAAGGCCTTCTTACCTTGTCAGAGAACAAATGAAAATCAGGACTTAGAGGCTTTATTGTTGTGAGATATCAGTAACTTTAAAAAAAAAAAGTTTCGACTTCTCCATAAAAAGGAGGAAAATATTTTGTGTTATATAAAAGATTAAATATTGAAACTTGAATTCCTTAGTAAACTAGGGGGTTTCAAAATACATCTCAGCAAAAAATATTCCTGCTGATATAATTCATTTCTTTTCATCTAATTTCCTCTCAGTCTGTAGTGAGCTACATTAAAATAGTTTTTTGTTTTTTTTTTTTTGAGAACTTATTTATGTTATGAACCACAGGAACTGTGGCAGAATGGGAACAGATAAACCAAAAGTTCTGTTAGCCAGTGCAGACTGGAGATGAGATTTATTCTAGGTTATGCATGTACTGCAGCACCATGACATTAATAACCCAACTCATTCGGACCATGCCTTGAACTCCAGTCTCTGTTTTTGGACCTTAGCCAAGACTTACAAGAATGCAATGAGCAAGGTAAGGTTGTTCGCTCAGATGCAAGCTCATTGTGTTACCAGGAGGTGATCTCTTATTTTTTAATTCCCTAGCCACCCTTTCAGAAATGTCAAAAAATACTTAAAAGCAGGAAGATGGGAGATCCCAGTGCTTGATGAAAGTGAAAGAAAAGTGATTCCAGCTATACTGGCCTGTTTACAATATCCAATTCAGTAAAGTTAATTCAGCTTGACGTTTGAAGAACTCAAACCTTTCAGAAAGCCTGTGGTGAGGATCATTTGAAATCCAGTAACATGCTGTATGATGGTTGCACTTTTTGAAAAGTAGTCTCATAAATGGAAACAGAAAATGAATGAAAGAGGGTTTTTCGTTTCGTTTTTCTCCCATGAAGTACTCTTTCCCTTTTTGGCAGCAGAATCATTTTTCTTTAATAATGTTAATGTTATAAATCTTGGAACCTAAATTATTCTAATTACTCTGCATTATGACAGTTGTCAGAAATGTCTATGCAATATATTAGAACATAGCTAATATGGAAACTTCTATAGAAAATGAGAGAAACTGTTTTGCTGGAGCCATCTTAGTGGGGTTTACTTACAATTTGAATTATTTTAGGGACAGTGTTAAATGCTCTAATTAAATATACATTATTCCACTGAAGACTTATTTGGTATCTTATGTGCTTATTTTTCTTCTTATTTTTTCTTTGGCTTGAAAAATAGAACCTAAGTATGCACTATTTCATTGATTAATAAATCCATGTGTTAGAGCAACTTTGTAGATATGTACTGTGTGTGTTGTGCTCGTTATTGAAACATACATTTCACTTATGCTTAGGGCTGACTGATGGTTAACAAGTGTACCTCACAGCAGTCTTCAATGTTCAGAAGTTTTTCATTCTGCATTGTCACAGAGAGCAGAGAGAACATTTCTGAGGTTTTATTATACATAGTTCAGAGTGCTGCCCTGTGGTATGGAATAATATGGTTCAAATCTCTGATTTAGAGTAATGTTTTTTGCCCTAGATCACTCCACATCAGCAAGTATGGTACTGATGCCCTACAAAACTAAATGGGAACTTGTGCTTCCAGATACAACCCTTCAGCTCTGTTAGACTTAAGAGGAAGCTAAGGAGTAGATCCTTTTAGAAAAACAAACCCCATTGTAGAATATTGTAATGCCCATTAGATTCAAGGCATAACTACACTAATCATTTATGGTTCTCCTTGACACACAATGTTTTCTCTGCTTTTATTTCAGTAATGGTTATTCATAGCCTCTTATTAGTCTGAAATGGGAAAAAAAAATCTCTGCTAGGTCTGATTAAATCCCACTTAGCTTATTAGTTATGTATACAACATAGTTTTCTAACTGGAGTAGAAAAAATGGGGCTACAACTTCAGGTGTTCTAGAATATGCATTGTAGATGATGTATGTGATTATAAAGTAGGGTAAGACCGTGACAAAGAAAAGCTAAAAGCTTCCCAAAGCTAATATGCATTTTGTCTTTCATATGTATTTATGGATAACTTTAAGTTTGCTTTTATATTCATATGCTGTCAGGTATGCTTCAAAGAAAAAAAAAAAAAGGTAGTTTGCCAAGTTCCCTTAAGATATATTTCTTCATTTCCCTTAAATCCAAGAAAAATTGTGTTGCCAACTGGATTTCTGTTGTGAAATTGCTTCTGTGATATATAAGAAACAGAAGAAGCATTTTACAGCCCAGGGAGTCTCACTGTTTCTTATATGGCATGCTGCATTAAAAAAAAATAAAAGGAGAAAACAATGCACTTACTTTTCCCTTCAAAGCTATTGCATTGAGAATTATTTATGCAGGCCTGATGGACTTTCATAGAATTATAATAGCTGTACTGTTGCATATGCATGAAAATTCTCTATCATTCTGCACTAATCTAAACTGGATGCCTACACTTTAACTATAGGCTTATTGATAAGCCTAAAATGAATCAATTTTAATATGGAAAAAATATCACAACAGTCTATAATTACCTCTTTCCACTAATCCATTTAATAGTATTGGTATTTTATTGTATTTAAACAAATACTCTATTCCATTATACATGATAACAAAGGAGATATGACCAGTGATTATTCACATAAATTCTAAACGTGACAGGGCATTCTCAAATCATATTTTCTATTGAGTTTTGTTTTGTGAGTTCACCTATGTAGTACTGGCAGTAAGTGTGCAAATTTATAGTACTGAGGCTATTGGAACACTATTCTTCCAGAACATACAGCTTCATGCATGTATGTGCAAACTTTTTCAACATAATTATGTTTAAAATAGTGTGGGTAGCTAACCATGCCTATACATGGTCCTGATAATGTAGTTGATGTCAAACGAGGCAAGACTCTAGGCTGGGGACACCAGCCAGCTCTTGTTCAAAATTATGGCATGCTATATTTCCTGAAGACACGTTAGTATCTGTATGTCCTAGAATTTGGGGACATTACCTTAATCACAACTCTTGGTTTTACTCCAGGGCTTCCCACTGGTATCTCACAGATGCAATACCGGTGGAAAAGAGCAAAGGAAAGGTCTGGGAGTAAGTTAATGGAAGGGCTGAAGAGTACAGAGGTCCAAACACATATGAAACTAGGAATTATTAATTCCTCCAGATCCCTCAAGTATTGCTTGAAGTTTTATTCTAGTTCTATGGGTGTTATATCAATATGAAGGGAAAGTATTAATAAGGCAGATGATATCTTAACGGTTTTCCATCAAAGACTATTGAACATTGACTTCATCAATTCAAAGGATAGAAAAGATTTTAATTTTAGTGGCAAAGTTTCCTCCTACGTAAGTTAATAAAAACAGTTATTTGCAGGCATTCTTTAAGTGTCTGTCAAAACATGTTCCCATGTAAGTCTGCTTTTAGTATTCTGGTTTTCTGCTTTACACATTATTCAATACCAGAAGAAAGATAAACTTCATATACCCAGTTGAAAAAATACATTCACCCTGGTTTGTTTTGTTTTGTTTTTAATGGATGGGAAGGGGATAGTTATGAGTTAGCGTGTTTAATTTCATCTACTTAACCTGCAGTAGAAGTTTGTACTTTGTCTCAGGTGGCCTCTGTGACTGTTGAAAAAAATATTCCTATTTCCAACAATTGTGAAGCATCTACATTTGATCTATTTTGTTTTAAAGAAATTAATGAGGACAATAGATATCCAGGTTCAGTGCGTGGTTTTACTGAGTTACCCTGTAGTCTTTGCTTAAATTGGACTTCCACCAACTCTACCAAAAAGAAATAGTTGCTTCTTAATTATCAGTGGTTGAATCCATGTGGATCAACATTATGGTGAAGAGAGAAATGCCTGGCAATGGCAGTGGGTTTTGAAATGCTTTGTTTACAACTATGGAGTCCGATTCATCTTGAGTGAAATTTTCAGAGAAAGCTGAATAATATTGTGTTTATTAATTGGTGTATACATACTATATGCCTATAGGAACAGCTGCAACAGATACTTCTGGTCAAAATAATTTAATCTACATGTGCATTTATATGAACCGAACATATCAAAGTATTGCATTTGCTGTGAGATATGATCTTCTGTGCATGAAAAGATTTTATTTCCTAACTAGTCGTGCTATAGACTCTGAAATGAAAGTTGTCTTTGTCTAAAGAAAAAGACCACTTGTGATTTAAATGGATTTATCATCATCTTTGGTCTTGTTTAAGATTTAGTGTAGATTTAGTTTCAATCTATATTTAGTCTAAATCTAAAGAAAAAATGAACACAGTTTGGGTCTGCATTGACCGGAGTGTATATATCTGAAAAAAATGGGGACAAATTATTAGTCAGCTGTTTTTTTGCATTTCACGTGACTTTTTCCTAATGTCTTACAAATAATATAAATACTTACCCTTTCTAGTTATCACAATGGTTTATCTTTTACCTTGTATTAATAAGGAACATCTTTTTGGTCATAGCCATAGTTAAGTATGTAAACCAAAGTATTCTCCTCTTACTACAGCTGTTTTCCCCATGTATGCTTGAAGTGGAATATGCTTTTGAAGTATGCTTGAAGTAGCAGTGGAATATGAAGGAAACAATGCTTATTGTCTGTTAGACACCTTTCATATAATACTAAATAGAGTTTCAAATGAAGGAAACAACATGTGAATAATTTTGCTGTCAAAATCTAATCTTTCCACCTTTTTGAAATTCCTTCCTTTTTGAAACTTAACTGCTGTAGAAAGAAAAGAAAAGAGTCTGTTAGAAAGTAAATATTAATGCTGACCTTCTAATGAAGAGTTCATATGAACATGGTTTTTCAACCATGGGGAAGTTTACATGGCACCAGGCCTGCTGGAGGCAGATGGGGTTCACCTGTCGCCAAAGGGGAAAAGGATTATGGCTCAGGAGTTAGCAGGCCTCATTGACAGAGCTTTAAACTAGACTCGAAGGGGGAAGGGGATAAAACCAGACCTGCTAGGGACGAGCCCAGGGGTGTCATGCCTGTGTTGGAGAAGAGATCGATAGCCCAACTCAAGTGCATTTACACCAATGCACGCAGCTTGGGCAATAAGCAGGAGGAGCTGGAAGCCATTGCGCAGCAGGGAAACTATGATGTGGTTGCCATTACGGAAACATGGTGGGACGACTCGCACAACTGGAGTGCTGCAATGGATGGCTACAAGCTCTTTAGAAGGGACAGGCAAGGAAGGCGAGGCGGCGGGGTAGCCTTGTACGTCAGAGAGTGTTTTGACTGTCTTGAGCTCAACAAAGGTAACGACAAGGTTGAGTGCTTATGGGTAAAGATCAGGGGGAAGGCCAACAAGGGAGATATCCTGATGGGAGTCTGTTATAGACCACCCAACCAGGATGAGGAAGCAGACGAAGTGTTTTACAAGTGGCTGGCTGAAGTCTCAGAGTCTCTAGCCCTTGTTCTTGTGGGAGACTTCAACTTACCAGATATCTGCTGGAAATACAACACAGCAGAGAGAAAGCAGTCTAGGAGATTCCTGGAGTGCGTGGAGGATAACTTCCTGATGCGGCTGGTAAGCGAGCCAACCAGGGGAGGTGCCCCGCTGGACCTGCTGTTCACGAACAGAGAAGGCCTGGTGGGTGATGTGGTGGTCGGAGGCTGTCTTGGGCACAGCGACCATGAAATGGTAGAGTTTTCGATTCTTGGAGAAGCAAGGAGGGGGGCCAGCAAAACCGCAACCCTGAACTTCAGAAGGGCAGACTTTGGCCTGTTTAGCAGCTTGGTTAACAGAGTCCCTTGGGAGGCAGTCCTGAAGGGCAAAGGAGTCCAGGAAGGCTGGATGTTATTCAAGAGGGAAGTCTTAAAGGCACAGGAGCAGGCTGTCCCCATGTGCCGCAGGTCGGGGAGAAGACCGGCCTGGCTGAACAGAGAGCTCTGTCTGGAGCTCAGGCAGAAAAGGAGAACCTACCACCTTTGGAAGAAGGGGCAGGTGACTCAGGGGGATTACAAGGATGTGGTGAGGATATGCAGGGAAAAGATTAGAAAGGCGAAGGCCCAGCTAGAACTTAAACTGGCCACTGCTGTCAAGGATAACAAAAAATGTTTCTACAAGTATATCAGCGACAAAAGGAGGGCTAAGGAGAATCTCCCTCCTTTGTTGGATGCAGAGGAAAACTTGGCCACAAAGGATGAGGAGAAGGCTGAGGTACTTAATGCCTTCTTTGCCTCAGTCTTTAATAGTCGGGCTGATCATCCTCAAGGTTTTCATGCCCCTGAGCTGGGAGATGGAGATAGGACACAGAATGAAGTCCCAGTTATCGAAGAGGTGGCAGTCACCGACCTGCTCCTCCACCTGGATGCCCACAAGTCTATGGGGTCAGACGGGATCCACCCGAGGATACTGAGGGAACTGGCGGAGGAGCTTGCCAAGCCACTCTCCATCATTTATCAGCAGTCCTGGTCAACCGGGGAGGTCCCAGATGACTGGAAGTTAGCTAATGTGACACCCATCTACAAGAAGGGCCGGAAGGAGGATCCGGGGAACTACAGGCCTGTCAGCCTGACCTCAGTGCCGGGGAAGGTCATGGAGCAGATCATCCTGAGTGCCATTATGCGGCATGTGCAGGACAACTGGGGGATCAGGCTCAGCCAGCATGGGTTTATGAAAGGCAGGTCCTGCTTCACTAACCTGGTCTCCTTCTATGACAAGGTGACCCGCTTAGTGGATGAGGGCTGTGGATGTTGTGTACTTGGACTTCAGTAAGGCCTTTGACACCGTCTCCCACAGCATTCTCCTGCAGAAGCTGGCTGCTCACGGCTTGGACAAGTGCACTCTGCGCTGGGTTAAAAACTGGCTGGACGGCCAAGCCCAGAGAGTGGTGGTGAATGGAGCTAAATCCAATTGGCGACCAGTCATGCGTGGTGTTCCCCAGGGCTCAGTGTTGGGGCCGGTCCTGTTCAATATCTTTATTGACGATCTGGATGAGGGGATTGAGTGCACCCTCAGTAAGTTTGCAGGTGACACCAAGTTGGGTGGGAGTGTCGATCTGCTGGAGGGCAGGAAGGCCCTGCAGAGGGACCTGGACAGGCTGGATTGTTGGGCCGGGGCCAACTGTATGAGGTTCAACAAGGCCAAGTGCCGGGTCCTGCACTTCAGTCACAACAACCCCAGGCAACGCTACTGGCTTGGGGAGGAGTGGCTGGAAAGCAGCCTGGCTGAAAAGGACCTGGGGGCGATGGTTGACAGCCACCTAAACATGAGCCAGCAGTGTGCCCAGGTGGCCAAGAGGGCCAATGGCATCCTGGCTTGTATCAGGAATAGCGTGGCCAGCAGGACCAGGGAGGTGATAGTGCCCCTGTATTCGGCACTGGTGAGGCCACACCTCGAATACTGTGTCCAGTTTTGGGCCCCTCACTTCAAGAAGGACTTCGAGGTGCTGGAGCGTGTCCAGAGAAGGGCAACGAGGTTGGTGAAGGGTCTAGAGAACAAGTCTAATGAAGAGTGTCTGAGGGAGCTGGGGTTGTTTAGTTTGGAGAAGAGGAGGCTGAGGGGAGACCTTATTGCCCTCTACAACTACCTGAAAGGAGGTTGTAGAGAGGTGGGGGTGGGTCTCTTCACCCCAGTAACAAGCAATAGGACGAGAGGAAATGGCCTCAAGCTGTGCCAGGGTAAGTTTAGGTTGAATATTAGGAAAAACTTCTTTACTGAAAGAGTAGTCAGGCACTGGAACAGGTTGCCCAGGGAAGTGGTTGAGTCCCCATCCCTGGAGGTATTTAAAAGACGGGTAGATGCAGTGCTTGAGGACATGGTTTAGTGGTGGACTTGGCAGTGGTAGGTTAACGGTTGGACCTGATGATCCTAAGGGTCTTTTCCAACCTTAACAATTCTATGATTCTATGAAAAAGAAATCAGTAGGACAGTCTAACTTATATTTCCTTGTATTCCTCGTACCATTCACTGCCTAACATTTTTCTGTTTTGATTTCAAGCAATAGCTTTTATGAATGAAAATGTAGAGTCTAACCATTTCTACTTCATCAAGTTAGCCAGTTAGAATACTACTAAAAGAAGAGGGTAATGATGCATAAAAAGATTGAATTGGTAATGCAATAGCAATATTTTTTTCAGATATAGGGCAACTACAAAATGGGGAAAAGATTTTGTTTCTATTATTAAATGCTCACTAAGTCAGTGAGTGCTTCAGAGAAGAGTAGAAACCTTCAGTCATCCATTTCAATATTATTTGACTGCACAGAAGTGCTATAAAAGCTGCTGGAGACCATGGGTTTCAGATGACAATTGCACCCTTTCACAACAGCTTTCAATTAAAATGGCAGATGTTTGCCTCCCTTCCCACCCATGCCCTGCCCCCCCAGTACTGTGGGTGGAAGCCTGTTCCAAAACCTGACTTTTTGATATTTAGAAATCTTCTTTTAATAGGCAGTTTGCATCCACTCTTTCTTGCTCTAGTCTTGTTCTCTATGATAACTATTCCTGCTCTGAATGTGTTTATGAATAACTTTCATAGTTCTTTTCTCAACCTTTATCTTGCTCTCTCAATGTCTATTTGATAAATAAATCTGTTAGCTATTGTATTCAGGATTATTCTACAGTTTGTCTCTGGAAAGTCAGTCTCCTATAATGATGTGACTCTTCATGGTATGCATTTCTGTAATAGCATTATATAGATCTCTAACATATCCAGCATATCTAACGTATCTGTGTATGGTACAGGGAAGAGGCAAATGGACCCCACTAAACTTCCTTTACAACTTTTGTCAATTTTAGTTTTTAAATTTCCTTCCTGAAACTGATTCTTTACTCTTTTGTTGATCCCCAACAAAAGGCTGGATGTTTTGTGTCTTCATAGTGCAGAAGATATGTTTTCTTATAGCCATTTTTTGCTTATATCAGGTGGCAGCATATTTAATTTTACTGCCATGCATAGATATACTTTTTATGGAAAATCAGATACTATTGAGTGGGTGAAAAATGTCTAGAAAGAAAAAAAGCCATATGATAGATAGAAAAGTTGCTATCTAAGTAGAATATTGAAAACAGTATGGAAAGAGAAAACTTCTTCCTCTACATTTAATACCATCTTCCAATGATGTTATCAGGCCTTTTGTTTCTGGATGGACCTGATGAAGATACGCTGAGAGAACTGAAAATGGGCATGCAGAGGCAATTAAAAAAAAAAAAAATCAGATCTTTATGAACCAATATAATCTTAGCCAAATATGAACATTTGGTAATTAGCAATTTTCATCAGTTTAAAAGTAAATGTTGAGCGCTGTATTAGAGAGTAATTGGGGTAGAGGAATGACAGCTGTATTTTTGTTAAGGACTACCACATAAAAATGTGTAATACTTCTGTAGTGATGTAAATGTAATTCTCCTTAATTAAGCTGATTTGTAGCAATCTAAGGCGTGAAAGCAGCTGCTCTAGGTTTTATCAGGAAAGGAGCCAGCCTGGAGGATCAGAGTTACAACAGGTTCCCTCATGGACCCTGAATATGAGGCCAGTGGGGCAGAGAAAAGGTTTCTGCTATTTGTCTCTCTAACAGACTTCAGAATAGAAAGTGTTAGTGTTATGGGAAAAATACTATGTTTTCTTTATCATACTGCCCTCCTTTTCGGTACTGCTGCACAAGAGAATGAAATCTGATGGATAAGGAAGGGATTGATTTTTGTGCAACTTAAGATGATACAATTATGTTTGTTATTATTGAAAATTCAGTCTCTCTCTGAACCACCAGAGAAAGGTGAATAGAGAAAGTTCCTCCTCCCACACTTCCCTTAACCACTTGGCTAAAAACTGCAGTTTCACTTCTTGTTCTTAACCGGTGAGAAGTAGATCTTAATTTCTGAACTAAGCAAAATTTCATAGGTGGTTGTTGAGACTATGTACAATTACTTAGAAATGTTACATGCTTTAAGGTGGTGACTTTTAGACCACTTTCAGAGAAAATGCAAATAATTTCATGCAAACCTGATGAATATTTTCACCAGAGCTCTGTAACATCAAACGGAAGGTCATTTAAACCTACAAAGCACAGAAGATGAGAAGAAGATATAAAACAATTTTTAAGTGGATATATCAAATATGTGCTACTTTAACAAGTATGCATGATGCAATACAATAAGGAGAGAGTTCTTTTATCATTATGAATATCTCTTTATCGTTAGAGAGAAGCATTTCTTCATGACAGGGGAGGACTTCACTTTTGCCTGCTCATTTGTCTGTCCTAGACTCTCACACAGGACTGCTGATCATCTCTGTATCGGCAAACCTTCCATGGAAAATTGATATAGTGGCAAAGACCCAAATTGTTTTCATGCATTTTCTTGCTTGTCTCCCTTTTCAAATGTTTGACTGGTTGGATTTGAAGTTTTGATTTGTCTTTTATTTGAGGAGCTGAAGAGATGTTAAAGACTTGGGGATAATATAAAATCACAGTAAAAATTTCAGAAAAAAACATCCAGCTTAAAAAAAAAAAAAGTATCACATTAAGAAGGTTGTAAAGTGTCTAGTTACAGAAACCTGCAATACAGTTATTGCCAAGAAAGCATTCTCTTTTAGTGTTTTTAGAACAAGGTAACTTAAATTTCTTAATATCTGCTCCATCAGCTTGCTTCAGCTGTAAATTATTCATATAATTTGCAATCTTTAAACATAGTTTACAGATGCCTTTGGTTGCATACTGTCTCTGTCTCTGTGCTGTAATGCATATTGGTATTGCTGTTATTAATAACTATTAATAATAAATTCCTATAAGCATTGCTGTTTAGGCAGGGTAAGGAGAGGACTCTCTGAAATTTATGTCATCGTATATAGTTAAATCTTTTGGTCATGTGAGGAGAAAAATAATTCTAAAGCAAGAAAAGAAAAGGTATAGGCACTCTACCCCCTGTCATGTGCCCCCATCCTCTGCAATGTTCTCTGGACAAAGTCCAGTGTAAAGAGTAGCCATGTGGTAACTGAATGTCAGACCTTTTGTGCCCAAATGTCCTGATTCTGATAAGGAAAACTTAAAATGTAGAGCACAAATAGATTTATTTTGATTCTGGAACCATAGTCTGCAGTAAAACCACCTCCATTAGCAGCAACAACAAAGTGCCAATTAAAGGCATGCAGTAAATATAAACAGTATAGCTTTCAGCTACAAAGATGAAGAAACTCATGCTTTTGATTCTCATGACTCCATTTTCAGAGTGTCAGTCATCAGACTCAGACTGTATTTCTTACATCTGAATTCTGGACATGCATAGGAACAGAAATTTTTTTTTTTTTTTAAATTTCTTTTACAAGAAGTAGCTGTTCTTCTACATGGGCACTGATTTCCCATGAAATTAAGGGTAAGGGCATGGTCCCTGATGATGTTTTATCTTGGTATTAGGTGAGTTCATTTGGAGAAATCCTCTGCACTTTCAGCAAAAAATACTTATCTGCTATAAATACGTATTGTCTAGTGCCTAGAAGGAACATGGTCTGATCCAGTCTAGGATCTCTCTTTGGACTCAGGCTGCTGTAGAACTTGGTAACAGATCCAGCATACTTGAGAATGCCAGGGGTGTAATAGTCTATAGCTGGCAGGCCATTAATTGAATGAAGTAAACCATCTTTTTTATCTTTGTAGTTCAATTAATGACTTCTGCAAAGATACCAACATCACATAGTCCCAGTATGTTTTTGAACAGGTAATTAATAACAAAGCTACAATAATACTAGCTAAAGAGTGAAAATACAAAGCATCCATTTGTGGAACACAGTTCTTGGTATTTTCTCATACTTTTATTATAATTCTTTGCGCAAGTAGGCTAAGCAGTTTGCAGTGTGACTTAGAGGATGAGCTAAATGC
The DNA here is from genome assembly GCA_020745775.1 of Theristicus caerulescens. Classification (NCBI taxonomy): domain Eukaryota; kingdom Metazoa; phylum Chordata; class Aves; order Pelecaniformes; family Threskiornithidae; genus Theristicus; species Theristicus caerulescens. Next base: position 48,236,418 of record CM036563.1, on the reverse strand, counting down.
TCTAAGATGGCACTCTTTGCTTTCTGTTCTCATGTGAATTAGCCATTCTGAGATGCAAACAAGCTTAGGCAGATCAAAAAGCTGCTACATGTGACTTTAAGTCTGACTCTGTGGAGTCGACAGCTAGAAAGAAGAATTCTGAGTCTGATGGCATATTTCTTTATTCAGCATGAGGATTTATTTGGTATGTTTCCTGATACAGGATATACAATCTGATAATCTCTAGCCAACAAACTGGCTGTGGCACTATGATCTTGCTGCTGATGTGCACTGCATACAGATTACTTAAACTAAATTGATCTCTCCTTCTGTGTTCTAATATGTGCTTCACAGAGATGAAAACAGACAGATTTACCTTTGCCAGCTGTATCATTCACTTTGTTATGCATCTAACCAGAGTTCATGATATGATCATTACAAAGTAGAAATGGAAAAAATATTCAAAGTATGAACAATATAAATACACCTCCTAATGAATATTCAGATTGAATTGGGTTAAAACACACTGCTGATTATTCTCATTAAACATCACTGTAAATGGCACTAAGTGATCTCAGAAAGAACTGTTGCTCCTTCACATTAATATTTTGACGATGGCTAGTGCCTGAGGCTACAAGGGAGTTTTTTTCTGAATGTGTCTGACAGTGGTTCCACCCAGGTTTGGAAAAAGAATTTCATAGTCCCTTCAGATCTTGAACTGATTAGAAACAGAAATATTTAATTAACTTTTTTCTTGGGCACATTCATCCTTATATTATAGAGCTATTTAGTAAGAGAAAGGAAGGAAATGGGAAATGTTAGAATATCTGGATTTTCTTCCACAGCTATGAGCGGCCTGCCTTAATGCAGCAGAGTCTTCTGAGCAATTGCTTTCTACTGTGATGAGATGTCAGGCAGGTGGTCTAGTGGGGACCAATAGTTTCATCACCTGCTGTGAAATAAGTTGGTAGAGTTTATCTGTGACAAGCAAGTAAACAAGTGGCAATCGTGTTTGGTTTCTTAAAACCACACTTAAATATTGGTGGTTATTGTTGGGAGGTCATAAAATTTATTCCATGTGATTGTCATCTGTTGAATGTGATACCCTTGCTAGTGCAAGAAAGATGCTATAAATTTTTGGTCCCTTTAGAAATTCTGCTTCAATTTCAACTTTTTCCATACTTCAAACATGACATTACGTACAAGCTGAGAAAAAAAAAAAAACATAATGGAAGGAAGATTATCAATTAGACAATTGATTTTTGAGTTCTGACAGCTGTGCTCAACTCTGAGATGAATGCCAAAACTTATCCTAATCCAGGGGCAGTTCTATTTACACCTTAGGATGAAAAACATTTCTACTTGTTACTGAGAACGTAACTTTCTTTACAGTGTTCAGAAGACTAGTAAATCAGCGTTTGTAAGGTCTTACAAGGGGCTATCTGAAAATTAAAGGGTCTTATTGTTTTACCTTTTACAGGTACCTACCTACTTACTTCCTGTAAGTCAGGAAGACTTACATTTATTTTTTTATTAAATTGTTGAGGATGTATGTATCTAAATAATAAATCTTGCTGTACTACTTTGTCACTTGGTAGCCCAGTAAAATAATTAAATTAAGAGTTTAGGAAAATGTTTAATACTGAGTGACTATATCCCCAGTTAATAAGCTTCCTAATTACACAGGAATCACCGCAAAGTTGATGCTTTCAGAACTGAATATTGCAATATAATTCTAATATGTCACTATAATATCAGTACATTTCAAAATTATCCTGAAGCATTTCCAGACAATGTTTCTATCAGCCTTTTCCACTCTAAGTACTCTGATATACCTTCTGCTAGATAGTTTTCGTGCTATTACTACCAACAATAATGTTTCAAGTCTAAGACACAAAACACCTTCAATCTGTAAGTTGAAATTTAAATAAGATATTTAGTATTTCATAACCAAAAATCAAATAACTTTTACTGTATTAGGAAATGAGACCATTACTTCTTTCTAGCCTTATTTGTATTTTAAAATATTGCAAGCAGTCAAGAGAGACCAAAATTATATTGATACATGATTTTGGTTTTGCTCATGAGTTTTCTAGTTTAGCTTCCATTTACCTGGCATTTTGGGGTAGGAGGAAGGGAGGAGTAAAATTAACATGCATTCCCTATTCTGCATGAAACTGTTAAGCCTGTGTAATTCTGTTGTTACTGCTGGAGGAGTTGCCCTGATGGGCATGTTACATAGCCCCTCTTTTCCAGTGTTTCTGAACAGTGGTTTGCAGTTGGATTTTCTGTTTGTTTGTTGTTTGGGTTTGGGTGCTTGTTTTTGGTCTTGGTTTTTTGTTTTTGGTTTTTCTTAATTCACTCCAAGGAGAAGGACAAAAAAGAATTTTTGGGGAAAGTTGTTCTACCATGAAAATTCTGTAGAAAACAGGCGGGTAGACAGTTCAGGAGGTCTCATCCCGTTCTTCTTAGCAGCAGGAAAATATTCAGTGTTTTGGATCTGTGTTTCAGAAAGTACTTTAAAATACAGAAAATTTTATTTAATTTCAGGAAGTGCTGCTCTTTTCTTAATGGCAACCCCCTAAAATTTAAAAGCCTATTAAATCTGCCATTACACGGAAAATTTAGAAAAGAGAGTAGCGTAGTACTTCTAAATACTGCACTGGAAATTAAATATTGGATGGCATAGCTACTACTGATTATTGACTTCTCTGTTCTTCATCTACTCTAAGTGCTTAAAGGATAACAGAAAATGTCACTGCTTTCCCTGAAGGTAATTGGAAAATCTAATTTGTCTTACGATCTTTCAGTGAAGCTAAAGACAATAAATTAGGAAGTATATTTTTCTACTCTTCATGGACTCCTATGTGGACTCCAGCTGCTTGCAAAGCAGCTATCAGTGAAGGCAACATTTTAAACTGAGCAGTGCATGTGCAAAATGGTAGAGGGTATTAGTTAAATTTTACTTCAAATGTACTCCTGATACAGAGCTGATTTGAAAATATAAACTATAACCATGTATGTATTAGGTATATTTCATGGATGTTGCAAGTCCTTTCTCCTTATTGAAATACTTCCCTCCTCCTGCCCCCAATGAAATCCAAATTCCACAGCAACCAGAAATTGAGGATATTTCATTTCTTCCAGTATAACATTTCCGTGAGCATCTATACCTAATTCAAACTAGCAATTATGAGTTTTACATATGTATGATGCCTTCTTAATGAAAGATCCTTAAAGTTTTTCATATTATATAGCAAAATTTAAATTAATGACTGGAATACAGCCTTTTCTAGGAACTGTGACTGTTGTCTGTTGGCAAGAATAGAAATACAATAGTTTTACCGTTTTGTACTATAAAGTACAGCTAGCTGGAGTTTCACAGCCTGAAATTCAGTTCTCTTAGGGGCTGCAGAACCTCATAGCTTAACAGAGGCAAGGCTCCCACAGCAATGCATCACCAGGGTGAGCCAACAGCAAAGCTGTGTGTGTATTCCTGATAGACACAGGCACAAACATACCACATACATATGTACACATGCCCACAGAACAGAGTCCCTCACCCAAGAAAAGTTAGAAATGGAGTTTAATGAGAAGGCAGGACAGGCTGCACTGATTAGGTGCAGGGCATGGCCGGACAAGTGTATTGACCAGCCCTGCTTACAGGCAACTGTAAACGTGCAGTGAAATAGTTGGGTTTTTTTTCTGTAAAACCTCATAATTCACTTAAGAGACAGGCAAGAAAATTGTAATTTGTTTCACTGGTGACTGGCAATATAGCTTAAGCAGAGGATAACTGAAAGCAAAGAACGCTAAAGAAATTATGAAGGAACAAAATAATTTTTATCAGACCTTTGGAAGAATACCAAGGCTGGAATCTGAAGGATCATGCGTTACAGTGTTCTGCAATATTTGTAAAGTGTGGGACAGAAGAGGCTGCTAATTTCTGTGTGTGTAAAATTTGTATTTACCTTGCCTTGTTTGTTTTCTTTTTTTCATATTTATAATTCTGCAATGTCAGGATGCTTTTTCTACTTGGTGATCTTAATTTTGCCATTATGATGTGTACAACAAATAACTCTGTCCTTGAGTATCTCCTTGCTGTCAAATCTCAAAGTACAGACTATGCAGATGCTATAATTATTTGAAAAGCCACTTGTATCCTAGGTTTTGTTTTTCCCTTCCTCTGCCGAGTGAGAGTAATTTTTTATAACTGCTGAAGAAGCAAGAAAACTGTTTTTATTTTGTCCTAAAGAAAAATATTCACTATTAGGATTATATTATTCATAATTAAAAATTCCTAAAATGCTTAACACTTAGAAGCCTACTGAACACCCGAAAGTTTTTCTGAAAATTTATTGCTTAAGATCAGATAAATGATTTAAAGGACAGTTTTGCACTGATGCTTTCTACATTTCATGCTGTATGCATATATTCTTTTTCAACATATAGTCTAGTAACTATGACCATCCACACTGAGAAGTGTGCTCATAATTTGTATGTCATTTCTATAGTTTTAGCAGACTACTTTCTACTACTCATTTAAGAAGAAATACAGCAATTAGTGCTTAGTTAATTATTTAAATGTTGGCTGGCATATAGTACATGCAGAGAACAGCTGAAAGAAAACAGAGATAAGGGTATTCTAACATAACAAAATGCCTTTTAACAGAGCTTTGGAAGAATATCAAGACTGGAATTAAAAGGGTAAGGGATTACAGTTTTTTGCAGTATTAATGTTTGGTGCAGAAGAGCCTTGTACTGTATTTGTGTGTGGGGGTGTAGCTAGTGACTTTAAAGTATGTAATGTGATGGGAAGTAAAAGTTGGGGACCAAAGAGTGAGAAGCTCTGGCACCATTCTACTACTTTTCCATGAGACAGAAGTTGTGGAGAGCTGAGTAAACAGGGGGAAGACTGGGGCAGTCTGTGGGAGCTGGCTGGAAAGAAAAGCTGAGATGTGCTACTCCTGCTGTATGAGGAGCCTAAAGAAGGCTGCCAGTGAGATTCCACCAAAATGGGAAGGACGCTGAACTCCACTTAGCCAAAATTCCAGTTAATTATGAGCTTAGAGGGAAAGCAACCCCTCCACCCCTGCTCTTGTCTGTATTTCTGTACTGATAGGTTTACATGCATATATAGCACATGGTACATAGATAGTTTTGGTATTTCATCATTAAGTTCTGTTAAAGTTCCCCAGTGAGTGCTGTCTGGCTCTGGTGGTGTGCTACCCTTTATCTGGTCTGTGTGTACACTCTTCTATAGAAAGGATCCCAAGTTAGTACCTCTGCAGTTTCTTCCTCAGAGCACCAATTCAAAGAATTCACTTAGCTTCTTTGTGATAATCTTGTCCTTTCTCAGTGCTGTCTTTATACCATGAATAGCAATTGGCTTTGTAGACACTTTAGCAGGCTCTTGCTTTCTGAGGTGTTTGAAGAAGGATTTAGAATTAGTTTTGATCTCCATATCTAGTTGCTCCTGAAACTCTTTTCTTGCCCTTCCTAACTATATTTTTAAATTTAATCTGCTGAAATTTAAGATCCTTTCTTTAGTCTTCCTTTGGTTAAGATTTTACTATTTTAAGGTTATCTTCTTATTTCTATCCTATGCATAGAATTCCAGCTTTTGAGTGGAAATGTTTCTGAGTGAATTGCTGTAAACCCTTAAATGAAAATTCAGGACTTTGAAATAAAACAAAACCTCTCTAAAAGCACAAGACCAGCTTTTCACTTCGACAAGTATGTGAAAATTCATGTCAAATATTATGAAAAAAAACCCTCCCTTACCAGAAGTACTCTGGAAGTAAAAAAGTTTTGCAAAGAAAAAACAAACAAAATCTAAAAAAACCATGAGCACATAAGCTTAAAAGTAATGGCATAATTAAAAACATTTCTTATAAAAAAATTCTCTTCAAGGAAAGTAACTATAGAAAAAGCATATTGTGCAAGCCATAACTTTCCTAAGTCACCTTCTGTGCATTGTGTCTTTTTCCCAGCTTTACGTCCTTGAATATTAATATTCTAAACTTTTTTTAAACCATACTTGCTAAAACATCCTAAACCTATTTTTGTTCTTTTAACAATAAGTACAGTAAATAAATTACAGCACATTGTCCTTTCATAGCATATCAAAATTGGCATGGACTGTTAAGTATTTTTCTTAATATACTTTAAATAAGTTTTCAAATAGTCCCCTGTATACTGATATTCCTTTGCTTGTAGCTTCAGGATGCTGAAAATTCTCAAGTTTATTATCATTTATGCTTATATTTATTTTATTCTATAAATGTAATATTACATTGATACATCTATTGCCTGCAACATTTTCATAAGTTTCCAATGGAATACCTTCTGAGCCAAAGGCATAAGTCAATGTTGTATTCATCCCTCTCCCACTTTATTTGTATATGGCTAGACAGACTGTCAGTTGACCAAGTATCTTTGCAGTGCACTGGATTGGTGGTCTGAGTTATGCAAGTTACTGCAGGAGAAGTAAAATTGCACTGAATGGCCCTTTAAGACTGCAGAAACAGTAAGACAGACCTTACAGATATAGCTGTGCTATTTTTATCATGTTAGAGACTTTTTTTTTGAGCAGTGGATACATTTCAACATATTCACAGTAGGATACTCCTTATCTGTAGAGTCTGGGGCTCAAGTGTTCCAAGATTTTTGTAAAATAATAATGAACTAGATGGTGTTGATATGAATAATGCATGTTATGCTGGAGACAAAGTGAATTTCCTGGGTTTTATGGGACCCATATTGCTAATACTTATCCACTTGTACCAGAGTAGGGAATTCTCTTTCCTGGAGTTGAAAAATCTGAGTTTCCATGCCATCGGTGCTAGGAAATATGGATAAGCCGTGCACAGGGAAAAGAATTGTATTGCTGTCAACTAGTCATAGTTGTGTCTGAAGACCAGGGTTACCTGATTTCATCAAAGTGCGTTGCAGGTCCAGGTACCTGTTTGTCTCAGCCTCCCCAAGTGGAAAAAGACTAAAGCACATTGAAAAAGCATTAAACCATCATGGTTGGGAGAATTACAGAAACAAAACAAAACAGAGTTCTTTCAGGGTACAAAAAAGCCTTAGTGCTTAATTTTCAGTTTCTGGTCAAACTCCACACGCATCACATTGAAAGGACTAAACACCCTGCCTTTTTGAAAATGCGTTGACGTTTGCACTTCTAAGTTGAAAGGGCTTTATTAGGTCCTTCATAAATGCTTAAAGTTTATAAAAAGTTACATGAAAGGATGGGAACGTTGAGTAAAGATGTAATGAGAAAGACCTGTGGAGTACGTTGGTTTTGTTATTGTCAAGTTATAGAGTACAATACTTAGAGGACCAATGCATTTTATGAGAACATCAAACACTTAGGGGAATAGAACAGAAAAGCTGAAAAATCAGGGGATACAACTGATTTTTAATTTAATCTTTGCTACGTTATAAGTAGGTGAATTGAAGAAACGTTTACAAGTAGTCTGAAGTCCAAGCTTTGTAGTATAAAGTAAATAAGTTTATTTCTTTTATTACTTCAGTACCCAAAATTTTTAAACGTACTTGGTAGAAATCAGCAGATAAACTATTTTCTTAAAGAGACTTTGAGTGAGATCAATAGATAAATATGTGGAATGGAGAAGATAGAATTATAGTAGTACTAATGAAAAATCCATTGTTACTCAAGTGTTATTCTTTACATTTTATGTAGTAATGCACGTTTGCAGGAAAGAGGGAGGATCATTGGCAAACTATTGGTAGCAGTTCCCTAGAGATTGTAAGGGACATCTTTTATGTTCTGAACAGTTGGGATTGGATGTCTAAGAAAAAGGAAAACAGCAATAACACCTTATTAGTGTGATGATTTTCAGGGACCTAAATGGAATGTGTTAGAATGTTTTAATATGCTTAGGCATCCTAAATTAAGGATATAAATAAGGGAGCTCTTCTGTGCCAGTGCCACAACCTTGTGAGAGTATGTAAAGGCTGCTTGGTGAATCCTGTGTGCCTTTCAGCATTTAGCAGCACAGTACCAAAGTACATTTGTGGATCATGTGTTGGAAACATCTTTAACTTTCTATCTGAGTATCTAGGAAAAGGAATTCTCAGCTGGAGAGCTGGAACTAAAGAGGGCTGAGGACAAGAGATTTCCCAGGTGGGGGAACTGGGGCAAAAGAACAACAAAGAAGCAACCATGAAGCAACTGTTGTGTTCTTGGAGAAATGATCTGTGCACAAGGGGAGGTATAGAAGAAAGCAAGAAAATGTGAGAAGGCAATATCATGGATGTAAAGGAGAAACCAATAGAGAACATAGCAGTAAAGAAAAGATTACTGTAACAGGGGAGGCTGAGTTATATGAAAGTGAAGTTTGAATTTGGTTTGCTGGCAATTTGAAGTAATGTAAATTTTTCTTTTTGGTGTGGTGTTTGGTGGGGTTTTGTTTGTTTGTTTTTTCCCTTGGTTTGGGTTTTTTTTTCAAGACTTAAAGGCTAGGGCTCAGCTGAGATGTCCCTGGAGCTTATTTGGCCTCTGACCATCTCAGAGAGCAGCAGTGTGGTGCATGGCTCTCCATTGCTCCAGGAGGAATCCATACAATGATTCACTACACCTGGAAGAAATGAGGTAGGACAACAGTCAATGTTGTTTATGCTCTCAGTTTTTGTCATTATGGAATACACTTTTCTGCCTGCTGGACTGCCATGTGACTAGATCACATGTCTTTTCACCCACTTGTGTGAAAATGTTCAGAGAGTCACAATTGTGCCTTAAGCCTGAACGTTCGTTGAGGCATGTGTTGGTAATGAAAGCTAAAAATGTTGGAACATAAGAGGAACTGAAACCCCACGTGGTCTAGCAGGCTGCCTGTGCAGCACTGAATACTGGAAGCCTGATCCTGTGACAGCCTTTGGCATGGAGCTGCAGACTGTAGGAATGCAGCTGCTGAGGAACCCAGCAAGCAAGCAAGCTAAAAAAAGAAAAGCAGGGTTCTGCTGTCTTTTTTTCTGAGGAACCTCATCAGAATCAAGTTGTCTCCATAAAATATTGAACTGGAAAACACCAGTAAAAACATACCTCCAAATTTTCCAACTGACTCTAAAAAATAGAATTATACTTTCAGTACTGTTGTGTTACTTAATAAATGTTTTTGTAACAAGAGCTCAAGGAAGATAAATGACCAACAGTTTATACATTAGAGCCAAGGCTTGTTGTCTGAACGCTCTGCAAAGGATCACTTTAATTTACTTAAATTTTTTTTTCCTGCAAATTTTGTCAAGCATAAAACTGAAACATAGGAGGAAGTGTGTCCTTTTTCCTCAAAATCCAGAACTGCACTGTCTTCAGGTGGTACCAGCTTGCTTGGGATGAGTTCACTCCAGTCCCCTAGATGCTGAGGCTTAAAATATTTGGGTGAACTAATAATACCAATAACTAGAGCCCACAGGTACAGGTTTATCTGTTTTATGAATGTATACATACTAGATATGTCTACCTATAAATAGGTATCTATTTAGATCTATTAGATATAATTAGAAGTGCAGATAGATCTATAGGATTGTGGGAACTTCCTTGATCTAAATGAGAATATTAAAAACTATAGTAAATCTTTTAATTCCACCTACCTATTCTACCTATTTTATAAAACTACCATTGGATATCAACACGGAAAAGCAAGAATGAACCTTTTGGACATACATTTCTTCACAAAATTTGGGACATAAGACTAGACTGTGTTGCGTAAGGAATTTAGAATTCATCAGGCTGGCCTTCATTCCGATAGACCTTACAAACTTAAATGATACAAGTGTAAAACAATCCTCCTAGGCACTATGCACATAAAATCCAATTGTGAACATTTATCACAAAACACATGGTACATGAATGCCACAGGCGAGAGAGCACCAATTAGGCAAACTGCCTTCCAGATGGTGCAGTCTATGATTTTGGATAATTGCTTGAAATGATACAGTGAAAAAAACAAAACAAAAACCAGAAAGTAAGTGGAAACCTTGCTGCAGTCTAGATATATTATCTAAAACACAAAGGACCCAAATCCATAACAGTTTGCTTGCACTTTAATTTTAGGAATATAATATGCGAGAGAATTCACAATACTGAAACACTTGTGGCAAATGCACAGTAGGACCAAGTTCTTTCACAACTGCGTTTAAAAGGAGCAACTCAGAAGCACTTACACAGAACTTTGCCTGAATGTGAAAGAAGCATTATATATCTCTGGTGTGCTTCATCATCATAACATGATTATGAGACTATGAAGACATGCACCTGTGTTTGTTTTAGTCCTCTGAGAGAGGCTCTTGCTCTTCCTACTCTTTGACCACTCAGAGCTGTGAAGTGAAACTCTCTGTAGGTGTGGATTTGAAAAGTCCCCTGCTGGAATAAGTGTAGTGGAGAGATCAAACAGCACAGTGTCATTTTTTTCCCTTCATTTCTCAGTTTATTGGCTCTGACAGTGAGGCACATCAAGTATGAATGTGCATTGTGGAATTTGTGGTTTGTTGCATGAAAATTCTTACAGCCCTTGGTTACTTCGCCAAAAACCAAAAAAGGTTTAAAACCTATAGTAGAAGCAAACAAAGGTAAGAAATCCACTGGATAAGAAACAAGCCTTAACTGCTTATATTGAAGATATGCTTTAATGGACAGGCAGAGAAACAAACTGATTGTTTTCGTCCTTACATTCTGTTGCACAGAAATGGCATTTGTAGAAGCTATTTAGTGCTATGAACAACCACTGCATCTATGCTGGCTCTGTGCACTCTTTCTGTCTGAAATGTGTTTGAAACTTTGGCTAGGGAGAGGTTCAAGGGCAGGCTAAATCTCTGCTTCTGCAGGGATATCCTGATCATGTCTCAGTAAAGGGTTTTAATATCTTTACATTTTATGGTAGAAGCTGCACTACTGTTCTCTCCATTGGAGGAGCAAAGAGATGAGACCTGGCTTTTTGTCTCCACAGACTTCTACAGCATTCAGTTCTTTGGGCTGATATTAGGAATTGGATTTTCTTTTTCCCATATTCCTAAGCAGAAGTAATCTGGGTGCTTCTCTTGTTTTCCTTGTCTGACAACTTTGAAGTAAAATTGTAAAAATAGAGCTGCACAATAATATAGTACAAAATTACCTATGTTCTCATTTTTGTCGCTGGAAATATTTTTCCCAAGGAACCAATCTTCCCGTAATATATGTCAGAATATCTCACTCTACAGAGTCTAGAAGTGAGTTTTGATTTTCGGAGTATACAGTACTTAGCAAACTGATCACAATATTTCACCAGAAATACCTTTCCTTCATTCTGCAGCAAGGGGTGGTCAACAAGCCATGTGCTTATTTCCCCCCCCTCTTTTTGTTTTGTTTTTGTTTTGATGAGAAAGCAGATGGAATATGATTTTCATTATATCTATATGCATTGGAATATGCATGTTCCTGTAAGCAAAAATCAATGGGCCAAACTGTTCATAGGCAAAGTGCCATGGAAACGTTCTCCGAGAATATGATACAACTGATATACAGAAAAGTGCTTGTGACTGGTATCCAGGGTACAGAGAACTAGTCTATAGCAAGCTTGTGTAAGCCCTGACTTAAAGCTTGATCCTGACATTTGCTAGCATTGTAGAGGGAGGATGCCATCTAAATGGGGAGCAAAGCAGGGACAGAGATAAAAGGTACATCACGTGACACAGAAGTACGTGGCACATGAACCAGTACTAAAGGAAATGATCTAAAGCTAGTAGCTCCTTTACATCTGTACTATATAATATAGAAAATTGTTCCCAATTAGGAAGACTTTGATTTAACTAAGCACGGTGTGATGAACTATGTTGGTTTTTTTTTTGTCAGCTCTGAATCTTGCACCAGCTGGTTTTGTTTGATGCCTTTTAGTCTTGTACTTGGAGAGGGAGTGAAAAATCAGATCTAATCCACGAGTCTGCATGTTACTCGTGATTTTGTAGACCTTAGTCATGTGGGGTTTTTTTGACCTAAATCTCCGTAGTCGTTAAAGCAGCTCCATACGTTATTGTCCTTTTCCAATTCTATATCGTTTTTCCAAGATACGTAGCCTAGACTTGCACGGTGTATTTAAGCTGGGGCAAACCATGAATTGTATAATGTTAGTCACATTTTATTTTTCTATTCCTAGCCATAATTAATATCTTCAGCTTGCTTTTTTGATTGCTATTGAACAGTAAGCTGAAATTTTCAGAGAACAGTCAATTATAACCTTAATATTTAATTTCCTTAGGGGCAATGTTCAGCTTAGATGCCATTATTTTATATGTGGGATTAGGATAGTTTTATATAATGTGTATCCAATATACAGTTACCAGCATTGAATTTAGCTGCCTAGTCACTGTATCCTATAAGGCTTTTCTGCAATTCTTCACACTGTGTTTTCTACTCAAAATAACTTCATATTCTTGGTAACTTTGGCACCTTGATATTCAGCCTCTTTTTTTCCCCCAAGTCATTTATGAAAAGTATAGTTTTTCTTCTTTTCTCCACTATGACTATTTATTCCCAGCCTCTGTTCCCTGAGTTTTAGCCAAGTAACTGTCAATGCTTGGACCTTCTCTGTTATTTCATGGATACTTAGATTCCTTAACATCTGTTGTGAAGGGAACTTGTCTGAACTCATTTAGATGACCAAGATGACTCTGTCAGTCAGATCTGTCTTGTCAACATGCTTGTTATTTCTTTCAGAGAACTTCAAGACTACTTGTGCAAAAGCATTTGGGAAGGTGAATTAGATCATGTGGTAGTTTTGCAAGCAACTTCAAATACATACATCCTATTTTCAGGATTTGAATATTGTTATGTTATTATATAAGACTGTATGCAAGTATAAACTAGATCTTGATGCTGATTCTGTGAGTCTCATCTGTAAATCCTGAAAAAGGTAGCAACTTTATGGAAATACTAGCTAATTTGAATAGTTGAAAACCAGGGAGTGAGAGGTCATGCTGACTCTGGCGTTTTCTATTTGTTGAGTTCTTGTTTCTAATTGTAGGTGTCAGGAGGAGATCAGCTTTATCTTTACAAAATGTTTATATCTAGAAATTTGCAAGTCTTAATCACTATAGTTAATTGATGTACCTTTGGGCCCAGTCCTGTTACTAATGGTTTATTGGAAGTGCTTTGTTCCACCAGGACATCTGAGAGGGGCTTGGCTTCAACAACTACAAGGCTTCCAGAAATTAAGAGGGAAGTACAGAGAATGCATGCTTTATGACATCCTGATTAAAAGAGTAAATGTTCCTTTTTTGTATTCTATTAGAGGTTTGTGGTGGAAGAAACTTAGCGCTCTCAGTTTCACTTTTTTGCCACAATACCAGTATG